>JAWZYV010019005.1:175000-631642 GCA_038373885.1 Cheiracanthium punctorium
CACTTTTTATCCATCTCAAATACAGAAATGTTACGTTGTTGATAAAAGAACAATTAAAATTCAATTAAATGTATAAGTATTTAATTTTAGTAGTAAACGAAGTAGTCTGACGGATCGTGATTTAAATCTGCTAGTAGATGTTTTATACTAATTTAGTATCTTTTGTTATTACATAGGTAATTATAGTCCAGATATGAATATATTTTCGATTATTTTTATATTTATTATTTCATTTAACTCCCGCACAAGAGCGTCTCACCTGTAATTTAATGTTTTAGAAAAAAAATCTGTTAAAAATTATTTATAAATTTTACAGATATTTTTTGTCCCAGTACACATGTTCTATATTCTAATATAAATGGCACTGCATCAGTTATTTTACTGTATTTGCACGTGAAGCCTGGGATTTTTTACACAGATTCAAAAAAAATATGCAGCGTAAATCCAGGAATCACCCTATCTCATCACGTATTCTTTAAAAAATTACCACTTTTTGTAAGTTTCGGCGAAATTGAAATTCCTTTCCTTGCTACTATAAGCAAAAATATGGAGCTATTTTAAAATTAGAAAACCAGTTTTATTTTACATTTAAAGCAACAAATCATAACCAACTTTTCATGATATAAATTAGTCAGAAATATGTTACGAAGAGTTTCTAATTCTGTATTTTACAAGGTGATCAAACTATTTTCTTTTATTAATGTTTCATATTATAACTGATGGATCCCGATTTCCTCAGAGTCATCGCAAACCTTTCTCAAAAATTTCTTATGGAGTTTGATTATTTCGTGAACGAACTAAGAGAACAGCACTGAAAGCTTTGTACTTATATTTTAACTTTTAGACTGCGGGAATTGGCCTTTTGGCTTTGTTCCTTTAAAATGACGGGAATACCTCGAGCCTGCTTTATCCACTTAAATGACTCCAAATAAATGTGGTCTTTGTGCAAAAATAGTTCACGGATTACTCCTTTCCGTCCACAAAGTAAAATGAACTCCTTGAACAAAGTGATGCCGTTTACTTGACTATTTCTCTTTTTTGAAATTGGTGTGTAACTGGAATGATGGATGGATGTTCATATCTCTATTTCGGTACAAGTGAACCATGACAGAGGGGGGAAAGCATAACTTGGTGGAACTATGCACCATGCCCATCCTTCAAGATATTCTGAGGCTTGGATGAAATATCTACCACCCGTCTTTAAAGGGTTTAGGTGATATATTTGCTACGTACACTATTGATTTCTTAGTCAAGTGTAATTACGGATAAATTTCAAATATGATTTTTAAAAGATTTGACAATTTTACCGAACTGGTGTAGTAATTATCTAATCGAAAGTCGGAAACCGCACAAAAGAAATTTTCAGGAGGATGTTATTAAAGTTGATATTGTAACGAATCAGCGGGTTACAACTGATTTTTAAAAAATATGCTGATGTTAACTTACGTTTCAAACCAGTTGATATTTTTATTTTATTACTAATTCTATAAAGATTGCGTTTGATTGTATGTCTAAATATTTTGGCCCAGTGCTACATTAAACAATCATCTTTTTTCATGAGATTCCTGGGATTAGTGTGATGCATTCGACGATAATATTTGCATTTGTTTGATATTTCGATTTTAATGTAATTATTAGGGTAAAAACTCTTTATTGCAAATGTTTTCTAGCTTTTAAGCTCTGACATCATTCCGTGAACATATGGTGTTCATTCTTCCAATAGTTAGTATTGTATTGTGTCAATCTTTTAAGCTTATATTGATGCAAATAATATTTTTCTAAATAGCGTGATCATTGATATTGATTCTAAAATTTATTTAGTTGAAAATGGTATATTTTATACGAAAATTTAAAAGGAGTAAACTTTCAAATAATGATTTATAAAAGGTTAAACATATATCAAAATAAATTTATAAATAAACTATTGTGACTATAAATAATTAAGACATAAAAAAACAAATATCGTACATATTTAAAATGTTTTTCCACGCGAAGCATGTACAACTAATGTACTCTCGGACTCAAGCTTCACAACCCTTACATCAGTACAGCTTACATCATAATATTTGGTTCAACTTCCATATACCTTCATAATATTTGGTTCGATTCTATACAGACAAAGAAAAACTAGACAACACTGAAAATCTGAAAATCCATACATCCCCCATTCTTCGTAAACTCCAAAGTATTTTTTTTTTTTCAACAGCAATTTAAAATGTTGAATGCAGGAAATAAAATGAAATGCTGAAAATGTATTTTTCTTTCGTTCGAAGTTTTTTTTTTTCCTGAAACCTGGCATCCAAAAAGTTAGTGCGATATCATGCTGGGATAATATTGAATGTCAGGTAGCATCTACGGGACAAAGGCTTTAAATGCGGTTCCGATTCTACAGGCAACAGACTTCGTAGCACCTGCTTCGGTGTTTAAAGTGGTGACACACATGCGAACGAGATAAAATGCAAACTAGATAGAAGAGTAATAAAATTAAGAGTTTTTAAAACGCCAGTAACTTTATGTATTTGTCTCGTATTAGTGTATTTTTTACGGATCTGCAGATCAAAAAACAAAATTCAGTTTTCGTTAGACTGCTGAATTGAACAATTTAAGTGGCAATAATAAATACTGTCACTACAGTAACTGTAATGCTATAAGCAGAATATAGAATTAATTATTTATTCAAAATAGACAAAGATGAATTGTCTTGAGGGTAGAGGGTAGTTTTCACTCATACAAATAAGAATTATTTTATTTTCAGAAGATTACTATTTAGATGCGCAGATCGTAAAATCGCTTGGCAGTGAAAGTACCCTCCAATGTGAGATGTTTTAGATTATTTTTATTTACTGTTATGATAGGTATAGTAGTATTTTGTAAAATCTAAAACTACGCAGCTCAGATGCTGATGCAAATGTCAACATTAAGAGTGAAAAAATTTGGCAGTGTTGGAATATCTCCTCCGATTAAGAGAACTTTTTTTTCCAGTGTTAGATAAATGACTGCTTCCTCCCGTATGAAGAATGATATCTCGTGCAGTTGTAGAAATAAAAGCGTGTTATTTAAACTTTCGATTGCGATATGCTGTAAAATGATTGTGATAAACACACAAAACGTTTCATATTTTCCTCCCAAATTATCCCTACATTCATCTAAGCCTCATTTTTCACGATAGAATATTTCAAAATATCTTTAAACTGGTTCATAATCTGTCAATAAAACAGCAATTAAGGCAAACGAAAAAACACCTAAAATTCGAAGCAATTCTTTTAAAATTTAAAAACACAGTACCGAAACTTCCGAACAAACGATAAAAAATTAACAATTGGAAACATATATATAAAGCTAGACTATTTAATTAAAATTATTAGGAGTGTTCTTTTAATTCTACAAAATATGAGTTCTTTCACAATTAACAATCAAAAAAGAAATATGAATATATACTTTAAAAAGATTTAGAGGGCTTTCAACAATTAAACTGTCACAGGAATTAAACGCCTTCATTAGCAAAAAGAAATTTATTCAAAGAATCCTCTACAATCCAGTTGATTTTCATTCCCTTGAGAGATTTTTCAATAAGTCGTAATAAATAAATTTTAAAAATGGAAATTTCAATAAAATCTCTTAATTAATTTGTTGTGCAATGACAAAACATTTTCCTTAAGTGCATACTTTGTCAAAACTAAATGTTGGAGCTTCAAACAGAACGTGAATTACCTAAGAATCATTGTAAATTGCGATCAGAATTTCTGCTTATTAAAAATGGTATTGTTCTTCTAATTTGTTATAGAAAAAAACTATGTTGCATTTTTATGCCAAGAAACATTTTTAATGAACAAGTTTTGTCTGAAAAAAACTTTAATTTAAATGTATTTTGAGAGATTATTTAGATTTTGCTCAATTTAATTCTTACTTCGAACTGTTCATAGTTTAAGTGAGGGTTATAAAAATTACACTACTTATTCACTATGAAGGATTAACTAATTTATTATGAAGGATTAACTATGTTATATCCTTCAATTCTGTATATATTTTTTAATTCTATTTAATAAAATATACTGTATTTAAAAATTAATACAGACTTTCACTTCCTTTTAATTTGATTTTTGTATTTATGTATCCGTATGTGCTGTATCATCAAGTATCTTTATTAGAGAAATAAACAATCACACAATGTCAAGAGAATGCAACCAGTTGGCGCTACAGCAGCTACAGTTACGTTACTGCCACGTCATTGTACTTCAAGCACATGAAACTTCTCCTCCTTTTAAAAGTTACAAAATATAAAACCACAATATTTATAAAAACTGTTAAAGCATTAAATTCTTAAGAGCATTAAAATTCAACAAGACTAAAAGAGTAAATTTCGAAATGCTACAATATGAAACCTTTAAATAACCCAAATACATTAAAATAGATTCAATCTCATTTAACACTCAAAGGACTCAATTTTTGTCAATGTACTATATCTTTAAGGTTGTCTTACAACATGACTATATATATATAGTCATGACAATATATAGGAGATAGACTATATCGTGTTATATATTTGTCAAGTTCACGCCAGTATTGTCGTTTACCTTCAAACACTTGTATTTTTCTCAATAAACGTGATCTCATCTATTAACTCAACATCATTAAACCTCTGGCTGCTAACAAAACGTAATTCCTCACAAACAGGCAGCCCGAGCAACCCTCTAGAATTACTTTTACAATTCCCAACAACAAATTCTAAGTGCTTTACAAAATGTCCAAATTTACACTCTAAATCAGCAATACCCAATTTTTTACCTGGTCACCACAAAATCTTCTAGAACTACTCGATTAATGAGTCAATCGTTAGAATAATAATTCATAATAAGATTATAAAAGTGTTAGAAATATTATTTACAGATGAACCCGTATCATTTTTAAAGGCTAAAACTCTATCTTCTACATGCATTTCTTGTATCCAACTAGAATTTCCATTACTGTATGCAGAGTCAACCACAGAATTTTATTGCTGTACTCAACAGAATCCACTATCTCAATTTCTTGAGCAATAAATTTCTTCCTTTAGACGCTTTACAAACGCTTCCAAAAGCTAATCACTGCGCTTTATTATGCTTGAAGTTATACATTTTACTCAAATAATCACAGGAGTACAGGGAGTATTAAGAGTTTTTCTTAATAAAGCGTTATTATGACGCGGCATTGAAGCTCCTTCCTCCTCAACTTTTCGGTGTGGAATGTACCTTTTTGTTTCAGAGAGTTTACTCCACCCGCTTTCCGCTTCACAATACCATGCTGTTTTTATTTTCAGTTTTGGCCGCTCTACAATATTCAACTGGCTTTTTCTTTCCCATATTTCCACTACAATTCAGGCATCTAGGTGGCCTGCAGTGGTCTTAGGCCACATAAAAGCCACCACCTTAAGTGGTTGCCTAGGTCAACCGCCATTATGGAATGTCTTATTAAATTTCCAAAATTTTAAGTCTTAAATTTCAACCACGACTATGCCATGTTATATCATCAAGCAATCTTTATTAGACTGGCTCAGGCACACAGAATATAGAGTTGAACGTGTAGAGTTGAATGTGAATCGTTGAACGCGAGACTGTGACGTAACTATAATCTACTATTTATTCTACCGTAACTATTTATTCTTACAAACAGTGCGTACAGAATAAATTTAGATACAAAATGATATTCAACCAAGCTTTACTAATTTATTTGAAAATGATTTTGCAAGTAAACTAAAATTATTCATGAATTAATCCTGTTAAATGAAATAGAAAGGAACTTTTCAACAATATAATATTATTCTTAGATAAATTATACTTACTCTTCAGTATAGATTTAAAAGTTTTGCATTATAAACTGTAAATCTTTCGTATCATAGTCTGTCATAGTTTTTCAAAGATTGAACTGAAAGATATCAGCAGATTTGAGATCATGCCGTATATCAGGCTTTAAGAAAAGAAATCAATATCGTTCTTGAGTCTGACGTGATATATCAAGTTTAGATCAAGAGTTAACATCAGGCGCAAGAGTTCTTGGCCTTTTTATTAAAGTTATTTTGCTTTAGATCGTTAATCTGTGCTTCAAATTTAATATATATTTCAATACTTCTTTCCATGATAGATTCGCGTATTGAAATTATAATAATTAAATTTATCACAAATGTACGCTTACATGTAATAAATAACTTAATGTTTCAAAGATTTATAAAGATTAGTAAAAGTATTTTCATGGGATGGTTAGATCTAAATGTATTTTTAAGATCATAAATATATTTTTTCCCCTTTTTTCTTCCGACACTGTTATTACTAGACTCAAATAGTTACTCAATCGGTGGCTATTTATTTCGAATATACGATTGAAAAGCCATGGTCGGAAAGTTTATTATCACTTGAACACTTCTTCTAAAGTGATTATTAATAGGTACATGAAGACGACGTTTCCGGCTCCGCATTGTTAAGTGATTTGAACCGTCTCTGTGCCCCATACACTCCCTGCAAGTTAGTCAGCCCGGTAGCGAATCACCCTGTATATATATATATGTGTGTGTGTGTGTGTGTGTGTGTGTGTGTGTGTGTGTGTGTGTGTGTGTGTGTGTGTGTGTGTGTGTGTGTATACAGGGTGAATCTAAACTCTTGGGCAAAACTTTAAGGGGTGATAGGACACACAATGAGGAATCGTAATCACATAGCAATCTGGGGTGAAACGCTGTTTTAACTTACCCGGTAATAATCACTTTTGTAAAAGCATTGAAGTGTCCGTCTAATTTCTTACCCAAGTTTCATAAGCAATAGGATCGTCTCCGAAAATTTTATCCATGAAATAAAGTAAACTTTTTGAACTATCCATTTTAGCCATGAAATAAAGTAAACTTTTTAAACTATCCATTTTAGTCTTCGGAGAAAAATACATTAGTTTCTGACGAACAATGCTCGGCAAGTGCACTGTTGTTTCAGCACTTTTTCCGAATTGATTATTAACAACTATACGAAGACGACGTTGCCGACCTCGCATTGCTATGTGATTCTGATTCCTTATTATGTGCCCTATCATCCCTTAAAATTTGGCACAAGAGTTTAGATTCACCCTGTATATATATATATACATATATACTTATATTACTAAATTTAATCATCTTAATAAACTTTTAGCATCGATATAAATTAATCGAATTACGTTATCATCGAAAATTTCTGTTATTAGATGTCCATGTCCAGCGTATCTTAATTGAAAGAACTCACAAAATTAATTCTCGCTTTATCTAAAAAAAGTTTTAAATTTGAGAATTGATCACCATTATTATAGTACAGTTTTTCAATCATTTAAAATTACCGCTTCTTTGAAAATCAACTTTTTCGGTTATTTAGTCAAATTTCGAGTTTCATTCTCTATGGTGTGTAAACCTTTGAGAAAATACTCGTGCCAAGGAAGAATGACAAAGAATTCCTAGGCAATCATCAATAGAGATGCTGGGAAACGTGTATAACTCAAGAAGTCTTAGATCCTTTTACCTTTCAAACGTAGCTTAAAAATGTCTGTGCGTTAACTGCTTTGGCGGCATGTCGTCCCGTATAAATATAAATGCTCAAACATGTGTTAGAAATGCGCGAAACTCTTCGGAAGGAAAAATATTTTTTTTTTTTAATCTGCAACACTGCATGTGGGGATAAGTTTCACATTCAACGGATTCAAGAAATATTTTGAAAAATGAAGAAATTCAAGCCATATGGCAGGTTACATTTATTTTATATATTTTATGCATACTTAGTTGGCTTTGCGGTGGTGAATACTGCGGTGAATGGTAAAAAGTTTTGAAATGCAAATAAATCCATCAAATATCAAAATTATTATTTTATCGAAAATAAAATATAAGCTTCATACCTATTTTGAATTGCAGCAGCAATAACTAGAGGCTCCGTAAATTTAGTTGCAAATATAAAGAAGACGGTATGCAGGTTTTGTATTTCTAATGTACTTTTACATATAATTATAGTTATTTTTTCTCATCTGTTTATTGAATACTTTTCTCGGAAAATATTGCCTCATGTATCTCTAGGAGTGTTGTGTCAAAAATATTAAACATGTTGTCTTAGGTTTAATAATATTACATTAACAACATAATTCATAATACTATAATATAATACATAAAATTATGTCTTCACATGCTTCGTGAATGATGCAATTTAAATACTCGGTTGTAGTTTAAAAACTGGTCTATTGTTTATAAAATAAATTGAAAAGCTAACCATAATATCAAGAGTGTAGTTTGAAGATTTGCGTTGTGAAAAATATACTGAATTGAAAAATGTCATACCATACAAGCGATTTAACTTTTTATTTTATCATTAATTATCGAAAGTGCTATAAAATTAAAAAAGAATTTGTACTGAAAAATGGTTCATAATCAGTCCATATTTTATGCGTTATCTTTCTTAAAACAAGGATGAATTTACTCTAAACAAAAAGTCTTCTAGTTAAAATTAATATGCTTTGAGTTTTACATTTAAAAGTTTGATCCTTGAATAAATGCTTTATGGAAAATTTCAAGTATAAAAGAATTTGCTGTTTTCAAAAAAAAAAGATTACAAAAGAAAGAAAAGACGGTGTCATTTACCAAAAACGGACGCCATGAAAATTTCATTGAATAATAATAATAATAATAATGAAATAATTTTATAATACATGTGTGTTTGTGAAAAAAATTGTCCTCCTTGCAGTGAAAGCTGAAAAAGTAATATATGTACATTAACTTGATTCCACAGCGATAATCTAGGTTTTATTATTCCGCTGAAGAGTAATGCGAGACTCTCTCATAGCAAATTTTAAGAATTATTTAAGTAAAAATGTATGATAATAAATCAGACTCAAATTATTTCACTAAGAAAAATAAGATTCTGTCTCATATTTCAATAATATGTGTTTTTCACTCAGATTAAGTAAGATAAAGTGACTTTTAAATAAGCGCTGAATTTTAAGAAGTGAATATTTTATTTTCCCATCTAGTGCTATTTTTATTTTTTAATGTCTGAGTTAAATAAAATCTTTTAATGAAGTATAAATGAAATAAAATGGTGTGTTTGGGGTGTTAAGGGCTTTGAAAAGAATTACATTAGCGTGTACTTTTGCGGAAGTATTAATTTTATGTGAAAAAGTGTAAGCATTAATGTTATTTAAATACAAAAGAAATTTTAAAATTATAACTCACTGTGATGAAACATTTTGAGCATCTTGTAAAAGTCTTTATTTATAAAAAATCTCTTGTAACTTCTAATGCAAGTGTTTTTTAAAATTATAACGAACATAAAAAATTATATTTCAGTATTTCGTAGTGTACAATACAGGGTTTCGTGTATTTTTTCCTTTTGCTCCACTTTACTTTTATCCGTAAGAGAAAATTTATAAGTAAAATTGCATATAAATTTTTTATTAAGTTGTATACGTTTTAAATTATCTCTCAATATTTCGTATATTATAAATTCTGTGTATTTTTTCATATCATTTGAATGAGTATAAATTATTTTTCAGTATATCGTAGTAAATAATTTACTGCTTCGTATATCTTTTCTCTAGTTCTGTTTTATTTATTCCGTGTAAATGAAAATTCATGCGTATAAGAATTTTAATATTTTAAAGTAAGTGCACTTCGTCTTTCTGAATATACTTTAATCACAAATAAAACACCCCAATTCTGCTATTCTAACTAATTCTAGAGGTGCAAAATTCAAATGGATTTTCGCCAATTTTTTCTTGCGTCCAGGAAAAAATGGTCGCTTGTAGGAGAATTTTTTAAAGCATGTTTTTTGTCCAATCAGACTAGTTTATTATTTGCACATTCATTTGCCATTTGAAATGATAAGCAAGCTGTATACACCATTTAAAATACAAGAGTTTTAATTAACGTTCGACTTACATAAGTGAAATTTCTAAAGTGGTTTATTAAGAGGCACTAATTTCTGCAATGAAAGTTGTGCCTTGAAAAATATTTTTCTGGTTGCATTAATGAATACATTATTGCGTGATTATTTTAGATGTTTCATCAAAGATTTACTAAACAATCGTGTCTATTAGTGCCATTCCAAGTTTGAGCATCAAGGACTATTCCCTGTTACAATATCTCGATTGATGGGGAAACCAGGGCTAGTTGGCTACAGAGGTAAGTACGGTCTGACAGAATTTGCCATGGAATAATGACAAGCTGCCCGTAAAGATGAATCCAATTAAAGCGGTCGAGGAGGGGGAAAAGAAAACGATTATTGTAGATTTTTTATTATTAATATTACAAATCAGCATCCTGGTTTGCGTTATTTTAAATGAATAAACTGATTCATTGTAACTTTTAAAATATCATAGCAGTAAATATCATAGCAGTAAATATATGTAACTTTTAAAATATCATAGCAGCAATAGATAAATCGTTATCTATTGAAAACTGCGTCTGAATAATTTAGCGTCAAGCGCACAAATCTGACTGGTACCCACAACAACTAATGGACATGCCCTTTTCCGTCTCTAAACCGGATGTTTATGTTTCTATCTAATCGGTAGTCCAAGAGTACCTCATAATTCAGTTGTAGTTTTCAGCGTTAGACACTTGCAATGCATATTTACAACGATTTCCCCTTTTTTTCCCTGAAATTTTTTTTTTGACATTTCATTATTTTTCTTATTTCCAGTACTCATCTTAAAAATTACGATTTAAGTTGTGTAGTTTTTCATAGAGAGCGTATGATTAACTCTATCTACTGCGTTCGTGATTTATTACGATTGTTTACGTTTAGAAGATGATGTCTTTCATTTTGAGAAAAAAAAATGTATTATGGGGATAGGCTAATTGAATGTGGAGCGAGTTGACACGGTGCGCCAAATAACTCCACAAAAATTTTCATGATATTTTCCGCTAATAAATCCCGTTTCGTGGATTAACCAATACGTTTGAATTAACCGGCAATTGCATAATAGGGATAGTGCGTAGTAGACGATATCAAGAATGAAATGTAAGAAAAATATTATCCCACCCTTTAAAATGCGTTAGATTATCGCGTATTGCTGGTCCATTTGTATTGGTATAATTAGGAGCTGTAAAGAAAAAGTAATCGGAGAATTAGTAAAAAACAGTTCTGCTACAGGCTTGCAGACTAATAAACAACAAAGTACAGCAAATATGAGGAATAGTGGGTTCTGAACTTTGGGTACATAAGGTCTGCACAACGGAGGCAAGCGATTTTACATCTGTGATAATTATAATCTTGTGATGATTTCGACTAGGACAGAACACGCTCAAAGTTAATGTTTCATGCATTATTTTTTTCAACATAATTTACCGTTAACATTGCGTGGAAATATGTCTTTGTTTAAACTTTTTGAAGAAATACAACTGATTTCGCTTAAATGTGCGTCTTATTTGACTTCCATTTAACTGTTTGTAAAGCATATGCCTATTTGCCCCATATGTATAGGCAGCTTGCTCCGCGAAGTGGTGGGTTTACACATATATTTTCTTTTACATGAGGCTGCCATTAAACGTAAATTATAGACATTAAAAATACAGAACTATTGATATTCATATCCAAACGTACATCCTTAAAAGGTGCAGTTCCATTTTACTTATAAAATTGAACAAAAATCAATAAAAATGAATTGCAAAAACCTGCGCCTACAAGCCCGGGTCTCTTCTATCCTTAGACGACTTCATATAAAATGTCGAATATAGATTCGATGCTCTCTATTATTTGTACTCTGTTAAAGTACATCGATATCCTCTAGGTTAATACGTCGATTTTTATATCAAATAGCATGCATTTCCGATATTCCCATTCCATACCCTTGTAATTAAAAAATAAATTTCTAAGATCGAGCATTGAACGTTATATATTTATAACGTTACATATTTTGTAACTCATATATTTATGTAAGTTACAAAAAATGATTTTCAACTATAATTTCATGTGCTTTTTAGAAATAACTCAGCATAAAGCCATGAGATGTATTTTAAATAATAAAGAAATGATTATTAAAATCCGTAAGTTTTTGTTCATTATAACATTTTTAAAAGCTAGAAGCATAAAATCGCTAACCAAGCCTCATCATAGGGGGAAGGTTGTTGGAAGGAATGTTGAAGTATAAGAGCACACATGTATTTAGTTATTGTCTCTTCACTGACGATAACTAAATGTATGAACGATATATGATGCTGCAAGCATTTTTAATTTTTTTCCAATCGTTACAATGCACGTGTGTTAATAGTACAATGCAAGGGAATTTTAAATTAAATATTGTAATTTTCCCTGGTCAAGGAAAACATGTATTTTGCTATATAAATTATTTCTTTGCAGGAGTTTGCGATTGAGTATTTTGGTAACATGTGAAAGGATTTTTTAAATTTATTATTAAATGATAAATGTTGAAAGAGTTTTTTTAAGCATATTGGGAAGCAATTCGTGGTATATTGATGCAATTTGCCCTCCTTGGGCGTTTGGCGAACCTAGAAATATTCTTCTGAATCATTTTAGTGATTTTGTTTTAGATTATGAAACGTAATAAATTTTAATCCTTAAAAAAGTCAACAATGATATATAATTACCACTTCTGGGAAAAGTACACATTCAGAAATATTTTTGAACGAATTTTTTGTAAACATATTATGTGTCTATGTTGCTATCAGTAGAATGCCTTAAAAAAGTATCCTAGGGATGAATGTCTTTTAAACTACGTTTAAATTTTATTTCGCTGGAAAATCTAAATTACGCAAACAATTTATTCTTGCATACTGATAAGCTAATTCTTATACCTATGCAATTTAAAAACATGCAAGCAAAATGCAATATTCCATTCTTGTTTTTGGCCTCCGCAGTCCATTACCCAAATTTTTGCATATAAATAGATAGACACATATGCTTCAATGTATAAAATACAACTTAATTAGCTAGTTTAGTTCCACTAAAAATATATATAACGATGCATGAAAACATCAATGCCTGAAAATAATTATGCAAATATATGTTTGAAATATAAGCAATTTATTTGGAACACAAGAATTATTTTTGGAAAGCAATTAATTTTGAAGTTTCATCTAAAACATCGAAGCAATCGTTTAAAAATAGAAGAAAAAGTTTCAGCAGCACTTAACTGATTAACGGGAAAGCGGAACCACTTGTTATTAAATATATAGTTAATTAAGGTGAGAGTAACAATATCATATAATGTCTTAAAATAAGAAAATTAACATGAGTTCGTTCAAGTTTGTACATGTATTTCACATTCCAGACTGATTCCGTAACTACCTTATCCTGAAGACGTGAATTCAAAAAGAACTCAATACACATTAAAATATATTATTTTACTTATTTACTTTCATTTAATAATCGTAAAGTGCAACGCAGTTTTCATAGATTAGTAAAAGGATGACCAATGTGACATAATGTATCAAGCACTGAACATATTAAAACTTCATTTGATTAAGTTAAGAGACGTACAATTAAACGCATACTTTTAAAGAACCTGCTGTTACTCATTTCCTACATAAATTGCATTTTCTTTCTTGCCACCTACATAGACTAAGAAAATATGAGAGGTATGCTTCAAACAATCCGAAGTTGTGAATTATTTCAAATAATGTTTAAGAGAAATTTCTATTATTAACCTGGTAGAAAAATTAAAAAATGAATTTTTTGAGCTTACATACTACTTAGACTAATTTTATTTAAGGTTTATAACATACTAGCTGAAGTACCCGTTCTTCGCACGGGAATAAATGGACTTTTTGATATTACGATTTGTGGTGATTACTATTCATTGTAATAAACAGATATAGCAAAATGAATATCGCGTTATATTGCGTCCAATAATCATGCATACCGAATTTCAAGGCATTCATTTGTACGGTGCAGAAGTCCATGCGGCGTAGCGCAATCTAGTGGCGAGTTTTAGCAAAACGGATACGGCGAAAATAGAATTTGGCCTGCTGCAGCGTCATCTAGTGGCGAGTTAAAATAATAATGCATTGCAGTGCCATCTAGTGGTGAGTAACATCAAAAGTAACGCAGTTAAAATATATTCTTCGTGCTCAAATGTGTAAGTATAAAAAATTTTATGCCAACGGTCGAACGGTATAGAAGTTGATGCGTTGCAGCTCCATTTAGCGGCAAGTTACAGCAAAATGGATTGTGAAAAATATTCTCCGTGTTCTAATATTCGCGTGTACCAAATTTCATTGAAATTGGTTGGACGATATTCGCATAGCAAATGGCTAAATGGAATAGAATTCGACGTTGTGCTGCGGCACCAAGTGGCAAGTTAGAGGAAAACGGATAGCATAAAAAAACTTCTCCATGATAAAAGACTTAGGTGAACCAAATTTCATGGTGATTGGTCAAACGGTGCTGGAGTTTTTCAACCTCATACACACGTACCAACATTCATTTTTATCTATAACCAGTGTCATTATATATACCAGTCTCAAATAAAATCCAGTTTCAAATCTAAGCCTCGCCAAAGTGCCAACATACTCCATTTTGCAAGAGTTTTTTCAGGGAATCATTCGAAGCATTGACTTAGCAGCAATCAATATGGGAAATGGTTCGACCGCCAAAAGGTAAAGCACGCATTTATCTGAAAAGTGGAATCTTTTAATACAGCCGAATTTTTTTAATTTATCAACTGTAACGTGTTTTATTCATCGTTACAACGATGTACTAAATGAGAAGATTTCAATTTTCTGAAATTTGGCGGAATTCCCCCAACTTAAATCAATGACTCAATTGGCGAGAATTCTGAAGATAGATCGCTTCAAATCCCTTAATAACTGCATTATTTCTTCAAGGATCATTAAAATTTAATGCTGTATTCTAATAAATCCTTTGCACTTGTTTTCAAAAGTCTATTTCTTTAAGCTCTCAATAAATTGCGCCAAGCCGAAGACTGTGCAAACCGCTAGAACTCACTTTCTGGGCATTTGAGCCATTTTACTTTTTCACCAAACTAAAAAATTTTTCATATTAGCCTCGGAAATCTTCAATTCTTATTGATTTGCGTATAAAACATTTCATTCCTGCTCTGATTTCCCATGCACATGATATTATAACAAAAAAATTATAATCTTACAAATATAAACTAACAAAAAAAATCATTATTATTCTATTTTTACTTTGAGAATTTAAAACATTTTATTCGGCAAAATCGCCACACATGGCAACCACGATGCTTGTTTCAGACTTTTTGGACTACAGGGGTTACAATTACGGAAAGCTTTTTGCGTGGAGAACATAAAAATTCTCTTAAATTCCAGGAACGGGTGGACTTTCAAAGTTTTAAAGTGGATTATGATTTATTCTATATTATTTTACATATCTGTGCAAAATTTCAGGCTGATAGGTCCATTTTTGTGGATATGTATACGAATCAAATCCACAAACAAACAAACAAACAGAATTTCATTTTTATTTATAAGGATAAAATGCATTTAAGAGTGGAAATACCTTAATTTTAAATTCCTACTTTTAAGACATAAAGAATGAAAATCAGACAAATAATGACAAAATGTAATTAGTAACATAAGTGTTTGGTGAGAAAATAAAAAGTGTCCGAATAAGATTCGTGATACACGATAAAAAGATTCTGCAGTCCGACTTGTCAGACAAGCAAGTGCGAGAACTCAATTAACAAATCGTATGGAATCGATTATACCTAGGCAATGTTTATCGAATTGGAACATGCAAAAAAGAAAACCGTGTACGAATTCATTTATAGAACAAAATAGAATTGCGTAAAACCTTACGCAAATGACTATATCAGACTACAAAGTGGGTAAAGTTATAAGGTTTCACATGTTAAAGTATAAAACGTATCGTTGTATTTAATTGCGTAATTAATTTTACAGTTTGAAAATACTACTATGCGTTACCGGGTATTTTACGAAGTATACCTAACTTTAATAGTATAAAAAGCAGTGGTTGGTGGAAGCATGAAACGAGTAGCACGTATACTAAAAAATTTAATACCGAATTCATAAAATTTTGGTTACAAATTGTGACGATAGATGGTGATACAAACGAAAAACGTATCTCAGAAAGAGCAGCAGACACAAAGTATAATCACCGTAACTGACAAAATGTGCTAATTTGAGGCACCGAAAAATCTCATTTAGCGCAGGCACGATCGCTTTATTCCCCAAAACTTTCTGTTTAGGCAGCAATCTTCTGCACTGGGCCCTTTTTCTTAGGATAAATGGTGACGGCTGGCAATATATTGCACTTTTGAAACAATTGGTCACCACTCAACAAGCGTTGGATGATCGGCTTGGCAACGCATGGTTTATGCAAGGATGGGCGTCTCACATTTTACACGAGTTGTTTTGACTTTCTAGAAAAGTATTTCGGTGATAAGTGATATTACGTTGAACTGTCCGAAAATTAAGGGGGAAGGCAATGATTAGCGGGCGTATTACCCTTACCTCACTCCCTGCGACTACTTTATTTAGGGCATCAAGATACAACATTTTGTCACTTACGGTGATTAAACTTTGTGTCTTCAGCTCTGAGACACGTATTTCGTTTGTAACGCCATCTATACGTGCACTTTGTAATTAAAATTTTGTGATTTCGGTATTAAATTCTTACTCTTATTATTATTATTATTTTTTTTTATATATACGTTCTATTGGTTTCATGCTTCTATGAATCACTACTTTTTTAAAATATGAAAGTTAGGAATATTTCGTGAAATACCCCTTAATATATGCTGGTATTTTGGTATACTGATGAATGACATCGTTTATATTAAAAATAATTAAGCACTTGATGAGCTGGAGGAGGTTTTTTGATAGACTTACGTGTCGATTAGCTACAGACAGACAGGGAGGTACTGAAAACTGCTATACCTTTGCGACAAGTGTGTAGTGTTAAAGGTGAGCATATTGATTTGTATTTCATGTGATTGCTCTCAGCATCTGAGCTCTCTTTCTGGTACAATTTGCCGTTTACAACGCCATCTACCGGTGCAATTAGTAACTAAATTTTTGTGAGCTCTCTAAATTATTACAGTTTTGCAAATAAACTTACCACAGGTTTCATACTTCTATAATCACCGTTTCTAAGTAAATTATTTTTCAAAGTTAGGCATCCTTCACAAAACACCTTGTATATTCTGGGAAAAAATATACTACGATGCAATAACCTTTAAATCTTAACCTATCGCGCGTCCGTCGACCTAACCGTTCGGAGTTTACCGTGGTTTTCTCCGAAACTTAGCGTAAATACGGGTTAGGACCCCTTAGAAAGACCCCCACGGAGGGCACCCCACCCTTCGACCTAGAGCCCACTCGGAGCTCTAGGTCGAAGGGTGGGGGTCGAAGGTGCATTAAATTATAATAATCAAAATGTATGAATGTAAAAATACGTGTTTTGTACTAAAACTGATGAGTATATTTTATCATTAAAGAAAAAAACAACATTTTTAGAGGTTTATATACATATATTTTTAAAAACCTGTGTATGGTATATTATGGATTATCATTCTTCAAGTTTTAATAAAATAGAAGCTAAAAAAAAGTTCCAAGATAATTTATAATTTTTTAAAGAATTGAATATTTAAATGTATAGATTATTAAAATAGTAATTGAAATTTGAAGTACAGAATTTAAGATTAGTACTTGGAATATAACTAACATTCCCCTTATCTCATGTATGTATATACTTTTCACATGGCCATACATTCCTTAATTTACGGTTACAGAAAGGAACTACGTAATGACTATCCATATGAACTTCACATTACATAAAAATATAAACTATTTACTTGAAAAAAAGAGTTTTGAAAAATTTATATTATTAAATTTTCTATGTAAGCTTTTTCATTAATGTGTATTTTAAATCACACACAAACATATATTTATTTACTTAGGCTAAAGTCTAAAGTATGGGAAAAAGACTTATTCACCAAACAAACTATTGCATGCTTACTTTATCCTTCTCTCGCTCTTATGAGCAAGTGAAATGCATTATTCATAAAATTATTAATATGGAAGAATACATTAACAAAATATTTCTATCTATGTTGATACATGTATATGTGCGTGTGTTTCACAAGTTTGCTTTATTAATAAATATTCCTGTAATGCATATTTTGCTTTTTAAAATATATTTTTCTTTATACTCTGCATTGTTAATTAATATTGCCTGGTATAATTATTTTATTAGTTTATTAAATTTCTGTTATCTGCATTTTTACTTATTTGTTATGCATTTATAATTATTTCACAAATTCGAAGTGATTCGAAAAGCTTAAGTTGATGTTTTACTTAAAAAAAAAACTATTTCAGATAAGTTTATTTCATAGACTTTTTTAAGTAATATTTTATTTCCATTTCACTGTTCATACTAATATAAGTTGTAGAATACTTCTAAAACTTGAAACTCGTAGAAATTGATTTTTTTCAATTAGTTTATTTTTTATATATTTTAAAAATTAATGTTATTCATATAGTTTAGAAAGTATAGGCTTATAACGAAAGAACGACATCTAATCATATTTAAGATAACTAAACTATTTTTTAAGATAATTAAGATAACTGTTTATTATTATTAAAACTATTTTTTTAAATAAAATGAGGCAGTCAATAAACATAGAGAAAAACAATGAATGGTAATTTATTTTTATAATAAGCATAATTTATGATATTTTACATGTTATACTATTGCAATTTTTAGGAGAAACCGATAAAAAATGACTATAATGTATATATTTACAAAGTACACAAACTATAAAATAACATTTTTATTTAAAAAAAAAAAACGCATTGCACCATAAAAAATTCACCAAGCTTTGACGTGTAACAACCTACTCAGACATACTTTCTATAAACTTGACATTAAATGAACTCGCTAAAATTTCTCATCTGTCAAAGAACTATTACACTGTTAAAATATCGGAAAAAGAAATATTATAGAGGACGCGAGGGAAATATTTTGACGTAATATTAATCAAAGTCGATACTCAGAGAAGCGAAAATGACCCATAATTTTCTCTGAGCGCGATTATAATGTGACGTGCAGTCGTGACAATGAAGACATGTTTTAGTTTTTAGGTAAATTCTTTGCTTACACTTACAAGATTTTACTTACAGGTTCTTTTATGCTAGTAAGAACGTTGCCTAATAACTATTTTTCGAAAAATGTATGTTTTCATATTTTATAAGCGTTAATAAGCGTTTGAAATATTCTTGAAAACCATTCAAAAGCTCAGAATTAGTATGCTAAACATATATGTGCATAAACATGTTGCTAGATATAAAATTTTCTCTTTGAGTGTAATACTTTTTCCAAAACTTACATAATTAATTGTTTGATTTCATATATTTTAAGTAAAAAATGAACTAAGTTAAAATAAAATAAATAATATTTACTAATTGTAGAAAAAAAACCTACTTTAAGTTCATAGTTTTATTGTTTAGTTCATTTTTTATGACTTTACTTATAAATTGAAAAAAAAAATGTTACATTCAACTTAAATGTGATTAGAGAACATTTTGATTTTAACAAGAATTTTGCAGTATTTTTTACTGCTTTCAAGAATTAATATATTAAATTATCTTTTCAAGAAATAATATATTTAATTATCTTATCAAGTTTTGCTGTAGCATTTGGAGTTATCCCCAAAATTGTTATAATTTTAAGCATCTTATAACGATGTAAATCACAATCTTCACAGCAGTATGTTCGATCTTCCTATATCATAGTTAACAATAATAACAATATAAGCACGCATGTATATAAATTAAAGGATTTCTACCTTTTTGCAAAATTAATTTTATATCTTACGAAATTTTCAATAACTATTTTTTTAAATATTCAAAATTAAAATTATTTTATTTTAAAGAATATTTTGTTTTAGATGATGATGGAATATACTTATTATAAAAGTAATGATAGAGAGATCCATAAAATTAGTTTTTAGTAGCAGAAATAATCCTTTATAATTAGATAGCATTAAAAATATTCACAAGTATAGTTTTATAAGACGAAAAAAAAATCCAATTTACTATCTTTAATTGGTTTAATCCCTTACTTGTGAACGAAAGCATGCCTAAAATGATTAACCAGTTTATTGTTGAAAAGCTCTCAAAGCGTTAATATTTTAGGGATGTTTTTTATCTTTTCGCCTTTTAAGTGTTTTAGAAACCATTTAGCAAATTTATAACCAATAAGTATTTTTACAGTTCTTTTTTTTTGTACTTACATAAAACTATATTAAGAAACGTTTATTCAATAAAAAGAAAGTGTTATTCAAAAATTTAACATTTCTGCTCAAGTTAGAGTCAAATAACCTTCACAATATGCTTGAATATCTTCTTTTATATGCTTGTTTGTTTCAAATGCTGCACTGTGAACCAACTATTTTTCTATAATTTTTGTTAAAAAATAAATGCTGTTTCTTAATAACAAACAAATTACAGAGCATTAGATCCAGCTATTACAGCATTCTTAAAAGTAAGCATTCTTACCATTCAAAATATTAATTTTTGTAGATTTTATGCTTTGGTGTTGAAGTAGTATAAAATATATCACCTTGGTCTGACAAGAACATTACGTATTTTTGATTAAAAAGAAGCCAAAATCTTTTACATGTATTTCTGTGCAACCAAATTCTATCACTAGAAGGGTCATTGCTTTACAATGGAATTTATTTGTTCTTACTTTACTTCTCAACTCCCATTGCATGGATGAAAACATACCTTCTTACCCACATTAACTCGATTAAAAAAAAGCAGTACTACTATTATTATTTTCTACGAAATGCTAGTGATGGAGAATGCCACACATCATATTTGGATTATGAAAATTAAAAAAAGATTTACGCCGAAGTAAGCGACTGTAGAATATATTTAAGTTAAATCTTACTTTCCAAATAAGTTCGAACATTTTTCAAATCAATATAGGATTATTCAAATAATTTTGAGAAACATCAGATAGAGATAGGCTACTCAAAGTCGGGCCCCGCAGTGGTCTAGGCGCTAAACTTCGTTCCCATAAGAACACAGCAAGTGAAGCAGCATCCGGATGGGCTAGTGCTTGGGAGGGTCAACTCCCTCCCGGCTCGACTGCTGTGGTACCGTGCACGCTAATGGAGGCTTGTGGACGTAAAATATGTCGTGTTTCCAATGTCCTCCAGGTTTAACGCTACCGGAGGTGCTGATTTCAGGAGGTTGGGTCTCTCTTCTGAAATGGATTCGAAAACGCCGTCTTCATGCACCTTTCTAATAACCACTTTGGAAAACGATTGTCTAAATTCTTAATTGGATTTAATAAACACTGAGCTTGTCTTCAACAATTGAATCCATAAAATTAAAATAAACTTCTGAACCAAGAATTCTAGTCAAATGCTTCCTGCGAAAAGTGAAATAGATTACGATTCATGGTCGGTAAATTTATAATTCCCGTAACACTTTGACCAAAGTGATTATTAGCAGGTACATTAACATAACGTTTGAGACCCAACACTGCAATGCGATTCCCATTCGTCTTTCAATCTCCTACTTCCGTCTGAAGTTTTTAATAATAATTTGAATCACCCTGTATATGACTTTACATTTTTTCCGGTAAACAAGAACATGATCGTGTCATTTCTGGCATTCTTGCTCACTATGGCCGTTAAAGCGTCTAGTTTAACTTATTAAAATGAAAAAAAGAAACATTCAGTGTCTCTGTCTGATCACGTTCGGAATGTACAAGGCGTCAGTATTATTGTTACTCCTCTCCGCAACGCCTTCCTGCAATTTCCTCAAACTGCCTTCTGGAAATTTTATTAACCTAACAACCATGAGATGGGCTAAAAAGCAGTCTACGGAATAAAAACTGTTCAAAATCAACGATTTTAACATATAGATATTAGTTTCCGTCCGGTTAAAAAGATAAAAGTTTCTTTGGTGTCTTTATTAAATTTTAAATACAAAATATTTTAAAATATTTTAAATGTCAAATTCATTAAATGCTTAGTTAATTTTCAACTCCTACAAAAACATTAAATATTACTGAGAAATTGAAAATAAGAACTATTATTATTATTATTGTTATTAGATGCATATTATTTTCATAATGCATAATCTTAAAATACCCTGAAAAATTTCTTTCTTAGAGAAAGCTTATTATTCCCAAGGAAAAATATAAATTAGCCCTTTAAATGACGAGTTCATAAAAAGAAATTTCCCTATTTAAACAATGTATAAACATGTAGAGTCGAGTATTTTGAATTATTTATAAATTACTCGAACACTTCAAGTTTAATATAGTATCTCTAGGCACATTTTGCATACTTTATAAGCATTGTTTTATAGGATTTTTAAATCCTTTTAATTTGAGGTAGACATATCGTGTTTTTGTTGTTCGTTAAAGTGTCCATTATATACATTTTGCAGAAACTTGTACCTGGAAGTTTAATTTATAATGGAAATACGTATGCCTTGTTGAGTAGTTCTTTGTACCGTTAAATATATACATTTGTAGGTTTCATTTAAATGTAAATTTATTTACTCAGATCGTTTAACAGATGTTAGTATTAGGAAATATTCATAATGAAAAAAAATTTTGAAATCTCACTGAAAATAGAAACGGCACTTATGTAATTTAAGTTAAAGTGTACATTTACTTGTAACTATAAAGCCGCTTCTTAAGTTTTAGCATAATATATACATTTATTAGCAGCATGCAGTTTTAAAAAATTATATCTGTGCAATTAAGTCATATAAAAAAGCACTCCCTTCAAATTCATTATAAATTTCATCCCAACTGCGTCTTTTGAAAACAAAAATTACCCGTAACTTATCCATAAAATAATTACACTAAAAACCATGTCAGCGAAATGAAAAATTAATTATAATTTCCAGCTAAGTTTAAATATATGATTTCCAGCAAAGTTTAAATATATAATTTCCAGCTAAGTACAAAGGTATTGCTTGAATTTAGGTATTATATTTAAAATTAATGTGTGTTTTAGGAATTAAATTTAAAACGCATATACTGACACTCCTCAAATATAAGTAAATGATTTTTTAAACATATTTTTTCTGATGATGTACTTTACGGTCATACTATGGTTATCTTCTGAAAAAAATTGCAAACATATTTTCTAAATTTCATTTTAGTTTTATTTTTCTCGCATTTCAAATAACGCAATACATGGTGTTTTTTTTTTAGTATTATGCAAATGCATAGTTGAAAATATGCTCCAGAAACGACACAGTTGCTTAACTTTTTAAATTGCTTAATCTTTCCTGTAAAACTTTCCAAGAAAGTTAAAAATTGTCCTCGCCTTAAGTTTGCTTTGTTTATGCAGTATGCCAGTATGGTCATGATCTGGTATGCATATTTATACTTGTATAATTACAAATACTATGCCCGATATTATAAACACTATTTAGTATGGCACATGTACTATGGCCCAAAATTATTGAAATATTTTAATACATACATTGGTATAAATTGAAAGGTGCGCGTAATCGTGCTTAATTGGAAGAATATACGTATTTTATTGAAGATAGAAAGCTACACATTTCGTACTGAAAATTCAAGATTTAATGGTGTTTTATAAAATCATCACAAATGTGAAAGAAATAGACTATTAAGAAGGGAAAATTCTAAAAATGAGCCACTATCCATGTACAGCAAATTACACTATTTAATGCACATCTAATTAATTATTTTGTGTCTGATTTCTAAAAATTACATTCTATATTATGTGTCTTTCTGCACGCGTATAAAGCGATTTAGTATACTTAAATATCTCGCTTGGCCTTTGAAATGAAACTCCTTTTAATTAAGTTTCAAAGCTTTGAAAGCTTATTCCTGTTTGCGACACGAAAATCTCACTTTCTGCTTATAATTTACTGTCTTAAAAGAATATTCCGATTTTTTAAAACTATAATCGCATAGCTAAAGAGACTGAAATATTTTGGTGAAATAAAATGTAAAATAACATTTAAATATTTGTAAAATTATACATGTTTGATGTGAAGAAGCTTGAGAAAGAAAAAAGGGGTGTTGAATACCATCTCAACCCCCCTTCTGAACTCTCCGAAGATATATTACTTACAAAAGAATAACCAAAATTTAAAAGGTAATATTTCCTCGATGAAACAAGTAACGTAATATTTCCTCATCTCCAAACATGCAACATTTTGCAGGTACTCTTTCGTAAGTAATATGTGTTTAAATTTGAAAGTATCCCGTGGAAAAGTATTCAATCCTACACCGTCATTCATTGGCTTATGGTTTTCGTATTTGATAGGTGGACACGTCAAACATATTAATGATATAAATTTTAAATGTTACTTTTCATTTAACTGACACCAAAATGTTGCACTCTTCATTGTTTTATAATTGTACGGCTTCGAAATTCGACCAGTTTTTTGACGTACATCCTGTAGTATATTCGTTTCTTGGTAATCGTTTGAAAACTCGTTCTACTGCTTCTTATGAGTTTTATTAGCTAAAATAAAATACACTGAGGGTCCTTACAAATATGTCTGTTCAATTTTGTAAAACTGCGATAATTTCCCGTGCAAACTGCAAATTGCTCGACACAATTTTTAGATGTTGTAGACGATAGCGCATGCAAGAGGCGAAACATTTTCTGTGCTTTGTTTTTTCCAGAGCATTTTATTTATTTATTTATTTTAATTTTATTATTTATTTTGTTGTTGTTGTTTCGCGTGGTTCTCAGGCATGAACTTGCAAACTCTGTCTACTTCGGGCTGTGGTAGTCCAGTGGTTAATGTGTGGAACTCGTAACCGGAAGGTTGCGAGTTCAGAATTCATGCCACAGCCGCTTGGAATGTTAAAATAGCCTGTCTTTTCAACATTTTTGTCTGAATTCGAATAACGCATACCCTGATACAAAATATTCTAAACTTTATTCTACAAAATTATAAATCTCAGGGCGCAGTAAGTTTTTATTTTTTTATGAACTTTTAATATGTTAAGAAAAGGTTTCTAACTAAAAATATCATAGGGATGGATTGGATATATTGTAGCTGTTTGATTAATCTAACTATATTATAATGTATAACTATACACTAAAAAAATTGGCCGATTACTGAGAAATCTCTAGGAATCATGCCTTCCATCAATTTTCTCTACCGTTTCGTCATCATTCCCTTGATATTTCCGGGCTGGGCAGTTTAAAGTTATGCGGCAGAAAAATTAGAACAATACCAATTTATGCACGGAAACTTTTCTGTATCAAAATATCCAGAACCTTAACATTAGTGCACATATTGTACGTGCACTTATATTTATACAATTTTTAATAAAAAAATAGGTACTTGATCTTGAAACAATGCGACCGTTAAAGAGTTAATATTATTACTAAAGAAAGCCGTGTATATCTACAGAAGTATATTTGACTATGCTTGACTTATTTTAGTAATATTACTAAGAAAATACACGGCAGACTTGATTCCTAGACTTTTTTGACAGATTTTTTTAGAGTGTAAGATGTGAATATGTCTTATACCAGGATATCCAAAGATAATTCCTAAATGTACCGCTATAATTACATATACTCTAATGGCTTTCAAAATAAAATCAAAATTTTATATCATAATACTATTCATCTCTTGTATCAAAACGGAAAAATATGACTTCAAAACTAAAAGTGCCCACTGTTGATCAACATTCAAAGAACGTCTACCGAACAATTTAATTTAATAGTCTTTAGAACTCTGCCCCCATGTTCCCGGCAGTACTTTAGAGATGCCGTGGACTGAATTGCCGAAATAGTTTGGAGCATGTAAGGATTATCTCTGATTGGGTATTACTGTATTATCCCACATTTAACAGAACGACGAGTAGTGGGGGGATCTGTGTAGTCTTAGTCCAGCTGTCGTCCAAATTGTGTGATGTTTAGGAAACCATAATTGGACATCTCAAAGCTGTTTTAAAATGGAGTATGAATGCTTACGTGCTTAAATGAGGTTTCTGAAATTGTGTTAGCTTTATTCATAAAATTCGGTTTCAAAATACGTTATTGAAAATAGAAAATTCAAACTGACGGAAAATTGTAATTTTTTTTAAGTGTGTACAAAGAAGCAGCCTTATCAAATTGAATTTAAATTGCATACTTAAAAATAAAGTAATAAAAAGCAAATCTGTAAACCATATTTTGAAATTAAAATATTGTAACTTTTTTTCAAATTTACTGTTTGATATACTTTTTTGTATAAACATAACAAAAAGTTCAAAGTAACTTCAAAATCGAATACTGTATGTCAGTTTCTTACTTTTAAATTTTAAGTATCTTTAGCACAAAATAATTCCTGTGTACCAGTACCACTTAAACTATTCCAATAGCATTCAGAGTGATTTAAACAATAGTGTAATATGTATTGCAGTTTCGTGTAAATTCTGTGGGTTCCAAAGATTTGAAATAACGAAACTTTTGGAAGCCACGGATTGGCCGTTAATATAATTCCATTTTATTGCACATTTGTATCTAAATGTAACCTAAAGATACCAAATGAATTTCTATGTTATGATAATTGTATTTTATTAAGAAGGTTACTTCTCTTCTCAGATTATTATGTATAATTATTCTTTAGGAACAATGATGTAATCAGCAACAAATAGCCTAAAACTTATAGAGTTTTTAAATTATTATTAATTTTAATTTTATTTACCACGCCAAGTGCTATTAACTCATTTGTTTCCAGATATTTTTTAGACTTTCTTCGATTTTTGCTAATAACAGCAATAATAGATAAATTTTCGACATCCACTTCTTGACGGGTCAAAAAGAAACCATCCCTTGATCTCTTGAACAAGGGATGATTTTTTAAAATCATTATGTATAAAAATTGAAATGTCAACATCCTACTTGGTAGTGTTAAAATATTTTGTGGATTTGAGGTTCAATACTCGTGAGGAATGGCTAGGAAAAATAACTAACGTTTTCGACTCATAGTTAAAATGCCGTCCCAAAAAAGGGACACAAGGTATAGATGGGTTTAAAAAGTTTTTCTTTTCTTCCTTTATTAGTACATTTAACTTTTCCATGCAGAATTCTAAAGCAGTTTCCCAAAAATTATTACATTCATATGTTAAAGGCAACATTTGTACATAGTCTTGGTTAAAATCACGAGGTTATTAAAATACAAATGAATAATGTCTTCGTCAAAATAACAAGGTATATGTATATTTGTGCATTATACATACTGTACATCATTTCAAAATAGTACCTCGAAAATTGATAGTATAAGTTTGCGCGTTCCCAGGAATGAGAAATTTTCATTTATTATAACTTTTCAAAATGGAAATTTACTAAGATGACAGGTTTTATGCGGTATTAAGCTTTAGGAATAAGCTTTAAACACTGAATAAAATTGGCAAGAAGCACATACATCATTCTATGATACTAAATTATTTCAGGTGAAGTTTATGTAATTTTAATTTTAAAAAATGGTTAATTTTCGCCACAGTTGATAACACATTGTGATATACCAAAACAGCACAGGAGTACTATCATAAGGTCTATTACTTACTTTTCATTTTAAAATATCGAAATTTTCCACCCTATTTCAAATAAAAATTTTATGATACGTTTTAAATACTTAAGAATTTTACTCTGGGTTAATGGTTATATACTATATTCTGTATAGATAAGTCCAAAGCCATAACGCTTTTTAACTGAAGAACAGTCATGAAAACTATAGTTCATCAGTGAATTTTATTTTTTGGACTTAAAAGTAAGAAATTGATTTATTATATAACATTTTTTATGAAATATACAGAAAAGAGCAGAAAGTATTCCTACACAATTTTCTAAATTATCCTTTTCTTGCCGCATCCTAAGGCTGCACTCTAAAGTGATATTACAGTGATAAAAATATTTACATCGTCTCAGCTACAGCCGGGGCCATCGCTAAGCAACGGGCCTGCTTATGAGTTGTCATCCCTAAAAATGAGTTTATCATTGAGGCCTGTTTTTCCCCAGTCACAGTATTCTATTTTATTATTCTGAGTATTATAAATGTTATATTATTTTATTATTTTAAAACAATTTTTTTATACTTTTGTCGTACTAAAGAACTTTAGATGTAGGTAATCGTTTTGTGAATCTTGCGCCATTTTCTTTCATGAAAATTTATCCTAAAATTCGAACATTTTGCTCTGAATGTAAAGGTAAGTGAACGCTTATAATGTATTTAGAAATTCTAAATATATGTATGTAAATCATGTTTAGTGAATAATTACTCATGTGTTATTTATAAATAAATTATTTTAATCAGAAATCGTATTACTTGAGTAGTTTTTATTCTTGTAAATAAGCATGACGTTGTGATACTATTTAGACAATTTAATTTTGCCACTTGAAAATGTTATTGATCAGTTATATATGCCTTGATTATGTGATTAAGACTTACATCTGGTACAGTGCAGAAATACAGTAAATTATAAATTATTGATTTTTGCCCGTTTATACAGAAACTTCAAATGTAGTTGATATTTTGTACCAGCGTTCATTATGCTTGCTCAATTCTAAAGTTCGATTGAGAAAGCGACAAAAGAATAATATATACTACATGAAATGTCTTTATTAAAGAATAATTAATTCAGGGATCGCGCTATAGAGCGTATTTTATCAATTTTCTCCAATATACAGGATATCCCGAAAACACTGAAATGCGCTTTAATACATCATTTGTTAAAGATTAATGTTGAATTGTTTAAAATAACGTAGGAAATACGACTACGTTAAAGTATATTAAATATCCACTTGTGAAACTAAAATAAGCAATCGTGTATCACGAGAGTAAGCGCTACTTTGTTTTTCCTTCAAATTATATGCATCTATTTTCCTTATGTAAATATGTATCATAGCAAACAAATTAATCATGAGTTCGTACTTGATTTAGTAACACAATTACTACTTTAAACTACATTAAATAACATTTGAAAGCACTGGGAAGCTTAAGAAATGTCTGATGTATACGTGAAGACTCGAGCATCCGTAGGCCTCTTTGGATGGCTCATCGAAATACACGCGCAGGCCCGTTACTAATTGCGAAGGCCCCGGTTACATCAAAAGTTTATTTCCCTTACTGAGTCGTTACGCCAAATTACAGAGAGTGTTTACACATTTTCTGAACGATTTCGATAAAGAATTAGAAAAAAGTAAATGTTTCAGAATAAAAATTTTCGGTAACAGATTATTATTTCAAATGAGAAATATCGTCTGCTACTTTTAAATTTATTCTTCTTTCAAAATCTCATACGTAAACAAGCAGTGGATTGAAGGATATGTTTTCGCGCTTTCCGAAGAGAAATATTCTTATTCAATAATTCAAAAACGTTGTGAAATGCCTGGTATTAAAGTTTCTAAGTGCAAAATAAGCAACATTATTAATCGGCAAAGTAAAAATCGTCAAACATCGTTTCTACATGGAAAGAAGACTCTAAACGATTATCCGAAAAAGGTACGTACTGTTTCAAACGTTTCTAAAGTGAAATCGCTGGTAACAAAAGAAACTCCGCCAGCACAGAGATCAATTGCAAAGGCTTTAGATAGACCTGTAGCAACAATAAATAAAATAATAAACCAAGATTTACAACTTAAAAAAGCTAAAAAGTATAATGGTCACCAGATATTGCCGAGACATGTGGCTCAACACAAGTTATATTTCGAAAACTACTACTGCATTCCTTGAAAAAATGAAGACTGATACCGGTATTGCATATATACCTTTTTAACATACTTCTGCGAAGTCCTCTGACGTTTCACCTATCAACTATTGTGCCTTTGGTCTGTTAAAATTAGTTCTTTCTAAACGCAAACCCACCACGATAGACAGACTCTGGAAAGTAGTGGAAGAGGAATGGAAAGCAATTCCCCTGGAAATTTTACGAAAATCTCTTCTATCAAGGAAATCAGGATGTAGACTTATACTCCAGAAAAAGGGCTATCAGATAGAATATTTAAAAAAAATAGTCTTTACATTTTAAACATTAATTAAACGGCCCCGAAATCGTTCTAAAAATTTGTAAACACCCTCTATATTAGCAAACTAATTATTCGAACCATAGTTTCAGAAATTAGAAGTACGGTAAAATTATGCAAGTAAGAAGAAGTTCATTTTTTTCGATATTTAATTTTTATATTACGTTTCGTTGTTACGAAAAATCTCCTATGCAACTTATTTTCCATTTTTTCTATCATGGGTACAAATTACCTTAAAAATAACGTAAAATGTAATAAAGTAATAAGAGTAATAATAAAAGTAATCCTATTATTGTTTCACATAAAGTAAATACATAAAAGTAAAAAAAAAAGATCTAAAGTGTTTGATTAATGCTTCATACATTTTCTATAATTTGAAGAGAATAAATGAAGTACAAATAATAAATTTATTAGTAATCATATTTAAAATAATGCAATTAAAAAATATGTGAAGTATTTGTGAAGAAGAAGCACAAAAAAACCGTGCAGGTTAATGATAGTGTAGTTTACAATATTTCATGTACTCACAATTATTTTATCAATTAAGTTGCTTACTTTGCTTAGAAGTATTTAGTTTTAATCAAGTAAAACATTTTTTTGTTTATAATAAGCAGCCGTAGACTCATTGTTAACCAACTATCTGAGAAGAAAGAAAACCACGATCATCAAAATCTCGGTTATAAGGCTGAGAGTGTGAAAACCTTAAAGTAAATCATTAAAAAAAACTTCTTAATTCTTGGTTTTAATATGAACTGTGCACTTTAAAACTACACGATCTGTTCTTCTCCACATTTATTCTAAAGTAAAAACCGCTGATTATTAACAAACTTTTTACAACGAAATTAACTCGCATTTTTTAAGAAGTCGGGTAATGCAAACTTTATGTTGACTTCTACACAAAAATAAAATAGTTAAATGTTTCTTTTTCCTTTAACCATATTTTTATGTTTCTTCATACAAAAGTATTCTTAATGCAAGTCTAAAAAGTTATTCCAACTCCGAATAACAGACGGCCCGTAGCATGTAATTTATATTTATTTTCTTTAAATGCGAGCAACAGTTTTGTAAGATTTTCTTTAACTTTCAAAGAATGTGCTTTTAGCTAATTACTTTGAATTGAATTTAAGACAATAACAGTTTTATCATACTTAAAAAAAGTTAATTATATAATGTATATAGACATTTTTTCTGTTTTTTTAAAGAAACATACAAAGAAGTTTTAACAGTTTGTATGCAAGAACTTATGTGTTTCAAACTTAAATTTATTTCTTAAATATCTACATGTCTATTAAATAATGTAAAGTGTTACTTAAAATATAAAAAACTAGTAAAAGTAAAGAACTATTTTTTTATTCTTCATATTTTTTGGTTGCATAACATATTACAATAAGACAGCAACAATGATGCTAATTTTCTTAACAGTTTGCATCACGGTACATGTTTATTTATTTAATAAACGCTTAATATGTATAACCTAAAAATTTAAAAATAGGTATGCAATAAAAATATAACATCGTATTTTTTGGAATTTATAATTAATAAATAACAAATATTTTCTCTATTTATTGAAGAAACGTACAGTAAATTTTTAAACAATTTGTATAGCGGAACTCAGAGAAAAAGTTTCTTTAATATAAAAAAGTAGTAAGTTTCTTATATAAAAAACTAGTAAAAGTAAAGAACATTTTTTATTCTTCATTTTTTTTTGTTGAATAAAATATTGTAATAAGGCAGAAGCTAATGCTAATTTTCTTAACAGTTTGTATCACGGTACATTTTTATTTACTTAAAAAACTCTTAATTTGTATAACCTAAAAATTTAAAAATAGGTATGCAATAAAAATATACCATCATATTTTTGGAATTTATAATTAATACGTAACATATATTTTTCCTAATTTTTGAAGAAGCGTTCAGTAAACTTTTAAACAACATGTACAACGGAACTCAGGAAAAAAAAGTTTCTTTTTTTTTCTTTATTTTTCCCATAGAAAAAAATTATTAAAAAAAAAAAAAAAAACTCACCCGCTAGGGAAGTTATTCTTCTCAGTATGGATAACGTAGAGGAATCTCGAAGGATGGATATATGAAGATGTGGATAGCCAAGAGAGTTAGAACTATTCCATACCCGCTTTCTTATATTCGGAGAGTTTTGCACAGGGTTACCAGTCAGACGCACTTTACTTTCGTCGCCAAGCTAGTATGGAAATGTCGCCAGGGATGAGAAAGTGATGAATTCACTCTCCCCGTAGTTCTACGTATCCATCAATAAAATGGAATTGGGGAAGGGGTGAAATCCAATGGTTATGACAGGCTATCATTGAAACATAAAGCGGAAAAGAGCAGCTGATTGGGACTTTCGTACTGCTGTTTTTATTTATGGTTACTTTAATCAGTATCATACACGGATAATGAAAAATAAATATAAAATTATGAAAAATATAATAAAAAATTAATTAACTGCTTCAAAAAGTTTTTATAAGCTATTCATATTTAGACTTATTTTTATAAAATAAAAAATTGCATAACAGCTTTTTTTATAAATCATATTATATCATTTTAAATTTTATACAGTTATTTTACAAAGTACTGCACTTTTGAATTTACTATCATTTTCTTTGTACTATAGTAATCAGTCATGTTAAGTATGATGAATCGAAAACTTTGTAAAAAACGCATAAAATAACATACTTGGAAAACCTACATTTATGTGCAAATAGCCATCTGAAGGGCTTGAACAGGTAGCATGTACAGGTTAAAAGGTGAGTTCTAACCTTATAGCATGTTTATAGATGGTGGAGATCTTTTGCAACTGAGGAAGAATAGGCCGATCGTACCACTCGAAACGATTATCGTTGTACGTACTTTTTTTATGCTTGTTATTTTACAAGTTTCTTAATTAAACACCAGTTTTTAGTGAAGTTTATTGTCATATTAAGAATGGATGTTAGACTAGAAAAGACTGGTATTTACAGCTTATGCGACACAATGCATCTTCTTCTTTTCATTAATAAAAAGAGATTTTGTAACATGAAATAAAGCTTTGTATTTCTTATGCGAGACAATTGTTCATGCTTATTTTTCCTTACTACACAAGGATTTTGTGAGACGAGATAAAGCTTGAATTCAACTTTATCTTGCTATACAAGTCACAACACAAGAGTAAAGTCACAACACAAAAGAGCTTGTTTTTAATTACTACATAGAGATTTTGTGAGACGAGTAAACTTTGCTATTGCTTTCCGAGACACAACACGTACTTATTTTTCATTACTGCACATTGATTTTATGACACAAAATAAAGCTTTGTATTTGTTATGCGAGAGAACGCATTCTTATTGTTCATTACTACACAGGGATTTTTTGAGACTAGATAAAATCTTGCAGTTCCTGTGCGAGACACAAAGCATGCTTTTTTTTATTACTACGCAGGGATTTTCTGAGACGAAATAAAGCTTTCTAGTGGATATGCGAGACAATACACGCAGCCACCATTAGTTTTAATAATAACTATGAAATTCATTTACAAATACTGAGTATAATTTTAAACATTTAGACTTGCTTTTGTTATGTCTTTAAATCGTGATGCATTTTACACGCAGTTATCGAAGCCAATTTTATTCATGCCTTATTTTTTAAGCTTTTAACCGTCTGACTGCTATGCAGCGCTATTGTGCTTTTGGAATGTACACCCTCCAAAAGAAGCATTCGAGCAAGAGAGAAATTTCCTACGTTGGTTTCGTATATTAAAACTTATTTATCATGGAATATGAGTTAGGCTATGTATAAATATGACATTCCATATTTCTATTAAGTTGTGCGTTTTTCAAAAACTCAATTATTTTTCGCAAATCTAAAATAGGAAATTTCTCTCTTGCTCGAATACTTTTATTGGAGGGTGTATGAGGACTTTGATGGATAACAGTCAAACGGTTAAATACAAATATATTGAAAATTTAGACACAGCTACGTTTCCTGCCGATAAAATTATCTATAACCGTCTGTACAATTTAAAAAAACAAAAAAACAGAAAAATTGCTAAAAGAAAACAATATTAAGTAGCAAGATTAAAGAGACTTTGAAAAAAGAGTTCAAGTAAAGAGGTGAAGAATAATATATAAAGCTTATTATTAATAATATTAACAATAAAATAAAGTACCTTTACATTTTTGTTGTTTTCTGTCTTCAGAGTGATGCGAGAGCATGTGTGCAGATATTAGGTTACAGATAAAAGCATAGAGATGTAACGAATCTGTTTACGATATCCCAAAACAAAACTTATTCCGACATTACTCTAGAACTATGAAAAAATTAAGTTCAATGAAAGTAATAAAACGTCTTGATGTTGATTAAAAAATTTCGATAATATTGTAAAAAATTCCATAAAAATCTGTTGGAGGGGAAGGGTTTGGCGGTTCTAATGGAATAAACTTCTTTCAGTAACAAGTGAATGAAAACTGCTTTCTTCCTCCCGTACGAAGAACGGGTATTTCAGCTGGTTACTCAAGAATCAAACACCTAAAAGGTAGACTATTAATCATGAAAATTACCTTTTATTGGTTGTTCCATACTTTTTTGTAATGCTTATTAATTTTATACAATATGATATCACGCCCATGTAGATTCCAGTTAAGTATATTAACCCCAGTATTCATGACGCAAAAAGGAATGCCATATCATAATTCATGTGTTTCTGAAAGATGAAATTTTTGTTCAAAGTATGTTAATGTTATCGTCACTCAAATTATCTTCAAATTGTTGCTGTGGAACGATTTTTATCATTCCTATGCAAAAATAATTAGTAAAACATTTAATTTCATGAACTTTAAAGGAACAGCAGAACATCTACAATAATGAAGTACAATAATGAAGTAGTGAATTCTTATTCTAAGATGAGAATGTGAAGACGCTAAACAGCATTTCTAATTACAAGACATAAAGGTTAATTTTCCTCATATTTCTTAAATGAAAAGTGTAAGCAAATGGAGTTAAAGAATGGTCACTTCAAGCAAAAATGTAATGTTGTAGCAGTTAACAACGCATTATGTTTCACTGGGATATCTTTGAAAACAGAAACAGATTGAATAATTTTTAAAAATAAGAATGTCATTTCATATATCAGCAGATCACAAATGTTTTTTTATTCTCCAAATTCAGAACTTTTTTAAAGTTTACTTCTTATAAACTAATGTCCATAGATTTTACTTCTTAGTTTAACAATAAATTTTCTAATGTTCTATTAGTGGAAACTAATTCCCTGAATAATAACTCTTACATAATATTTAAAACAGATTATTCTTTTTAAACTGTCACTTAAAAGGATTTAAATAAATAAAAAGATAAAAAGTAAATTTATTGAAAAGAAACCAACTTTGTGATGATCCGAAATGGATGTGATGCATTATTATCGTTAACTCCATTTTAAAATCCCTTGTTGCTTAAAAAAGTGGTATTACTCTATTTTTTCATTTATTTACTCAAATTTATTTATTTTTAATTTATTACATTTTTCATACATAATCCATTTATTTCCTTTTTTCTTAAATTTCATTTATTTCATGTACCCGGAGAGTACATTAACATTAGAAGCAAATAGAGTGATAAAAGGCTTTTTTAGTTAGATTTTTATGAAACTGGGGAAAGAATTAAGGTACATAATCAAAGGTTTTGAGACTTTTCAGTGATTCATACCCTACGCTATTTAAAAATAATACGCGTTTAAAACAAACCTATATTCAAATAGATCCTTCCTTCATGCTAATAAAATAATGCTTAAAAGCATATGGTTTTTTTATTAAGAAATGTTACAATACACGTGTGCATACTGTTATTTTAAAACCACCAGTAGGGTATATATATGTATATGACAGCCTAAAAAGCTTTTCAGAAAATAAACAACCAATAATTAGCTTAGAGACATGGTGGACCGCATTCTACATTTATTTAAGTCTTTCCAAACATTTTTAATGCAATTGAAGATTAACATTCTCAAATAAAATGAAGGAACATATTAATCCGTAAAACTCTTTACGTCTCTCATTTTGGTATTTCCATAAGTAATTTTATTTCTATGTGCAGAATTCACAACACGGAGCAACGTTTAATAAAGACAATAATGATGAATACATCTAACGTATTAAAGTAGTTTTCCATCTCTTTTCTTCTGTCAATTTTATTTCTCTTAGTTTGACGATGATGATGATAATGACAATGACGATATTTACCAGTCTGTTATATTACAATGATTCTCATTTTAGCAGACGGCGATGTCATGAAAATGTCTTCAGTTTAGGAAGACCTCATTGTCTAGTCAAAAAAATTCTCAATTATCAATTTTTAACTTCATCACTCCAAAAAAAATGAATCGATTAAGTTAAAAAAATATCGAAAGCAATGATTTCTGGACATAGGAAAAGGATCTTATTTTTGGAAGTTTTCTGATAACTGTTAATGTGGCGCTAAAACGATTTTCTAAAATTTCTGCGCCAATATATAATCCTAGATATATTATTAGCAGCAAATGTTCAGCATTTCAACCCATCCATATACAATCGAACCGACTCAATGGAATAACGATTAAAGTAATACCCCGCTTATTGTAATAAATTTTCAATGTACTAAACCGTAATAATTAGTCAAATTGATAATGGAATATCCTGCTTATTAAAAAAAATAGTGACAAATTGGTTATTGCATTAAGCAGGTTTGACTGTATATATTTTTTACCTCTTCAATGACGAAAGTAACAGAAAATATGTTGTCACCATAGAATTTAAACTTGTAGCTTTCTTGCCATAATATTTAAATAGTTTACAGTGCCAAGTAATACATTATTAAGTGATAGTAGTGTTCAAGAGATATGAACACGATAGAATACTAACAGTCATGAAGAAAATTCAGCAGCAACGATAATTTCATTTCGAAGATTTCAGGAAAACTATAGTTTATCCTTAATATAAACGAGTATGAAAATTATTGATTCCTAACTTCATAAATTAAGACCAACGAAAATTCTAGAAAATTAAAAAGATTCCTTGAAACTAAGAAAAGTCCACTTTTTGATTAGTCTTATTTACAGTATAAAATCTACAATTTTAACTCTCATGTTGTTGCTTCTGTTCAGAAGGTAGTGCATGAGTCATGTTTACAACAGTATAAAAAAAGAGATGTTCAGTAATAAAAAATCAGCGATCACGCAGCAAACAGTCAGACAAATAAAAACCACAGCATGCATAAGTTTTCAATACTCAAACCCAAAAATACTATTAACAAGTGCGTTTCTACCTATCACTACATTTCCCAGGCCAAGTGATTTCCACTTTGCCGAACTGTTGAGCCACGAAATTTATCTCCTCGCATCTGTCGAATCTAAAGCAATAATTTAAAATTTGATTCCTACCCCCATCGTTAGGCTTCCAAGACCTAGTGATTTATTGTTCGTCAACCGTAAATCCACGACACATGAGGTACTGAAGCCGAAAAAGTAAAATTTCTTTTAAAAGTTTGCAAAAGTTCACTAAATTTAAGAATATAATCGTAAAGATTGATAATCGCGGACTCGAAAATTTATTAAATAAGTTTGTGAATGTTGTTCTAGCTGTTCTTTCATTTTTTATTTTCGAATAAATTCTTTAAATATAATTAGACAGTAAGGTGTTTTCATCTCTTAAATGTTTTTTAGTCTTTTAAATTAATTTTAAAAGCTCACTAAACATTTTTGAAAAAAAAATAGAATTTTAATGGAGAATCATCAATTTTTCGTATTAACTTTAAAATGCTTCAAAACACGTTTTTTTTAATCCATGTATAATAATGCAAATATTAAAGCATTTTTATTCACCATCCATAAAATCATTTCTTGAAGCTAAAGGCAAATTCAATCAATCTTAAATCACCATAAGCTTTGAAATATCTTTTTTTCATAAATTTATTTTTATTTATTTTAAGACATCTGAAAACACACTTTAGTTTTTCAGCCTTATTTTATTTCCGGTTCTTTTTCTTTATACATTTTCGAGGGAGTCGCTGAAAAGATATTCCGGTTTGCCACCAACAAGCAAGTAATATGAGAACTTAGCTGAATTTTTTAACTTCTTTTTCAGATTTAGATTACAATTTATTGCTAGCGAAATGTACATTTATTTCCGCTAACCGCAAACGGAAAAAAGCACTTTCCGCGAAATATCTCTGAATGTGGTTGTCTTCGGTTTCAGTAACTCTGATAAAAATTTCAAATGCAGAAACTGCTGAAGGAGAAGAAAAAAAAAATAATTGAAAAACAAATTCAAATGCGAAACTTACTTGACGATTTCTTTTTCTATTTCTATTTGTCATTCATATATATTAAATTTTTGTATCCAAAATAAACGAAAGAAGTTAAAAATATTAAATAAATCCAAATGTAGTCAACAAACCTTTTTAATTATTGAATTTTTAAAACTCTTCTGAAACATATCTATGTAATTCATTACATTAATGAAAATTCTTGACTTGTAGGCTTTACGAAACAAAATCATAAACTTTGCTGTTCTCACAGAATTTAAAATTAAGTAAATACCCTGATTTTTGAAACATAATTACGTATTACTGTGTCAATCTAATGCATAATATATTATTTGAATTTTAATCTGAGTTGCAAAATTTAATGTTGTGTTTAGAAGTACCATGTGTTGCTACGGAATTAAAAGAGAGGCAGCCATTTCTATTTCTGTTCAAATAGCGTGAAATTTTATTGACTTTGAAAATAAAAATAAATGCCTTTCTCGGTTTCTTTTCATTTTTTTCCGGTGGGGAGGAGAGTTACAGCTTTATTTTGGAATTTATTAAGAGCTATGTCATTCGGAATCATGTTTTTTTTTTCAACTCCTGTCAATCTAAATAAAATGAACAGGCATTCACAGAAAAATTCGTTTCGTACATAAAATAATATTTTAACTACTTTCTTTTAGACTAGGTGTGGCTTAAAAATTCATAAAAGGAATGCGTTTGCGCTGCAAGTGAAAATATAGAAGTTAACAATCTGTATTTACATGTATATATTATTATATATGATCAAAATATTTTTCTATCAGTAATTATCACAGCTGGATATTCTAAATTTCAATTGAAACGAATTACTTTGAGAAAAAATATAAATTAAGTGTATCTATAACTTGAATTATTAGTAAAAAGATTCTTCCACAAAATAAACACTTTTAATTCAATCCTTTGTTAAAAGATGCTATTGTTAGTTTAAAATATTAACCACTTTAAGCAGTAAATTTTTGTGCTATCTTTATTACGTTTATCTATTTTTTATGTTTAGAGCCATTTCAATGAATATTAGTTTCACTGAATATATTTCATACCCTGGTTAATATCTAAAAACATTTTCTAAAAACATTTTTGTGTAATTTTAGCACAACTTAACAGCTGTAAATCACCTAAGCGATGTACAGTAAAATATGACTTTTGTCTCTATTCAAATAATAAAGAAAAGCAAATAAGGATAGAATCACGAAAATAAGGGGAAATATTTTTAATATCATTAGTTTCTTTTACATTTTAGAAAATACGATACGATCTGCATAGACTGCCATTGGCTAAAAAAAAAGATTTGATTAAAGGGAATAATAACTACGTTTAAAATATGCTAGAATTATTGAATGAAAATGTAAAATGTAAAATATGTCAGTAAAAAGTATGAATATGAAAATATCATACATTATTTATGTCCAAAATAAAAAATTGCCAAACAGATATTAAAGTTTCAATTTCGAATATGTTAATAAGCGAACAATTATAAACGGCTAAAATGTAAGATTTCAATATTTATAATTTAAGTGTATATTTTAGTAAGACTTTTATAATTGAGGTTGGCTAGCCTTCAATACCTTGATAATGAAGTATTAAAATATTTTTACCGAAAGATCTTATTGCATTTTAAAGGAAAACAATCTTAAATACACAATGCTGAAATACTATTGATCATAACTGCAATGATCAGAAAATTATGTTACTTGCATAAAAAACAAAATGTGCATACCATTTTACATTTAGTTCATTCTTATATGAAGTCCGTTCCCTTAGACATAGTTGGAAAAAATTGCAATCAGCCCACATTTCCTCATCGTGCGACAAGTAACAATGGGATGGTTTTTGATAGATAGAAAAAATAATAAACAATATCTTTCCCATTGATTTGCGGCTTTTGAATATGTAGTTTCCTCGCGATTTGAATATGCAGTTTCTTCGCGATTTGTTTCAAAATATCACGTTACTTTTTTATTTTAAATAAATATTATGAAACATCGCTGCTTTTTACTGTGACACTAAAATTCATTATATGTCCTTGAAAAATAACTATGAATAATAGCAATGAAGATTTAACTGTATTAAACTGATAAAAAAAAGAATGACTAATTGTAAAATAATAGCATTACAAACTTTTTTCTTGAACGTATCTGCTGTTCAAATACTTTTCATTATTTTGAAACTTATACTGTGAAAACTGGCAAAGAGAACATCAGTATACACTGACCACTTTTGTAAACTTTATTCTACAACAATCTTTGCTGCATTTGTATTATGACCACATTTGTATGGTGGTACAGTTTTGTATTTCTAGAGGACGGTATTATTAAACAGATTCCACTGCATACGTATATAACTCTGATGCTGTGAAACTGATTTCTTCATATTTAACAAACTCCGAGAGATATAACTTAAAGAACGATAAGTTAATTTATAACCAATGCAACTTAATTTCATAAATAAAACTAAATTGTAAAATAAAAGATAGCTGGCCAAATTGTATTAAAATATTTACATAATAATATAAATTTTTATGTTACAATTGTTTTATTTTCAAAGAGGTACTGTAATCAATTAATTTTCTTAAAGCAACTCAGTATATAGTTCACACGAAAATAGCTTCTTTTCAAAATCAAGCATGTCTCAAACTAACGATTCATTTTTCTATGTAAATGTTGGTGAATCTAATCAAATGATTTTATTTATTTTTTATGTTCAGTTAAACACTAAAACAACATTTCATCATTTTCCATTCACCGAAATGATCGTTAGTTTTAATTCCGAAACATAAAAAAGAAGCGTCTAATCAGAAAAAAAAATATATGCAATAGATCCACAATCTCTGTTTTTGGATATTCCATTAAGCCCTTATTACTGTTAGCACTTTTAAACTAATTCCATTAATCTGATAGTTTTTCCTATCGTTACAGAATTACTTTCTTGGGCGTGCAAAATTAATCATGCATCATGTGACTCGATTAATCAAACTTCCGTAATCGATCATGTTTTAAGAGATTATTACGTGGGTTTAATTCAGAAAGGTACTAAGTAGGAGTGCCATGGCTTGAATTTACCTACTTATCCTGTTTCAATCATCTTTTTTTTTTTAATTTTTTTAATCACTGAATTCACACTTAACATTTAAAAAAAAACTAAATTTAGTACTATTGCAGTGAAAACCCGAAGTATTATAATGCTTTGGAAATCTCTTGGAAGTACTAATGTCAGAGAATGTAATTCGCATTCTAAGTATCACATACACATAAAATCGTCTGACTGGAAACTGCATAGCACGGAACATGTGCTATGGGACAAATGATGGATTGAAATTTTCCAGGAGATTTTAATTTACGTACTACTCCTGAAATAATTTAAATTAGCAGTTATTACGGAAGGAGCTAACTGATATGGAAAGACTAATCAAACTATCGTTTTGAAATTTGTTTTTGGCACCGTTTAGCTATATATCCCCGATCTTTCAAAATTTTTAAAAGTGGTTCCGAATTTTTAAAGTGCTCTCTAAGTATCTCATGACATGTCTTACAGAATTTTCCCCGCATCCAGATCATATTATCGTGATAAAAAGTAAATGAAATTCCTAAAATTCGCTAAACTTCCAAATATCAGTATTTTTGGAGAAAAATACGTATATTTATGGTCATAAAACATTTTATGAAAGCTTTAAATAAATGTGTTAGTTTTTGTATTAAGAATGGTGATCTTCAAAAATGAATTTTACTTATTTCTTTAGGTTTGATTAAACTATCTCTCCAAAATATGTTCACGATAGAAAATCCACAAGTCCAACTCTTAATTCAACACTTAAAGTATAACAGTATCGAGATCGTTATTTATGCAAATTAGAATTCTTTCAAAAGACTAGTTTAATTATCCGAACTAAAATTGTCTGTACTACACAAACTTAGAAATCCTATTGAGTGGTGATCCACTATTAATGCCTGAGTGAAAATCTTGAAACGTTTTCCTCACCAATTTTGACGAAAAACTTCATAACATGTAAGCAATGAATCATATTAACTTGACAGCTACCCATCTCGAAATTGTATGATAATTCTACCACAATACAACGCTGAAGCATTAAGAAAACAAAATTTACGCATTACTAATCTCCTGCGATTTAATCTATTTGTGCAAACTATATGCACAGAATATTCAGTTTTTTCAATGACGACTATACGTCTTTAATAGAATTAGCTCAAAATAGAGTAAAATGATAAAACATTTTAAAATATAAAAAGTAATATTAATTTGTGAGCTAAAATTAAATTTTAAGAGATACATTTGAACTTAAAATCTTTTGCTGATGTAAGATTAAGAAACCGTACGCAATACAATACAGTACAATTAATTTCTGAGGAACATTGAGATTAGCTAATTTTTAATGCCTAAAGTTGGCATGCATCAGCAAATATCAGTACAATTTTTCGATAGTAAAATTACAACATTTAAATATAAAAAGTCATCTGAAAAAAAAATAAATAAAAGATAAGTCAAACATTTGATTTTATATAAAATATGCTGACGAAAGATTAAGAGTAATATATAAGTAACCAGTTATTTTCAAAATCTATGATTTATTTTTGAAATTAAACATTAAAAACATGGACATTGAATTAAAGCAAAACACTTTTATATTCATTTAAATTATCTGGCTAAAATAAACTCAAATGTGCAAAAATCAAGTTTTAATAAAGGATATAAGGACTCCCTTGGGATTACAGACATAATAAACTGTTAAGCAGAGCTTATGGTATTAATAAAAGTTCTATATCAGAAAAAAGTTTATCAATTATGTAATAAATGAAAACGAAATAAAATATTGAGCTTCGCAATAAACAATAAAAATATAGTACTTGTTTATTCATACAGTAGTAATTCATTCATTTTAATATGTTTTTTTTTTCACCTGGTAAAAGTAAAGGACCGCTAAACTGGTATTAAATTCACTACTTACAATTTTAACACTTGATGAACAAAAGCAATATTTTATCAAGAAATAATTCATTGTTAATATCTAATCATAGTTTATATTGTTACACTAGCTGAAGTACCCGTTCTTCGCACGGGAATGAATGGACTTTTTGACATTAATATTTGTTGTGATTACTATTTATTGTAATAAAGAGATATAGCAAAATGGATATCGCGTTATATTGTGTTCAATAATCATGCATACTGAATTTCAAGGCAATCGTTTTTATGGTGCAGAAGGCGATGCGGCGTAGCGCAATCTAGTGGCGAGTTTTAGCAAAACGGATACGGCGAAAATATTCTTCGCATTCAGATATCGATGCATACGAATTTTCATGACGATCGGCTGAATAGTCCTGAAGTTCATGTGTTGACGCGACATCTAGTGTCAAGTTATAGGAAAATGGATCGTGCCAAACTCTTCCCCGTGTTCAAATATCTATGTATACCTATTTCCATAGCGATCATTCGCACAGTCAAGAAGTGATACACTGCAGGGCCATCTAGTGGTTAATTAAAGTAATGATTTGCTACAGCGCCGTCATGCGGCGAGTTATAGGAAAATGGATAACGCCAAAATATTCTCATTGTTCAAATAGCTATGAGTACTGATTTTCATAGCCACCGTTTGAATGGTCAAAAATTTGGCCTGCTGCAGCGTCATCTAGTGGCGAGTTAAAATAATAATGCATTGCAGTGCCACCTAGTGGTGAGTAACATCAAAAGTAACACAGTTAGAATATATTCTTCGTGCTCAAATGTGTAAGTATAAAAAACTTTATGCCGATCAGTCGAACGGTATAGAAGTTGATGCGTCGCAGCGCTATTTAACTAATTGCAGCGATATTTAACTAATATATTATTATATATTAGTTAAGTTACAGCAAATGGATAGTGAAAAATATTCTCCGTGTTCTAATATCCGCGTGTACCAAATTTCATCGAAATTGGTTGGACGATATTCGCATAGCAAACGGCTAAACGGAATAGAATTCGACGTTCTGCTGCGCCAGCTAGTGGCAAGTTAGAGGAAAACGAATAGCATAAAAACCTTCTCCATGATAAAAGACTTAGGTGAACCAAATTTCATGGTGATCGGTGAAACGGTGCTGAGTTTTTCAACCTCCTACACACATACCAACATTCATTTTTATCTATAACCAGTCTTATTATATATACCAGTCTCAAGTAAAATCCAGTTTCAAATCTAAGCCTCGCCAAAGTGCCAGCATACGCCATTTTGCAAGAGTTTTTTCAGGGAATCATTCGAAGCATTGACTTAGCAGCAATCAAAATGGGAAATGGTTCGACCGCCAGGCATTTTTTTTGAAAAGTGGAATCCCTTAATACAGCCTCATTTTTTAAATTATCAACTATAACATGTTTTATTCATCGTTACCTCGATGTACTAAATGCGAAGATTTCAATTTTCTGAAATTTGGCGGATTTCCCCCAAGTTAAATCAATGTACTCAATTGGCGAGAATTCTGAAGCTACATCGCTTGAAATGCCCTAATAACTGCATTATTTCTGCACGGATAGTTAAAATTTAATGCTGTATTCGAAGAAAACCTATACACTTGTTTTCAAATATGCTATTCCCTTAAGCTCTCAGTAAATTGCGCCAAAAATCCTAAAACTGTGCAAACCGCTAGAACTCACTTTCTAAAAATCGGCCTATCAGCCATTTTATTTTTCGCCAAACTAAAAAATTTACATATTAGTCTCGGAAATCTTCGATCCTCATTGTTTTTTGTATAAAACATTTCATTCCTGCGCACACGATATTATAATTAAAAAAATAACCTTACAAATATAAACTAAAAATATCATTATTATTCTTTTCTTTTCACTTTAAGAATTTAAAACATTTTATTCGGCAAAATCGCCACACATGGCAACCAAGATGCTTATTTCACACACTTTTTTCAATACAGGGGTTACAATTACGTAAAGCTTTCTGCGTGGAGAACATACAAAATCTCTTAAATTCCGGGAACGGATGGACTTTCAAAGTTTTAAAGTGGACTATCATTTATTCTATATTATTTTACTTATATCTGTGTAAAATTTCAGGCTGACAGGTCCATTTTTGTGGAATTGTATACTACCCAACTCAACAAACTGACAAACAGAATTTCATTTTTATTTATAAGATTACCTACGCTTGTTTTTAAAAATACCCTCTCATTAAATTGCGCCAAGCGCTGGAATCATAGAAAATCTGACACACTTTCAGATTTTAAATACGCACTAAAGTGTTATATATAAAAAGAGTTATAATCCATGGGTCTTCCCTATTTTCGTTCCTTCTTTTATTAAGTTGGAAAGTGTATCATTATTCATGAGTATGATTAAACAAAATTAAAATTGATATTTCTAAAATCCTTTTTTCTGGATGTAATATATTAGAAATAGATGCAGAAAAGCTGTTCAGAAAAATGCACAATTCCAACTGAATGAAAATTTCAAAAACTTATACGCAGGTGTATTCATAACCCAAATAGCAGACGATTAAATTACGATAAATAGCGCCAAGCGTTAGAATCCTCCACAAAATCGGACATCAACCCCTTTTATTTTTCGCCCAATTAAAAAGTTGCACCTTTATTTTCGGAAAATTTCCAAATTCTATTTTTCTTTTGAGTATAATTCATTTCATTTCCGCTCTGATTTCACATGCACACGATATTTTAATTTAAAAACAACCTTACAAATAATCTAGTCAAAATAAAAAAAAATCGTTATTCTTTTAATTTTACTTCAAGAGTCTGAATCATTTAATGAACTGCCGAATGTGGCAACCTAGATAAGCTTAATTGTCGCTTAATGCACTGTGGGGTTACAATAACGAAATGGCGGAAAGCAAAAATTAGCGTTTTTATCGATATTTCCTAAAATAGTTCGAATTTTGAAAAAATCGCTTCGAGGTGTGTCGGGACCTGTCATGGAAAATTTCCGTTCAAAATTTGGTAGGTCTACGATCACCCGTTTGCGAGCTACGCGAGACACAGACAAACAAACAGTTTACACACATTGTTTTATTAATATAGATACCAGTCTCAAATAAAATCCAGTTTCAAATCTAAGCCTTGCCAAAGTGCCAACATACGCCATTTTGCAAGAGTTTTTTCAGGGAATCATTCGAAGCATTGACTTAGCAGCAATCAAAATGGGAAATGGTTCGACCGCCAGGCATTTTTTTTAAAAGTGGAATCCCTTAATACAGCCTCATTTTTTAAATTATCAACTATAACATGTTTCATTCATCGTTACCTCGATGTACTAAATGCGAAGATTTCAATTTTCTGAAATTTGGCGGATTTCCCCCAACTAAAATCAATGCACTCAATTGGCGAGAATGCTGAAGATAGATCGCTTGAATTCCCTTAATAACTGCATTATTTCCGCACGGATCATTAAAATTTAACGCTGTATTCTAATAAAACCTTTGCACTTGTTTTCAAAAATCCGTTTCCTTAAGCTCTCAGTAAATTGCGTTCAGTCAGCGCGGAAACAGTGTAAACCGCTAGAACTCACTTTCTCGGCATTTGAGCCATTTTATTTTTTCGCCAAACTAAAAAATTTTAACATATTAGCCTGGGAAATCTTCAAATCTTATTGTTTTGCGTATAAAACATTTCATTCCTGCTCCGATTTCCCATGCACACGATATTATAATTTTAAAAAAAATAACATTACGAATATAAACTAACAAAAAAAAATCATTATTATTATTTTATTTTTACTTTGAGAATTTAAAACATTTTATTCGGCAAAATCGCCACACATGGCAACCACGATCCTTATTTCACACTTTTTTGACTACAGGGGTTACAATTACGGAAAGCTTTTTGCGTGGAGAACATAAAAAATCTCTTAAATTCCGGGAACGGGTGGACTTTCAAAGTTTTAAAGTGGACTATCTTTTATTCTATATTATTTTACACATCTGTGCCGAATTTCAGGCTGATAAGTCCATTTTTGTGGATTTGTATACGAATCAAATCCACAAACAAACAAACAAACAAACAAACAAATAAACAAACAAACAAACAAACAGAATTTCATTTTTATTTATAAGGATTATTATTGTAATAACTAGAAACTTCATTATAAAAATGCGTTTTTTTTTTTTTAAATCGTCTTATACAACGTTCAAATTGTCAGTGGCGTTTTGGCGACATTAAATTTCATCGCGTTGATCACGTCACAAACGTCTTGTAAATACACGCATTCTGTGACGTCTATTCGTGCCAAACGTATAACACTGCAGAGTGACGTCGCACTGTAACGCGAGCAATGAGGAGATGTCGGCCATCGACTTATCATGAAAAGTAACAAGCTCTTTGGTTCAACACTAATCTCAGCCCTGCAAGTGTGTTATAAATTTTCCGTGATTTAGAAACACTATAGTAAGTACATACATACACGAACGCAATCATAAAATATTTTATATCGTAGTTTATCTTAAGAGACAAGATAAAAAGGCTTAGATTGCGTAAGAAAGTATAACTTTTAAAAGTTAAGTTCGGAGTGACGTATCGAAGTGAAAATACTTCTTTGATCACATTTCAATACTTAAAAAAAAACTTTCTTAAAGATCTATGTTACCGTCAAAAGTTCTTACACTTATAGAATTTAAGATCACGAAACCGCCGCACATTTTGTCCTGAATTTTTGCTTTTGCAAATATAGAAGTTACCTGTAAAAATTTTTTTGTAAAGTTAAATATACCAAAATCAGCATAAATTTCACATATTTTTTGTTTTTCATAAATTGTCTACGTCCTTTTTTAAGAGTTCGAAATACGCAAGTAGGGATTATTATTTTTTTAAATGAAATTATCATACATGGCTACTTTAGCTAAATGTTTCGGGATTTCCTATTCAGCGAAGCCTGATTGAAAATTATTTTAAGATTTTGTCAAGTAGTTTAAATAAAACCAATTAATCTTTTTCTTTCAATAATTTTATTTACAGTTTTATTGCACTATGTTTACATGAAACTCGATGGCTATCAGTGTAAATTGAACACAATAAAACCAGCTTTTTACGATTATTTTTTAATTGTCATTCTATTTGTCCGTTTTTTTTTAAGAATCATTAAATCAATTCTGTATTACAAATGCTATTTCCAAATCCAGATATTATGTGAAAATTGTGATTCTTTACCAGATAACCCGGGCGAAAATCGAGAATGTAAGTATACGAATAATTTTCGTAAACCAGGCATCACTTATAATCTAGAGTTATCTTTCCCTTATGCTAAAATCGTATTTAGTAAATTGAATTAGTTTACGCATTGTTTCAGTAATAAGATAAAAGTATTAGAGTTAGTTGTAAGTGAATCCATTAGTAGAACATAATTATAACACTTCTGCAAATGCATTACAAAAAACTGAAGGCTTATGAATTTTATCATTATATTTGTTTGCTTGTTGAGTGAGAGGTATTCACAGAAAATTTGATTTCACAAATTATATTTTAGAATATTTAAATGACATTTCCTTCGAAGTGCATAAAAAATAGATTTGAAATAAAGGACTTATAAATGTAAGGAATTTACTATGATAAATAGGGCCTGATGTGAGCTTTCAAAGAATAATTATCAATTTGAAGAAAAATGAATTTCAATATGAAACAAAATAAGGACGAGTATGAAAAAAAAAATTTTTTTTTCATAGTCGTCCTTATTTTGTTATTCTGAATATTCTTGTTATTCTTGTTATTCCGTATATTCTGAATTTTGCGAAATCAGAATAGTTTAGTTTAGTTTAAACTAAATGATATTTGTGTTCCAGATTAGATACCGTATTTACTCGAATCCAATACGCCTTTTCTGCCACCATTTCTGGTATAATATGGGGATGCGTCTTGCAAACGCGAACAAAACCGCTAAAGTAATGGGTACTTCATTATCCATGGGGACCCCATTACCTAACACCTAGAATAAATGCCAATTTTTGAATTGGATTTAACTAAATTTATTATAAAATGAAAACCTATACGCTAAACTCTAATAAAGGTGTTATATTTTCATCTTAAGCTAAAGCAATTAAATTAAATTTGTTTTTTCAATTGAAATGTCATATTTATGTCTCACCAATGTTTATTAGAAATGTACATAAAACATATGGGATGAAATTTGAATTTTGACTCATATTATTGGAGTGTTTGTGAAGCGTTATTAAGTGTTCCACTATACCCCGCCCCGGTATACGGGGTGCAATAAAACACTGCCAGACATTTACCTTTTGTATTGTTTTGAAATATGAAGATGCTGTTTATAAACTCATAAAAATTCATTTAGATTAGGGAAAGAGTAAGTTTAAAGTGTTCATTAATTTTCCAGTAATTTTATTTTTGTACATGCGAATTTGTGAGCAGGAAAAAAAAATAGTAAATTTTGTTTCATTGTATCCCGCGTTCCCATAAAACACACTATATTAAGCATTAATTGAAATAAGTAAAACCGGTCATACGTACACCATCAAATGGAACGAGAACTTTTCCCCATAAAGACTGATTTTCGTTATAATTAAAGTATTTACTGTGGCAAGTCCGTTTAAGATAGTATTTATTGTACAGACATGTAGGTTGCTTTTTACGGAAAGTTTATAAAAGACAAAATTTACATGCGCACAATAATAAGTCATCTATTTCTATAAAATAATCTGGCAGTGTGTATACTAATGCATAAAAGAATGCATGGAAGAATCCAAAAAAGCACTTATGTATCAGGTAAAATATTAAATAACGATGTCCATATACTTTCTTTGTTTAACAAAGCTTTACATTACAGCTGGTCAATAGAAATATTTTTCCTGCTCAATTAAAAGTACACAAAAATATAATTACCAGTTATACATCATATTTAATTGCTCTTTGCCATGCGTTTTAATTAGTCATTACGTTGAGTAATCTGGTAATTTTTTTAATCATTTTTAAACATGACAGATTCAGTTTGTCAAGATTATATAAGCTGAAAACATAATCGGATTTTTGAAGATTATGAGCTTTCCAAGTTTAAAAAAATAATTTTACAAATCAGTTTGACTCATAAAAATCTATGAAATATCTTATTTTCGAAGCTTTTTTTGTTTATTTTAGTATATTAAAATTCCCAGTTTTGCTGCACAAGATAAAGTTCCCTCCCTAGGGATTAAGCTCTTTTGACACGCTCTTTCAAAGTATGAGCTAAAAATACCACATATGCTTTAAAGAAAAAAAATTCTTCGAGACAAAAGAATATTGTTCCTTCAGCAATGTTTTTAATTTTTGTCTTTTTTATGTGATTTAGTAATTTGATGGAAAATCTTGCACGGAAAACAATCCAGGGTTGATTCATTTTTGATCAAATACTTACATTTTTAACAAGCAGCATATTCTAAAGGAAAAAATTGTAGGAAATATTTAAAATCATTAACTAAGAACTGAAACGACGTTCACTTCTTAAAAGTGAAATGTGTGCCTCAATTTTTTTTCGGTTTTATAATGTGCTTCCACATTTCGCAGTCCTTAGGGTTTTACTGGTCCTGTGCAAAAAAATCTTGAGTGGCCTTTCCAAATTCTCATATCTCTCTGTCGCGGATACTGAATCATTTTTTGCATCTCCAAAAGTCTCACAAGAAAAACGGCTTCTGATAATGATTTCACTCATTACTATTTATTTTAAAATTGTAACGCATTTGTTTAATGTGATTAAATTATAGTATTCCAAAGCGTTTGTACCCTATTTTTGAAGACTGCTAAAATATCTTCTGTGTTTCTTGATTTAAACGAAGCATGAAACCAGGTCAAAAATTCGTACGCAATGATGGATTACATATTTTTTCCTCGGGTTACAATGATGTGGTGTAAACAGACAGAAGACATGATAAGAAAACCATTTATAATATGTTTTTCAATCATATAGTCATTTATAATGACCGGCGGATGACGCAAAAAAATGTAAGAAAATAAATAAACGCTTAGTTGTGACTATACGGATGCCACAAAACTTTTCTCCATGGAAAAAGCAGAGTTTGGAATGAAATGGGTGCATCATTGATAGAGGGTCAAAATTGAGTTTCATGTAATAATTATTTTTAAATAATAGACATTTGTATATATTTATGTAAATATGAATCATTAGGTAAAGTGTGCTGTATCATGTGAATATTATGCAGTGTACCAAGATGTGTATGATCTAGGCAGATAGGAGTCTGTCTAGCCGTTGCCGAAAACCGCGAACGGAACAGATTTTCAACGACTGTAAATTTTGGCTATCCTGGACGGTAGACCAGTTTGTCTTTGACCACCACGATCAAAATAACGACAGTCTTTTTAAGGAGAAGCGTTATTGAATGATTTGGTTATTTTTATCACGTTAACACTGAAATTACGGAATAAATGATTTTGACTGTTAATTAACTCACGCGTTGAACAACTTTTTGACTTTCTTGCGGATGACCGTTATCTTTCCTGACTTATTCTATGCATAAAGTATACCTTAATAGAGTTTAGTACATTTATGATACTTAGTTTATCATACTTAGTGCGAACTACATTTATGATATTTAGTTTATGATACTTAGTGCGAACCTGCATTTAATGCGAATAGTCTATTTGAATTTTCCCAAAAGTCACTATTTTTAGAAAATTATATTATTTTAATATGAGGTAAACGTAGCTGATAGAAGTTGAAAATATTCTATTGAGATTATTCTGGTAATTTTAGTGAGAACTATTTTCTGTTATAAAACTTGCATTATTGGCGATTTTCTCATAACTTCAGTTACGGTGAGTGGTCAAGAAGTCCACTTGTTTTGATTATTGTAAATGGCCCAACTTTTGTCACTAAATGGTTTACAATATTGATATACTATACCGATTGTCCAAAATTAAACGACCCTATTTTAAAGTTGTCTGCGGACGAAACTATTCTTTAGAAAAATGTGAAATTTTGTGTAGGACATAACAAATGCATGGGAATTTGTTTAAGCGAATTTAAAAAGAAATTACTTCAAATATTCGCCACCAGGGGGCACCTTTCTTGATCCGTGGCCACTCCGGTCCCCAGACCTTAATCCGTGCAACTTTTGGCTTTGGGGGAGTTTGTAACATTGGCAAGTCGTGATAATCCAAGAACTTTGCATGATCTTAAACACGGCATTTCACATGTTCCCAGCATTTCCCCAAACACACTGCGGACAGCCGATGCCATCGTGACTCTTCTACGGGCATGCTTGTGCACTCTGAGATGTCGCCAAAGAGGCCTACGGATGCTCACTTATTGGTTCCAGCACTTAGATACGTCATTTAACGGGGCCGAACCTAACCAATGAGTAATGTCCATAGGCCTCTTTGCATGACTCATGGAAGTAAACAAGAAGGCCCGATAAAAGATTCACGGTGGCCCCAGGTCAGCTGTGGAACATGCTTTCTTGCGATTTCAGTCGGCAGCTGACAATGATAGCCGTCATGTTGTACATATTTTGTTGCAATAATATTCGCAAGCTATCATAAATGTATGCTAAATGTGTAATTCATAAAAAAGCCCTCTGGTGGTGAACATTTGAACTAATTATTTTTTACTCACACAAACCAATTCTCATACCGTCTTTATGTCCTGCACAAAATTTCATAACTTTCTTAACAATAGTTTCACCTGTAGACAATTTTACAGTCGTTTAATTTGGCACGACCTGTATATGAAAATTTATACATATCCAAAAATTGTGTTATTTATGCATTCAAGGTTCAAGTTCATATAGGTTCATGTTCAGGATCATGGAGAACTGAAAGAACTGTTAGTGTTACTCTCCAATATTTGCTAGGTAACCGATTGCTTTACACCTTCGGCCGAGCCCATCGGGTCTGAAAGGATATTCAATATAGGAATAGGTTTTCAATGCTCCGAACTAATTAAGAGTTTTTTAATTATTTGCATGCTTACACACAATTTATACAAGGGGTGATCAAATGAAAAGGTACGAAACGTCGTAACAACCTAACCGTTAACATACACACTGCTCAAAACAATTAAAGGATATTGCGGTTTAAGGTGGATCTTGTGGCTGGGAAACTTTTTAGCTGATTGATACATGGTCGACAGACGTAGTAGTTTATATGAGAATAAGTTACACATGTTTGGCCGGAAAAAAATGCATTTTATTGCGCATTTGTGTAGAAAAGGGAAAAAAAAATACAATTTGTGCATATCAGAAAAAAAAGAATAAGAAAAGGTGTTTTCTTCAAAGGAATTCATTTTCTGTAGAGTGTATGGTTCCCACGGACGGCCAGCAACGTTGAACACCTTTGAGGCATGGAGTCAATGAGGCTATTAATCACGAGTTGGGGTATTCTGTCCCACTCTTCCAGAAGAGCTTTTTCCAGTTCTTGGAGAGTGGGGGTGGTTGGCGGCCAGCAAATCGTCTTCCTAGAGCGTCCCAAACGTGCTCTATTGGATTCATGTCTGGAGAACACGCTGGCCATTCCATTCGTACGATTCCTTCCTCGAAAAGGAAATCCTCCACCAGGTTAGCACGATGTGGCCTGCAGTTATCGTCCATTAAAATGAAGTCATCTCCGATTGCTGCAGCGTAAGGGACTACAATAGGTCTGAGGATCTCATCCCTATATCGGCGACCAGTCAGAGGTCCATCTCGAATGATGTAGAGGTCTCTGCGCCCGTCAATGGAGATGCCACCATACACCAATACTCTACCACCGCCAAAGCTGACACTTTCGTGCACGAACGCAGGATTATTCCTACTGCCACGGTCCCTCCAGATGAAAATACGCCTATTATCAGGATGAACTGAAAAACGGGACTCGTCAGAAAAAAGAACATTTGTACCCACCATTTTGTTTCGTACCTTTTCATTTGATCACCCCCTTGCACTTCTACAAAATCAAGGCAGAGCGGTAAAGATAGCAACTCACGTATATTCCAGTGGAACAGATATTGATTACTTCTAGAACAATAAGCCTGCATTAAGTAATGGTGTAGTAGTTCTGCATAGAAAGATAGCAGCTATTTCAGCACTATTTTAAAATGAAATATTAAACCACTCATAGAAATAATTATCAAAGAGGACGATGAAAAATTAATCATAGGCATTTAAACTGATATATTAGGTTTTAATGACCGATAGAAAAGAATACATTAAATTTACTAAGTTTTTTCAGAACTTAAAAAAGAGATAGGAGTAAGTTTTTATTGTGATGCATTTTATCCAATATACGTCAAATACTTTTTCTGTTGAACTTCATTGAATATTTTCTTATTTTCCTTAAAATTTTAAATATTTTTTGCGAGTTCATTTTAAATTTTGTGAGCTTTGGATTTGAATGGATTAGTTGCACCGGGTGAAGGGAGACAAGGGCGAGTTGTACCGCTGATGAATTAAATTCACTGGCGAGTTACACCCGCAAAATGGAGAAGTGGGTGACAATCATAAGGGGAACCCTGCGGTGTCCCCTACAGCGATGGCCGGACCCATTGATGATTTTTTGGGTCTCTCAGAGGCACAGCGTTAGCATATTTTCTAGGGCCCCCTACAGCGATGGCCGGGCCCAGTGATGTTTTATTGGGGCTCGCAAAGGGCCAGCGGTAGCATATTTTGAGGGCCCTCCCTACAGCGATGGCCGGACCCAATGATGTTTTTTGGGATCTCGCAAAGGGGCAGCGTTAGCAGATTTTCTAGGGGACCCTTACAGCGATTGCCGGACTGAATGATGTTTTTTTTTGGGTTTGGAAAAGCTCCAGCGATAGCATATTTTCGAGGGAGGAGGAAGATAAGGATTCCGGTGCAACTCGCCTATCGAATTCATTGACAGCTATCGAATTCATTGACATTTCTTTATCATGGTTTCTCTCAATCGCAGTATTTCTCATAGAGAGCCATGTACACGGTGCCCAGCAAATAACGTTCTCATTTCAAAGTTAAATTTCTCAAAAATAAAGATCAATAGAAGGGTAGAGCAAACACTATGTTTATTAAATATGCTGTAAAAATGTTATACAGAAGTTTTTATTTGGTAGTTACAAAAACCACCAACAGATGGCGTTGTAGTAGTAAACATCCATAATGTATTGGCCTCCATACTCTCCCGATTTGACTCCTTGTGACTACTTTCTGCATGGCATATTGAAAGATACTTTCTATCAAAACCATCCCAACGCGCTGAGCAAACCGGAATCCTCGATTTGTGTGTCACGTGAATCCGTTTCCGTCGAGACATTACGGCTGTAATTACAAGTTTTACTTGTTTGCGGTGCCTCTGTATGCTGAACGGCAGACATTTTAAAAGTATTGTGTTGTGACGACTTTCCAGTGTCTGATAACTAATGCACACTTTAAGAGTGTTTGTTCAAGAGGGGAAGGAGCCAGATCTGAAACCAAGAGAATTATTCTGATATGTACTTTCTGGTGTTTTGTTGAAGATATAGTGCGATTGTGGACCATTTCTGAAAAGTTATTAATTTATTTATCAGCATAAATATGCTGCATCCCTCAATAATTTTAATAAAATAGATTTTTAAATAACTTTCTGGCTTATTATAATATATAATGCATCTGAAAAATTACTGAACAAATCTCCCACATGAGACGCTATTTTTATTTTATATTATTTTATTTTCTGAGAAAATCTGAAGAAATTTCTTTTATTTAATTTTCTCTCTAAACTGCTTTTTGTGAAAACTTTATTTTATAAAATAAAATAAATTATAGTTTTAAACATATCGTACAATATACGAAACTATACAAAAGGACTACCATTGTGAAAATAATTTAAAATCTTCTTTCACACTACAAAATAATGCACTTTTACTTTAATAGTTGTTCTTTTTAATGAAGAACAAAGGAACTTTTAAATGTCTGGAAGTTTCCAGCTCAGTCTTTTCCCCCAGGATAAAGGAATCGATTTTTATGACAGATTCCTTATAAAATATTCTCCCGCTGGATCTGCGATTTTTTTACAGAATTTTCTTTTTTCAGAAAATCGCCACGCAAGCGAGGAAGTGCCAAATGAAGTTCCACAGGATAAATTTCGACGTACTTCAAAGTCCAATGCTAAGCAACAGGCAGAAGCGCGGGCGGAACAAGATTGTCATTGGACAAATGAAGACGCGACGTCATATCAAAAGGATTATGGGAAGTTTTCCCCGTGTATCCTATAAAGGGTGGGAAGATAATAATTGATTGATTCTCAAATGAACGTACTTAATAATTCTTTTTGGTGGGTTTCGGGGATAAAATGAACAGCGTAAACTGGGTCTTGTTCATTTATATCTGGATTCCAATAAATAATAATTATATATAATCCACAGAAAATCTTATATTCACTAATAACGCCTCTGTAGCATTTCTTAAAAGGGGAAAGGAATTTCCACAGGTTTTGTCAGTTCTTTATAAGAGCATTATTGTTTACATTCTTCAAAAGTTTTACTATTTCAAACTTTTAAAAGAAAATATTTTCCCTTCTAACTATCCCAACTATCCCTTGTTAGAGAGATAACTATGTTTTCCACTGGATATACAAGCAAGAAAATCAGGAAACAAATTCGGATGTGTGTGTGCGGGGGGGGGGGTGTATATGTACGCGCTATTTTTTTTTTTAAAACTTTAACTGAACTCCAGAATCAAAATTATCATCGTTTGTTATTTATCAAGATATAAATAATAAACGACTAATGCATCGAATATAATTTAGGTGAGGGGGGGGGTTCAAACCCACCCCTTGAAGATATACAATTTTTAACTATCCTTGCTCATATTATGAAAGAATAAATTAAAATCTAAATAATTAGGACAATTCTTCTTTTCGATCTAGTTTTTTTCTAGCGGTTTGTTCTTTTTTGTTGTTTGTTTGTTTATTCTTTGATTTACTAATAATGTATTTTTTTACTGGATATGTTCTGTAGGCTAAGGATTTATGAATTTAGCTGTAGAATGAATATTTAATCTAACAATTATCAGAGTGATCTGTAGATCAATGTTACAAACGCAATGATATGTAAATTCAAAACAACGTATTGGGACATAGGTAGTCTTTCTAAAACTACCGAGGAATATACTAACGTAGGTTTACTTGCCGTTTAGTTAGTTTTAAGGCGCCTACTGAAAAATTATAGTAATACGAAATAATATTATTTTTTATGAAATAGTTATTAACACGGTGATTTTGAGCTTTATTCCAATTATCGTAATAAATCTACTTATACTACTTATAACTTATACTAATACAATCTACATTCGTTTCTCCCCCTCAAATTCTAATTTTGAATATTTAAATCCTCCATGGTTCATGGTTTTACTATTTAAGTATCCCGAAAAATATCAAACTGTATAATCTGGAGAAGCCATTTAAAATCTCGAAAGTATCGAAAGTGATCTAAATTTTGTGGCAGGGTAAGGTTTATGAATCTTACGCAACTTTTAATTTATGACACACATTTTTGACTGACCTAACAGAAATTCTGATTAGTTAAGTTAGTTCACATGGCCAAATCACACAGTTAGTTGTCCAACGGAGCAATATTAAAACTTGCAACAATTTTGAATTCCATTTTTCTTTATTTGGACCGTTATGGAGGAACGTAATCTTGCTTTAAAATTTAAAAATATTATTGATTAGGAAAAATAACGAATTTGCACAATGATTAAGGAGTTGTCCAGTGCGAAGTGCAATACACCCTTATATTAACATTATTAGTATTGATAATGTATGAATACTGAAAAAAACATACGATTGATATTTCGTGCTTCCATTACCGAGAAATGTTTGAGATACATTTCCAACAAGCGAAGAATAAATTCTTAAAAAGTAGTCATCATTATTCTTTTTCTAGTATCCCATTTTTGTCAAAGGTCTCAGTAACCAGATCTAAAATCCGTAATCCTACCATTATAAGTTAATTTTGAAATACAGGGTGATCAGCGAATAATCCCTGATTTCAAAATTAAATATCTCTACAACAAAGATCGATAGAATTATGCGGTAAACTGTACGTTTATTAGCAAAACTGTAAAAATGGTGCACAAAAGTTTAGAAAATTTAGTTATGAAAATCGTCAACAGATGGCGCTCTGCGCTGAAAACTCTTTAATTAAAAAAAAAAAAAAAAAAAAAAGGAATAATGTGAAGCAGTCTTTGCAAACAGAATACAATTTTTTCAAAGTGTTCACCGTTCGAAACAATGAGGTGGCGTAAACGAACAATGAAATTTGACATCACGTCACGGTTTTGAAAACTGCGACATGTTGCCGTAGGTCTGTGTTGTAATAGGTGAAATTCCAGTACCAAAAACACACGTTCATCAATGGAAAACATTATTTGACTTTCTACGCTAGCCTCACTTCGAAGCATATTTTAAAGGTTATTGATAGGTCATTGCGATTAGAGCGCCATCTGTTGACGATTTTCGTAACTAAATTTTCTAAATTTTTGTGCACCTTTTTTACAGTTTTTCTAATAAACGTACAGTTTACCGCATCATTCTAGCCATCTTGTTGTAGAGATATTTAATTTTGAAATCCGGGCTTATTCGCTGATCACCCTGTATGTTAGCCATTGAGCTACAACAACTAAACTATGATTATCCCATATCATTAATTTTGGATATATGTTTTGTAGAGGAGAGCAGTCTGTAGTGATATGAAATGCGAGCGGAGTGAAATCGATTTTAAAAGTTAAAATTAATTATCGACTCTCACTGCAGTTTCAACAATTGAAGAATTCAAGATTTGCATAAGTAGTCGCTAAAATGAGGCAAACTCCTCAAATTGGACGGTGAACTTGCTAAGCAGTAAACATTTTATTAACAGTCCAGCAAACAAATAACATCTTCTGTTGGTGAGGGAAAAGAACTGCTGAAATTCTTCTATCGAATACAAGAGCAAAAGTCAAGTCACATTCGGACGATAGCAACAGGCCAGGCATGCATAGTTTGGTAAGCACTCACCACAGATAACACGCCAATATTCTCAATTCAATTGCACGCAGAAAAATCAGGAAAATCTATGAAACTGATAAATCAAATTCATTTTAAATAACTAAGGAAATAAAAATAATTTAACTACATTCATGGAATCGGTTTATTCTCTAAATCAATCATTTTAAAATATTCTAATAAAGCTGTACAACATCCCATACGCAATTGTTTGGGTTAGGATCTTTTGAGATGTTAAAAATCTTTTAAAATATCAGAGAAAAAGCAGAATCTCTAAATAATAAGCTTTACTTGTGAAAAGACTGATATTAAAATTAATGTAACTATATTTCTAAGATATTTCTATAATTCTAAGATAAAAATAAAATTGACGTTATTTTAAAAATCTTAAAGATCAAGGTTTAATAGTAGACCAAACTAAAAAGAATCACATTTTACCATAATCATGTGCAATTGAATATAAAATTAATATTCTGTTTCAAGTGCTATACATGATATGCATTGAATGCAATTTTCATTAACTCAAATAAAAATTGTTTTAATGCTGAAAGATTGCATTGTACATGCACTAGTCATAAAACTCTTTTGCAGAGACAGCGTCCCCCATGTCGGATTATATAAGTTCATTTTTCACACATTATATACCCATCCTTGAATTTGTACCCATGCGTACAAGTATTATGAAATTATTAATATCAAGAAAGTGAACTAGAAGGTGTTGCAACGACTAAACTTTCTTTAAATTTTATGGCAACTGAAAAATAGTTCAAACAAATCCGCATTTCTCAAATAGTACGACTAAGTGATAAAATGCTTTATAATTTATATACGGCTGTGGAGATTTGGGTGTTATTTCTAGCAAAAAAATTATAGTGAACTTAATGTTTAGTGTACATTATGGAACAAGGGGATTTTGCTGCATAGTAGGCGTAAGACCTTTAATATTATATAAATTCCCTGTGTTTAGTAAAACCATTTAAAATTAAACTTATTTTATTACTTAAATCAGCGTTTCTCAACCTGTGGTGTGCAACCCCCAGGGGGAGCGCGAGAAAAACCAAAGAGCAAGTAGTGATGCATGTTTTTAATAAATCATGTTATTTATTCTCAGTTTTACTCAAAAATATATACATTTTCGCTTAAAATGTTCATTCAAACTTTACTGATAACATTATGTTTTAGAAAATTCGACTAAATGCTCATTGTTAAAGATAAAAAAACTGAATGTATGCTGGAAAATGTGAGGGGGGCGCCACCGTATGTTAGCCTCTGCTGGGGAGGCGCGACGGTAAAAGGTTGAGAACCGCTGACTTAAATAGTCATGGACAGTGGCGGCTCGTCATTAAGGGTCAGAGGGGCCTGGCCCCACCAACTACCCACCGTCAAAGTCAAAGTATCTTCCTATTATGTAAGACAGCTCTTTCAATAATTTACCTTCATTAAAAAAATGCACGCATTTGAATACTATCCATTTAAAAAAGCACTTAAAAAAGGGATATTTATACAATTTTTCCCCTATGTAAGCCATGCATGGGTCATGGGCTGGCTTGCCCTAAATTTGGCGTAATTTCTCCGTTCACCGGGTTGACATATTTGGCATTGAGCCAAAAGCCATATTGAAGCGGAATTAACTTGGCTTCCAAACGGCTTATTTGGCGCTGTCTCCGGGGCCCAGATCTTCGGGCCCTCGCATTATGATCTACACGACTGTTCGGGGAAATTTCGGCAATCGGTAGCTATTGGCGAAATTTTCCGCTTAGGAGGAAATCATTTTTTATGTTCGTGATCGTATTTTTGTAGTGCAGTCAGATATTTCTCTGTTTTGTTTTCTTGATTTACGAAAAGCGATGTACAAATGTCTTTTTTATATATGTTGATATTGATTTTAAAATAAATAAATCATCTAAAAATTATGAACAAGGAGCTATAAACATAAATATTAAATAATTAAATGTGGCTTTTTGTTTAGTAATAAAGTAAACTTTTCAATTTAACGCAGTTAGGTAAAAAATAGCAGAAGTTGTACAGTAATTTTGATAATCATTTGTCATTTGATAAATCTATATAAATAAAATTAGACTTTTGTCTGTACATTTCTTGAAATTCAAAAATTTTGCGATTTCTATCCCTTTCAATCACCTGGGAATCCGGTACGACCCTCAAAAAAAAGTTTGTCTGTCTGTCGTTCTGTCATTCTGTCCGTGACGCTTTTTTTGTTTAAGCATCACGTAAAAACGACAGAAGCGAATGATATGAAATCTGGTGTAATGATAGGTGGTCACTCAACTTAAAACATAGGCGTCGAATTAAAAAAAAAATCTTGATTAGATTTTGAGATTTTGCGAAAAATTGTTTTAAACTGCGTAAATTTGCATTCGCACATCACGTAATAACTGCAAAGGTGAAAAAATCGTATTTGGTGAAATGATAGGTGGTCACTCACCTTAAACTATAAGCATATAAAAAAAAATCGATCAGATTTTGGGATTTTGCGAAAATCGTTTCAAACTGAGTGAATTTTTGTTCACGCATTACGTAATAACGACTAAAGCGAATGATATAAAATTTGATCACATGATAGGTTGTTGCTCAACATAAAGTATAGGTGTCCAATTTTTTAAAAAATTTTATTAGATTTTGAGATTTTGTGAAAATTCTCTCAAAATGCGGTTATAATTCGTCAAGCATCGCGTAATAACGGCTAATACGAAATTTGGTGTATGATAGGTAGTTGCTAATCTTAATTTATAGGTGTTGAATTTTTAAAATATTTGGATTATATTTTGAGATTTTGTGAAAATCGTTTTAAAATGCTGAAATTTTTGTTCCAGCATCACGAAATAAAGACTGCAGGGAATTAAACGAAATTGAGTGGCATGATAGGTTGTCACTCAACTTAAATTCTAGGCTTCCAATTTTTCAAAAATGTTGATTAGATTTTGAGATTTCGCGAAAATTATTTCAATATGCGGAAATATTCGTTCGCGCATCACATAATTACGACTAAAGCGAATGAAATGATATTACTTAGTTACTCTCTAACCTGCAATATTTTAACAATACATAAAAATTATAACTTCGATTTCTTTACCTTTGGCAGTATACTACACCCTTTCTGTGTACTCCTACAATGCTGATGAAAGTTCTTGCTTTTTGGAAATTTGCATTCAGTACTAACCCGTCAACGACGGGTACTTCAGCTAGTTTTAAATACTTACGCTTTGCGCACGTGGGAATAGGTTGATCTATTTGTATACATACTTTCGCGATTTTAATGGGCACAATCTTTTTTCGGGCCTCATCACTGAAACATGTCACGAGCCGCCACTGGTCATGGGAATAATTTTTCTCTTTCTTACTTTATAGTTTTCAAATTAAAAGAAACTTATGTAACTGGAGGAATTGAAAGGATAGTGTTTATAATGAGATTAAATAAAACCTCTAATCACTGAAACTATTAGTAAAGTTTTCTTTTTAGATCGAAGAAATGAGGCTGAAACTATGTTTATCATTACATCATATAGAGGCTATCTAAAAAAATTCATTACATTTTTAATAGGGTAATTTTATCTTGATGTGGAAATTCTTACAAAGTTTTAAACTTTTAAAAAGAAATTATATTTTTATCTTATCTGTAATTCTATCCACTCTATAAACTAAATTAATTTTTTTTTACTGTAAACTGTCACTCAAGAACTTGTATGTTGGATTTTTCATAAGAAAAGATTATATAAAATTATTACTTTAAAATTTCTTTCTTGAGATAAAACTTGCAACAACAACCAGACTTTCTTACATTTTCAAATAAAGCAATTTTAAATGAAAATAGCTAAAAATGAATCATGATTTTTTCCCTCCTGTCAAGAAAAATTTAGCTCTCAAGTATAATGTGTTACAAATAATGTAACAGAATAACAATGTAAAAATATTTTATTTTAAACACTGTAAGTTAGTTATATTACATGGGAAAAAATATTTTGTTGAATTCAACAAAGTTTAGTTTACGCTTTTAACCAAATAACTGTGCTGTTTTTTTTAATTAACAATATATTTCAATAAATTAACAAGTTTTGTTAAATTAACAAAATATTTCCTTGAATTAACAAAAAATTTGTCGATTCAACAAAAATATTTCTTTGAAATAGAACCTACCAAAAATTTTTGAATCGAAAAAACATTTTTTTGATGCAGTATAACTAGAAAATGTAACTTAATAAATAAAATAAGTAACAGACCTTAAAAGTTTCAAAAATTCGCATTTAGGCTTTTAAAGCAAAATTGGATTATTAATAGCAAAAAAGCAAATTAAAGTCGTTAGATGCAAGATTAGCGCTTGCTGTTAAAATGTTAATGTAAATAGTTCACAAAAACATGACATCTCTCTTATATTTATTTTCATTTCCTGAAATTTAAGAGTCTGTAAGTAAAAAAAATTTAACATTTAAAAAAAATAATCTGTGGCAACAGAATTCGTCATGTTTCTTCAGTTAGTTTATCTTATAAAGACTTATGAAAGTGCTTGGCAAAACTTATACAGCATGTGTTTCTATAATACAATAGTTTTGAGTATGAAATTTTCAACCTTAAACTATTGCATAATTTGAGTAAACGTCACGTCTCATTATAAGTGTGGATATAATCAAAATTTTTTTCAAGTGTGCCAGCTAAAACGAAAACTTCCCGTAAATTCAATGTTAACCAAGAAACATAACATACTCAAACTTTCTTAATGATGAAACGGTGATAAACGGCACACTTAAAGCCTCGATTATACCTTGTTATGTAATACCTTGTTATACCTTGTCATGTATCATAATATTTTAAAAAGGAAATTGTATCTGCTGAATTTTTACTGAAATAGTATTACCAAGTTTTAACATGGAAGGAATATTTTCTTTCAAAATAAATATTTGAGAAAACAAAAAATTAGCAGACACTAAAGGAAATCTTTTTAATGGGCTTCTGTACTTCTGCCTCATTATCTTAGAAAATATGCGCAAAATTAAACTGGAAATTAACATCCTTAATGGCTATGCAATAACTGTTGCAATATTTTGTGTGCTATTAAAGAAGTCTCAGAAACATTTCTCATTTATATTTTTTATTGTTTAAGGAAAAAATGTTTTTTATCACACATTTAAAAAGGAATTCAAAGAAAATATTTTACAAAAATTCTATCCATTTGGAGATGCAAGATACTGAAAAATAGAATCAACATTCTGAGTTCAACCACTTAGTTTACTTGGTTAATCTTAATTAAATTGGGTGGCCCTTTAGCACCGCTACTGTCGCAACTGGGCTGCAATGCTGCCAGTATGGTGGGATAAATCTACAATGGATGGTCCATTTATGTAAGGCTATTTTGTTTCTGTTCGCAGATTAAAACAAAGAAAGTCCTCTTGTACTATGCTTGAAGAGTTTGACTTTAAAATTTAACGAACCAACACCTTCAATTAGACATCATAAGCTGATGATCTTTATATATTTCAGGGTATGATGTATCTCTAATTTATTTTTAATGTCGACTACATGCCCAGCTATGACCAGTTTAAATATTTTTGGCCAGCCCTACATCATTCATATTTGAGGTAGCTAACTTTATACCCTACCCAGACAGCACATAAGCTTAAATCAAGCTTGACATTTCTTTGAATTTCACGCATTAATGCAAGCTTGACAGTTCAATTCATTCTAAGCTGGCAGCAAGCTTGCAGGAGTCAAGTTGAATTGTCAAGTTTAAATACAGCTGTATTTAAGCTTGGCAATTGCTACTCGCTTGATTTTTCCTTTTTAAAGGAGCGTTGATGGCGCCATCTGTGAAAGAGAATGGACATTACTTGTCTAGCGTCCTCAAATTTGCTGAAAGTTCGTAAAAAATGTGTTTATTTTATTACCAGTTCCATATTACCGGCAAGGCAAACGGGGCAACTGCCCAGGGACTACAGATTTTAGGGCTCAAAAATCTTACATCTTACACTTTTGTAGTTTTAAAATAAAATTACAAAGGATAAAAAAAAAATTCAGAAGTTAAATAATTTTTTTAATTATAAAGTATGAACAATGAAAATAATTCAAATTTACATTTGTATAAATTAATTTAAACATATTTTTAATTCTTCGAAATGCTCTATATCGATATAGCATACCAATATGTAGGAAAATAACTAACCACATTTGTAAAGAGAATTTTTAGCGTTAAAAAATAGCAAAATTTTTTCAATTATTCGTTATTTTAAGAAATATTTACAAAAATGACTAAAGTGTTTGTATTCCATACATGTTAGCAACTGTGATATAGCATTTCGAAGTAACGTTTAACTATCTGTTTCTTTGATTTCAGATTACTTAACACAAAATTTGTGTTAAGTAAGTAAACCCATTCCATATTTCCAAATATGGAAATTCTTCAAAATAAAATACAATTGTACTACGAAATTGATTTCAAAATCAGTCGTTTGTCTCGATTTTGGCCAGCGGCAGTATTGCTCATGTGTGCTGCGGAAGTTTTAAAACATGTGTTGCTCTTAAGTTTATATTATGTTTATTTCCCTATTAGTAGAGTCTCTAAATCACACAAAAAATTAAGTATGTGGGGCACGGGCGCCCCGTGTATTTAGAATTTTTTTTTTTTTTTGGAAAATTTTTAAAGCTTGAAATTAAGCTTGAAATGTCAAGCTTAATGCAAGCTGGCCAAGTGTAAACTAGAACACTTGATTCAAGCTTGCATCAAGCTTACACGACTGGAATTTTCAAGCTTAATTCAAGCTTATTGACTTGATAAATCAAGCTTGCTGCAAGTTTGATGCAAGTTTGCTGTGCTGTCTGGGTAAGGCCAATTTAGGTTTTAGTTCAGTTATTTTACTAGAATAATTACAATACCCAACATTTAGTTCTAGGTCTTCTAGATGAATTTCAAGAAGCTTCATTTTATATTATTTTCATGTAACTGTAAGCTTAAACACCATTTATATGAGGTATTTTTCATGTTCAGTATTTTATGACAGAACCAAATCTGTAATGTAAATATGCTTTTACTTTTAAAAAATCAAAACAAATCCGATTTCTGCTTTTCGATTTGCATTTTTAAAAAAGAAAACTTTGTTATGAGAAAAGCGTTTCAGATAACCCAACGTGTGTTTCTCCTGGGATTAAAAAACCTTATCTTTACGCATTTAACGACCCCACATTCTACTGTTATCCTATAGGAAAATATTAACGGGCGACCGATTGGGTAAGAGGGCCACTTTAACTGAATTTCTATATTGTGTTTTTCTCGTAATCTAAGAACTTGTGATTTTTGCCAAATATCTCCACTTTCAGAAAGGCAACTGATGTGACATGATTGAAAAAAATCATGTTCTTATATGTTTATAGCTGGCGCAATACTCCGTTAACATCATGCTATTTTATGCTGTCGACTTACCACATGTAACTCTATAAAAATTAACATATCATCCGCAGTACATCTGCGGGATAGCGCAAGCACTTTTTTTTTTTTTTAATCTGAGAAAGTTTGATTAATTGTTAGTTAAAGTATAACTATTAGATGGAAAAATGTACAGCAGATGACTACACAGTCACGGGAAAAACTTTAAGGGGTGGTACAGCTTAAAACGTACTTACTTTTTGTACCGGAATGATAGTCTGAAACAATGATCGCAAAAAAATTAGACATTGAGGCTTGAGTAATAATACATGAAAAGAAAAATATTGTTCACTTGCATCGTTGCAAAACTCTTTTTTGCAACACTTTTTACAGTAAATTGTCAAAATTGTCACCACTAGCAGTAATGCATGATCAAATTCTCGTAATTCACGTTAATACTCGTATAAACAATGTTCATGTTTAGTGTTTCACAAAGAGCGCTGTGCCCTGACCTTTTGGCCTGAATACAATTTAAAGATGTATTCGGGCCAATCAGGCTATCATGCAGAAAACTTGTGATAGTAATATCGCGGGATGCACAAGCTTAAAAAAAAGAACTGAATTGGCTCCGGAAAGAACTAAATTAGCTCCGAAGGATGTAAACGAGGACATCTTTCAGAACTGATTTAATTCCTTCGGAGCGAATTTACTCTTTTTTAAGCGTGGAGTTTGATGTTGCGCCTGCATATCTATCATCTACATCCAAAATTTAATTACACAATTCGATAGCTTAAGTATCAAAGTATTCGTTACGTTCAGTGCGGACTGCGACGCATCGCTTGCGGTGGAGGAGGAAGAGCCGCCATTTTGAGGTTGTTCCGCTGCGTCACATAATGTTCGTTTAGTATAAATTTTGACTCGGAGACACTAGAACGTACGTTTGCGTTTCAATTGCTTGTCATTGCTTCCTGGCTGACAGTTTTTTCTGCAAATTTCACAGGCTTTTCTTGCAGTGTATAACTTAAACGGTTCGTTTGAAAAGGCATTTTGAAATTATAGAGATTAAACATTTTCTCCATGTCATATGTTTATTTGATCTCAGCTAAATAGTTTTCGCCGATTCATCTATGTTTTAATTTTTTTCTAAAGAAATATCTTTTATGAGTTATAAATACCACGCTTAAGTCTTACGCATTCTCTTTCATCATTGCCAGAATGCACATGTATAAGCCTTTATGAATGATGCAAACAGCAGACATAAATGATACATAAAATACAAAATAAAACACAATGGATGGGTGAATGATGAAACAATGTTTTTAAAGTATTATGCAGCTCGATGATGCATTTTTGATGACATCGTTAATTTTTTTTTAACGATTGAACTTTTGCAGAAAAACAAGAGAGTAATTGTGTGAAGTTCGTTTTCATCACGTAAAACAAAATCTGCATTTTTTAGAATTTCTAAGTCAATAAATAGTGTATTTTTAACGTGATCTATGCGAAAGTTATTTTAACCAGTTCAAAGATACTTTAAATTTGAAATTATATTTAGATCTAAATTGTTAATGAAGTAGTATAATTTATAATTACTTTTTTAGACATAATTCTTATTTTATACTATTGAGTTTATAAAATAACGAACTTAACCCTCTAATGCCCATGGTAGCATATATGCTATTATCCTTTTAGATTTTCTTTCATTTTTTTCTTTTTATGGAGAGCATGTCGAAATGTAATTTTGAAGCTATAAAATCATTAATTATATCTTTAATTAATAATAGTAATAGTTTTGGGTCCACGGATGCGAGCATTCATGGATAAAAATATTTTAGAAGCAGCATGGATTACATCAACAAAGAAAAAATGTTTTCAATTATAAGTTTTAACACAATTTAAATAATATTTAATCCGAATAAAAATTAATAATTCTCATTTATTTGTAATAAAATATTTGCTTTTCACTAGATACAAAATGGTTTTTTAAAAAGTTTCATTAATAATGTTTAGAGGAGTTTTAAAAATCATGGTAGCATAAATGATAACCTTTGAAAAAACATATAAAAATACTTTTTTTTTTTTTTGCAATTTATGAATGTATTTACGTTTTTTTTACTTACAAAAACCAATCATTTCAACAATAATTCTTTTTTGTTTCGGAATTTATTATAGAGGGCATGAGAGTTCAGGGAAAAAAATGACGAAAAGTATGAAATTGTCTGTAAAACTATATTATAAAGTTTCTACATGAATATATCTGAAGGCTGCTTTAAACATTTGTGTCAGGTAGTCACCATTTCATTGAAATAAGTGGATTTTCAGCATTGTAAAAACACAAAACGCAAGAACGGTCTCATAAATAACAGTCTTTATCAAGATATTTTATTCAATCGTTAATAAGCACTTTTTGCTACATCTTTATAAAAATCAGTCAACTACAATGAACTAAGCATCCCTGTGTGTTCATTTGACTTTTATGGTAATCATAGCCAACTTAGGATTCAATAACTCAAAACTGCATCAATACACGCCAAGAAAAGTATGCATCAATCCAAATCAGTGCTTCTCTGGTAGTATTCTGTGGTATCAAAAAACGCTCATAATTACTGGTGTTTGAAACACAAAATTAAAAAAAAACTTTGTAAAATAACGCCATAAAGATTACTTAAAAAGATTAACAAAGATTAATGTTTTACTTTGGCCGTTACTCGGATATTTGAACGGCCAAAGTAAAACATAAAAAAAATTAACACTTTCAATTAAACTTTATGGTGTCATTTTACAAAGTTTTTTATTTGTAAAATAAGCATTCTTTGGTATGCTTATATTCGCAGCTGACGACATATGCAGGCTGTGGTGCTGGCGATTTGATTACATCACTTTTCACTCGAAGAGTCATGTGGCATAGGGGATGTTACCATCTTTTATGGTTATATCCGGCTAAGATGTATACATGCAGATCGAAAAGTATAGGAAGAATTTTTTTTTTTTCAAAATCAATTTTGCCTCGGTTGGAAAGGTTGCGTATTTAGTATTTTAGTTTACATGTTAATTTTTATTGTAATCCATATACATCTTGAGGTACCACAAATGTCTGAAATATGGTTTAAAATTGAAATTTTAGGAAATTAAAAAAATTAATAATATTCGATTTTTTTGCGCAAGGTCATAAAGCTGTGACTTGAGTACATTAGTTTATACATACATTTTTATTTAATTCTATTTATATCTTCCTGTGCCGCAAGCCCCAACGAGAAATAGTTAAAAATTGACAATTTCACAAAAATGTATTAAAAATTCTAAAATAAATATTTTTTTCTAAATATGTACGAGTACTCAGGTAATAAAATATAAACGTTTCTGGATCGTAGAAAACTTGTCTAATGAAAACTAAAGGTGGTAGGAGTATTTTTTGTAGGTGCTCCAAATAATAAAACACTTTTAATTTTTGCATATTTGATTAAGTTGATATGCTAAAAGCAGAAAATAAACTGAAACCATCGCAAGTATTTGATAAAAATAAACCTGAAAGTACTAATATGTAATAAATAATGCTAAACTTGTCTCGTGAAAAAAACTATTTCGATCTAAACTGTGATTTTGAATTAAAATATTTCATTATATTCCTTGATTTTAGCCTAGATCTTACAAAGATGCAGCCTCTGTTACCAGTTTCACAGAGTGCCCGGTTCCATTTGTGTGGCATGGGAAGCTAGTCAGATAAGGAAATTTTGCTAGAGCAAACTATTTTCACAGGAATGTTTTTAAGTCTTCATCGGAGATGTCTTTTAAAACTGTAGGATTGTTATTATCATTCCAGAAAATTAAATCCGCATAATCATTTGCGTGCGTGTTTATTACTGGTATACATAATTTTCTCACAAAGGAAGTATTCTGATTCTCTTTTCAGGCAGAAATAACCTTACAGTAGGCTAATTTTCGAATACTTTCTCTATCATCATATAACTTAACTATAAGCATATCATTCTTTATCTCTGAAAAAATTCATTTCTTTGGATGACAGCGTCAACAGTTTTTCTTAGATGATCCGGCATATATATTGAGCACATAATTAGCTTCCACGGGCATCTAGAACATTCAATGCCCAATGGCTTTCCTTTTATGTGGAACCCCATAATGTTTAGAACCATAAAGATAAATTGGGTTTTTGTTCAGAACGACATGAATTCCCCATAATTATTGTTACATACATGATGAAGGTATACCCCATTATTGAACCGTATACCGTCATCATGTATGTAACTAATTGTAACAAGTTTTCGGAAGGCTCTTCAGTCGTAACATTAAGACGAAGGTTACGGTTTGCGTTTGTCAACCACTAGGAATGCAGCACCGATCCTGGTTGAATAGCAGCTAAATCTTGACTGAATTCTTCTGAAGACACGACTAACATATCCAACAAATATCGTTTATCTATACTCAAAATATTCTTGTTGATACCTGGAAACGGATTTCCCTCGATCGTACAGAATTCGGTTACAGAAAGTGTATGGTATGTTTCCTATAACTTGCCAATTGCACCTGAAAATTCTTTGAGGCCATGAGTTACAGGATCAAGCTGAATCAAAAGATATCGTAAAATAACTTCATTAAGATACAGCATACAAGTGAATCACTGAAGTGCACGATTTAACTCAGCTTCTAGAAGACTTCATCGAGAACTTCATCGCTTCAGAAGAACTCAGAAGACGTCATTACTTCAGAACATAGAAGATTTCATCACTTCAGAAGAACTCATTACTCAAGTCTTTGTACCACTATTGACGACTGTCCTATCGCATTCGATTACTATAAGTAAATCAGCTGATATACCTTTGCCATTAAAGATGTTTAATATTCCATTCTTAATGTTAATCGCAGATCCAGACGAAACAGTTAGATGCCCATTGTAAATGCAGCTCGGTTCTTGTATTAAAGAGATAGATTGGCTGCACTGCCACCTTTTTTGGCACAGGTGGCAGTGCAGCTGCTCAGCCAGCTGTGTGGGCAAATTTCTTTACCTCTGTGATGCCAGGCTGACTATTCGATCGACCACCATGTTTTTGATAGTTAATTGGATGAGGGCAATGGTTGCACTTTTTCAGCGCTGGACAGTCTATCCAGCTGGCCTTCTATATTGATAAGGAAATTCTTGCGCTTTAAAGGGCTAAGCGAGACGCCTCATTTTTTTTGGCGGGGAAAATATAGTGACATCAGATCAGAAGCGCGGATTAAAGCTAGCTAGCTCTTATTTCGTGCCGAAACTGGTGAGGGAAACATCCTAATTTTGTAATTTTGTATTCGAATTTTTCGAGCGCCTAAAGAGGATGCTCAAAAAAGCTTTTTTTATAAAAAAAAAAACTTCTGAACTCTCGACAAATTATGCTACCCAAGCCCTTGCATATTCTTTTAAAAAAATTGATTTTTTGGGGTGAGTGAGGCACCCGAAAGGGATGTTTAAAAAAGAATTTTTTTTTAAAAAATTCTCACCTGGCTATTTGTGAACTTCTGCCATGTAGTCCGTCATGAAAATTTAAAAAAAAATATTCGATCCACCCTGCAATATACCCACTTGGTCACATGACTCTTTGCGTGAACAGGAATGCGGGTAAAATGAGAACACCGTAGCCTGTATTTTTTCTCAGACACGGCTTACACCATAACCGTATATTATATTACAGTACGATTTTTGTAAAATTTGATCTTAAAATTTGAACTGAATCCTACTATCTTCATAAAAAACAAACTTACTCTCTAGAAATCGGTACTTTTATTTATTATTATTCTACTTTTTAAAATATATAATTCACAAAGAACGAAATTCATGTCGTTTTGAAAAAAAAACCCAATTTACCTTTACGGTCGACTAACATAGGTTTTATTGGGGATAAAATTAAAATAACAATGTACAGTTTATACAACACTTACCAGTTTACAATATGGTGAACAATCGTCTTTACAGTCTACCTAACAAGCTATAAATTGCACCTTACAACTATATGTACACAATTCTGCTCACCCACTTATATACAAAACAAAGAAATACGCCTCTACCTTTCTCGAGAAATAAAATAAAGCACAACATCACAATTCATGTGTGTAATTTAAAAAGAAAAAATTAGAAAATCATCAGGGGAAAAAATTTTAAAAAGAATTTTATGACATCTTTATATTTAAACTTTTGCGAAAAAAAAATTGAACATAGAACGTGACATGTTTCTTTAACTGACAAGTCTCCTGCAGTGTTTTTTCCCATTTCCCCTAGCAACAGATTTTAATAATGCCTCTGCGAAAAAAGTAGCTTCTTACATACATAGTGTAAAATGATGCCACCTGCTGGTTTATATTTTTATTAAATTTTTAGAAGGTTGCAGATTGCATTCCATGAAGATCTTAGTACCGCGTCTATTATCAGGTGGAATTCTTTAAGCTTATGTCTCAACTGTTACAAGAAAGTGGTACTTAATACATAAATAATATGTCACTGATGCAGGCTAGATGGGTAAAAAAGGAAATGTTTTCTTCAAATTAAAATAAGTCTATTTTCCTTCAGTCTCTATTTACTAAAACGAGAATATTCTAAAAGAAAGTGTTTCCAATTTTAAATTCAGCTTAGATTTATGTTTTACAAGAAAATATATCTCTAATACATAAAAATGCGTTAGCAAGTCAGATGTATATGGAGATGTATTTAATTAGCTATGATGGATTAAATATTTTGATGGAATCGACATTATCTTCATGATGATTTTTTTTATTTATTAATTTTTCTTCAGATTAAATATTACTTAAATTGTGAAAAAACTCATCATTGGAAACACATGTTTTCTTTGTTGACTTCATGCATGTTGCTTCTAAAATATGGACTGTAAAAAAATCTGTCAAATTGACGAAAGAAAAACTGTGAGCTAGGACTCCAGTTTATTTCCGTATATTTTGCAGAAGTCTTCAGGATTTTTTTCCGTATACGGAAGATTTCTGTAAAATAAATTGAAACTTTATATAATTTACGAATGATTTCTGTAAAATACACGGAAATAAACTAGCGTCCAGATTGACTTTTTTTTTCTATATTTGACTCACTGTAAAATAAAAAGTCGGTTAAACGGCCGGAAAAAAAAACTGTCAGACAGGACGCAGTTTATTTTCGTATGTTTTACAGAAATTTTTCTTAATTTTTCCGTATACGGAAAATTTCTGTAAAATAAACTGAGAATCTATAAAATTTACAGAAGATTTCTGCAAAACATGCGGAGATAAACTGGCGTCCTGGCTGACAGGTATTTCTTCGTAAGTTTGACTTTTTTTTTCAGTGTACTGATAAAAATTTCGCGCTGAAATTCTTAGCAGTACACTGCAGGAGTGGCCTACTGGAACCACCTTTGACACTATCACATTATCCTGTTCTACCACTCCAAAATAAATTTTCACGCTCATATCTTCAAAGAAGATAAAAAAGTCATGTGTGAAAAATGGAATAATATCCACATATAGTTGGGGCGATCGGCTTGAATTTTTTCATAACTATGTAAAAAGTATAGAAAGCAATCTGTGCTACTTTACAAATCTCAGAATCCGACCCATTCACTGATTTTCATGAATATTTTGCCATTTTTAATTGCAGGAAATTGTTCGATAGATGAAGAAATGCTATTACGTCATAATCGAAATGATTCGCAATTTTGCATTTTTCTGAAAAAATAAAATGTAATGAAATTTACACCATTGGCCTGAACTGCTTGAAAATTTGTACAAATACGTTAACAAATACAGGGGGGAAAAATCGGCACTTTAAAATTTTGAAAATCTATCTGGATTTTTAACTTTGGAAAATTGCTATGGGGTTTTTAAGTAGAGACTGCATTGCTATACTTGATTGTTGATTTTATTCTAGACCGGCGACATCTTACATCACAATGTTTACTTAGAGTAATTCCGGCAGCTAAGCTAAAGAAGGCGCAAAACTAAGTGTTTCCTGATAACAGATGTTACATCAACATTGCGCCAGTTTACCCTCTTATTAACTCTACGTGCATCTTTAATAATCGCTCACTCATAGGAAATATTACATCATTTTTTCTTAACTTTTCATACGAAGTTCTAACGGTTTCAAGTTCTTTCAATTGCAGACATCGCCTTTCAAGTGAATTGGCTGAGGCATTTTCCTTATCTTTTAGTATTCCTGTACGATTCCATATTGGCAAAGGATTTGTACAGACTGTACTGAATAAAAATTCGGTCAGCGCCATTTGATTTATTTCGAGGAACCAAAATTATACTGCAAATGGAGTTTGTCAATTGTTGAATCACAAAAATTACATTTAGATTGACTTTGACCAGGAGGGATAAAAATCTGTAACTAATTTAAAAAAAACTGTAAAAGACAAGCATGAATTAAGAAGCTAAATATAAGTAAATACAGCGCGTGTAAAAAGTTTAAGGCCCAGTAAAGTTTCCTCATTGTTTCCAAATGTAAGAAAATAGTTGCTCCAAGATAGCATTAGAATGTTTATCTCTAACTTTAGAAGACTAATGCGATAGACAAATTTTTTAACAAAGGATTATTACAACTAAAGTGGAAAATGAAAAACAGCTTAATTTTACCGTGTAAAAAATTTAAGGCCACAAGTAAAATCTAACAATACTTTTGTGCATATAAATGTAATGCTCTCGAATTGATTCATGTTTTAGAATACAAATGTAAGAGTATTTGAAGAAGATGATTATTGCTTGTTTTTGTGTTTTTATTACAATGCCTTTAGCTAAGAGATTAACAGAATATAAAGAAAGTCACATTGTTGCTCTTTCGTACTCAGGATTGATTGGATCGAAGAAGATTACAAGGTCTAAAACTGTTATAAATAATTTCTTAAATTCGACTGATAATTATGAAACAAGAAACTCTGTAATTAGGCCTAAAGCTTTATCATCCGGAGATTAAAAAAGTTTTGCGACTTGCTTTGACAATAAAATATTCTAGTACTCAAATTACTAAGCAAATTGTTTTTCAATGTTTGTAGAAAAACTATATGCAACACTGTTAGAAGTGGTGGTGCAGTAAACGCAAGGTGGTGCAGAACGCAGCAAAACTTGGTAAACCCAGTTATTACCCGTACATAAAATTAACGTTTAGCCTTCGCGTTTAGACTTAACGCGATAGAATTAACGCGAATAGACTCGCGTTAGAATTAACGTTTAGCCTTCGCTCGATGGACAATGATTTTAAACTATTAGTGGATCCAGGTAGTTTTCTCTACTACCTCTCTAAGAATGGAACTAATATGGTTGATGATATTACTAGCACGATTTTTGAAAAGAAAAAGAAAATTTTTCCAAACGCCAATTTGATGGGGCAACTATTATGATGATACCTTTCTTTTACAGCAGTTGGATGTCTCACCTTTATTCAAACAAAAATAAGCTTAAAGGCATATAAAAAAGTCTTGAAGACCACCTATTGCCAAATGTAGTTGATTTGGCAGGAGAAAAATGGGTTTTCCGACAAGATAATGCCCCTATTCATATTAATAGGCCTATGAAAACCTGGGTTAGGTGCAAAAAATTTCAAAATTTTGATTGACTATCTAGAAGTCCTGATCTCAACACCATTGAAAATCTCTGGGGTAAACTTGCTCGACGTTTATATAGACATGGAAGGCAGTATTCTCAATACATTGAATTAAGATCTGCAATTAAAGATAAAGGGAATAAAACTCAGCAATTATTTTGCCAGCTGGTTAAGAATAATGGCCACTCAACAAAGTATTAATAATTGTTTTCTGTATGGATAAAATGCCTTTTGTGATCCGTAGCTTTAAAGTTTTTACTCAAGTCTTTATAAGTTAATTTATAATATTGTTCACATTTTGAAATAAAATATTTGCAAATAACAATTTTGTCTGCTTAATATCTTTCTTATAATGCATACTAAGCATTAGAATCAATTTTTCAGGAAGTGGTTTTTTTTTTCCTTTTTGAATAGTCACGACAACTTTGGCCTTAAAGTTTTTGCCCGCGTTTAGTGGTCCTAAAAATTGCAAACATCATGTTTGAAAGATTTAAAAATGCCTTAATCAACAGACAGAAGTCGTTGCAGAAAATTCCTTAGCCGGTTTTGAAGTACTCTCAATTGATTTATACGGTCAATTTCCTAAGAGGGATTATTTTTTTAGCAGTTCTTACGTGGCCGTCGCACTTTCTTAATTTCTGAAAAAAAATATCCCTAGAGCAAAATAACAAGGCATATTGGAAGACTTTCCTCCAAAATCTTCCTGCATATTTAATGCAGAATACAATAAAAATACAAAGTTTGACTGAATGTGCGTGTTAAAGGTTGTTTGAATACTTTTGAAATGCACATTTTACACGTTTATCAAAACACAGATTCCAAGAGATTTAGTTAATATACTTTATTTACGCGATACTTTATTTTCGCGTCAAAATGTGCATTATTGACTGTCGGAATCATTCACATTTGTCATGTCGAAAGAATTACATGTATTTACTGTAAAAATATGTCCAGAAGGATATATTATTACATTTTTTTAATGTGAAGAATGACACCAGCGCATTTTTATGAATTAGCAATTGCAGCAGCTATTCCCAAACGTGGGGCGCAGAGCGTTTGAAAGGGGATGTTAGAAAAACAGGCGAAAGCAAATGATAATGCATGTCTAAAAAAATCATCTTATTTACTCTTATTTTTACTCCAAAACATATCTATTTTCATTTAAAATAATTATATTCAAACTTTATCGATAATATCATTTCGTACAAAAGGCTACTAAATGTTCATTGTTGAATAATAATAAGCTGCATGTGTGATGAGAAATGTGAAAGGGGGGGGGGAGTGCCATCGTTAGTTAGCCTTTGTTGTGGACACAGTATTAAAAGGATGGGAACCGCTGTACTAATGGTTCATTATTTTTCCTACTTTTTGTTTATTTGATTTGTATCAGTTAAAATGATCATTATGGCACGTCTTTGGAATGAATTATCGACTCAAAATGCACACGGTGGAAGCCACAGTTAAATACAAAATGAAATTACTATTTTCCCTCTTGTATATCATTTTAAGCCAGCCTGCGTTAGCTTGGTACTTGGCATATTGGACCAATGATCAAAAGGCCACCACTTTCATACCCGACCACAGAAATTCAAGAGCCCATCCTATGCATTTGGTGGATAACAATGCGGAAAATAAGAGTGTGGTTCCGAAATTTCTTTGTTGGTCACGAGCAGCTTTGCATGGTGTGTCAGAAAGGAGCATTTTGACACGATGTTAAAAGTATGTCCATTAAGTGAGAGCTTATTGCGCATTCTTCTACGCAAAATGTGTTTGCATTGTTAGAAACATAGAAAGTTGGTGTTATATTCAATTAAGATTATCTTCGATTACTTCAAAACATACTTGTCACATGATCAAACTTGTTTGATTTAATAAAAACAGTTCATTACAGCCTCCCAATAACTTAAAATTAATACAATTTCTATTATTTTTTCATTGAAATACGTTTAGAGGGAATTTACTCATTTTGTTGCTGGTAACTATGACAAAATGCAGGGCTACCCGTCATACAAGACAGGCTAAAAGTAGCAGATAGAGTAGGGTAAGAGCCGAAAAGGGACATGGAATGACTCTAGTAGAACAACTAGTTCAAAAGACGTTCAAAAGTCGTTTAAAACTCGTCTTTGAAGGCCTTTTGAATGTCTTTCGAACTAGTCGTATTAATTAAGGGGATATAGTTGATTTAATCAACTATATCCCCTAATTAGCTACTATATATATATATATTAAATCAACTATATTAGGAATTATATATATATATATATTAAATCAACTGTCAGAAATTAGTACTTACATTTATTGCATTAGAACCGAAAGTAAATAAACTAATATTGAAATGTACTATGACCACCGTTCGGCTAGTGTATATGTATATATATATATATATATATATATATATATATATATATAAGAAGAATGTTAATTATTTATTTCTTTACACAGAAATACTATAAAGTACTACATGGAAATATGAAATATATATGTGCTAAAAAAAAGCCTTTATTAGTACACTTGGAAAAGCATATTTCTATATTCGATAACTTAAACTGGGAAAAGCAAAACCATATTTGAATAGTAGTTACCATATTATTTTCTATATATTAGTCAAACTTACTGATAGTTATCTTATTATATTCACAAATTTGTTTTCACGGTATGTTTTGCACTTTGCATTTTTTTTAAATTTAAACTTTCTTATAATGAATTTTATATATAAAAATTGTAAAGTTTTAAATAGTTTACTTTTTAATCTAACTATACAGAATTGGTAAATGAATTGAAAAAAATCCGTCAATAAAAAATAAATTACATTTTTATTTTAATGCTTCTAAAGTTTAATTTCGCTCGATTGCAAAACAATTATGAAGACATATTTTTGAATATATTCTTTAAGAGTAAAAGTCAAAGAAATATCAATTTTAAAATACTTGAATGCTAACTCAAAAAAATATATTAATGCTTATAAATATATTCGTTCAATAGTTAAGGAAGCATTAAACGCTTATGAAATCGTGTCTTAAAAAAGCATTTTTTAAATTACAGTAATATTCGAAAATGGAAATTCTTCATGCGTATAAAATAAGGTATTTGAACTACTTTTTCTCTAATTTTAATTTTCTCTAAAGAATTTCTAATGCATGAAAAGCGTGTACAGTTTAGAAGCTATTAAGAATTGATTATTCTTTTCAGAGAACTGTGGTAAACAATAACTTCTTGACATTCTGACAAAATAGTAATGAAGTACAAGTAATCGTTACTGAATTTTTTCCTTATCTTAGAAATGTCATTTCTAATATGATCATACTATGAGAGCTATTGTTGCTTGCATGATTTGACTGGATGCCCTCGCAATCCAGTTTCTGTCACATGAATAAGTTAATGAATTGTAACATAAATTAGTAACGTCACAAAGACTTCCCTTTATGACCTACTAGCTGTGTAGCGCGGCGTTGCCCAGTTGCTTTGGGTCTTATGGCATAATTTATCAAAAACAATTGTCTGTGGATATCAATTTCTGGTACACTGATCTGTTTTAGCTGTCATAAATTTATATAATACTTCTTCAGTAAGCTATGTTTACTTAAGCATTTCAAGTCAACCTTTCACAATACCCGTGTCTCCGGCAGTGGAATTTTCGGTTTTAAGTCATGCTTTGGAAAGTGCCACAAAATTTAGAAATCTATGAAAATATCGGCAGCATTTTTTAGGAGGGGGGGGATAAAAGGACACTTATATGTTAATTCAGGGTATAAGCTATCTCTTTCAAATTTCATCCAAATCCGACTAGTCATTTTAGTGTCAACGAATAAAAAACATACAAACTCACAAACTTTCGCATTTATACGTAATAGTGAGATATTAGAGTTTCTCAAGTGTTTCGCGGTCTGTAAGCAAGGACGTTCTGCAAATCTCAAAACTCCCTTTGCTTTCTTCAATTTAGGAAGTTAAGTAATTTAAATTATCATATTTTTAGCTTTTCTAAACATTTTCAAAAACCATCGCACATCTGAATCACAGTTTGTTGTACAAACACTACAATTTAATAAAAGCTGACCTGCATGTCACTGTATCATACAACACAGACAAATGATGACGTATTGAAGGCCTAAAAAGTGAAATGAAAGTCATTGTAAGTTTCTTGAAAGTCATTGTAAAGTCAAGTTTCTTGAAAGTTATTGAAAGTCATTGTAAGTTTGGGATTACGGCCGAATATCTGCACTCGGGATCTAGGCTGGGTGGGAGTGCCCTCCATGAGTGTCTCTTTAAAGGGTACTAACCCGTATTTACGCTACGTTTCGGAGAAAACCGCGAAAAACTTCGAACGGCTAGGTCGTGTGGAGACTACTTGGATTTGAACACGGCAACTCCCACCTCTAGTTAGGAAAAGTCACTGTAAGACACGTTGGGCAAATGACCAACCTTTAATACAATGAAACGGTTCAAGGCAATGTACTCAACAATGAAAACAATGCGGGATTCACTATGTTTGTGTCCAAGAGATCCAAATTGAGAAATACTGAAAGCTATTTGATGTATAGGTATTAAATACAGGGTGGCCATAATTAAACTGCAAGTGTTCAAGGGGTGCTGGAGCGAAAACTATCAGGAATATTTCAGTGAAACTTGGTGCCTACACGTTTCAGAACATGCGCAAGTCAAATATGCAATAAAAAATATGCAGTCAAATATGCAAAATCAAATATGGAGTTATAAAAAATCACCATTTTCACCCGATGGATAGTGCTATATCGTGTTTACATACTTATGGAAGTCATATATGCAAATTTTAAGCACATCGAACAGTGTACAAACAAGACCACATTGAGTAATGGTCAATCATGACTCTGAATTTGACGGAACGTGCATTGTTAGTGAAGATTTCTATCAGAATGGTAGCAGTTATTCAGCTACTCTGAAAGAATACCGGCGTATGAAACGATTAAGAAGATGTCCAAGGAGTGTCAATGAGAATAAATAATGATTTAATTGTTTTCCAAAGCCTCTTTATAAATTGTTTAATTTGCCATCATGTATACTAGCTAGAAAATAAGCATTCTACCCAAGACTGTACATATATCCCAGAGTCTATGGGACAATAATTCCTAAATCTCTCCTATCATGAAACATGATATCATTGAAATTCACTTATCCATGCAATGCATAATTTCTATTAGAGATTTTTTTAAGTGTTTTATTCAGTAATCTTACCAGCGTATACATTAAAACAAGAAAGGTCATTGTGGGTATTCACAAACCTTTAATTACAAGGCGATAAGAGTAAGGTAAGATAAGTAGGACAGCAAAGCACCCTAATTTGACTTTAATACAGTACTACTGACTGTTGTAAGATAGGACACAACTTTTGAAGGAACATTAGGGCATTGTTTTTTCATACACGACAGTTGCATTTCTGAACATCGGATCCCTTTCCTGTTACCAGAAGTTTTAGAATGTGTAGTAAAAATTATAAAGAAATTCAGTCAAGGTGGAACATTTACAGTTTTGGTGGGTATGTGCATAACTAAACAAAAGTCTTCGTAAGTTAATGACAGAATTCGGGATACGGAAGTAGATATTGGTAAATATTTTTTTTATTATTAGTAGGAGAAGAAAAAGTCATTGGTTTACCTGAAACTGAGTTTTCTAGTAAAATTAATTAGATTCAGAAATAGGGTAAGGTGGGTAAGTGGGACATCAAAATAGCATAATTTGACATTAACGTAGTACTGAATATGCAACTGTTTTTCAAATAGAAATCCAATAGCAAAAAATGCAGTTCTTTTCAGCACTGTTACATTTTAAAGCTCATTTATATTATAGTTTCGTCTGATTTTAAATTATGAACTATTTGAAAATGAAATTAACATATATAAATGTAACAATAATAAAACGACTAAACCAAAACTTAAATTTGCTATATAGGTAGCTATTTAAAAAAATAAATAATGTTGCGTTGGTAAAATCATTTAAACTAATCATAGTTTGACAAGCTGCCCATTTAAAAAAGAAATTCAAAATATATTTTATCTTGAAATATCAGTTTGTAACATCAGCTGATGATGTTAGTTTCAAAGCGTAGGATGGCTTAGCTTTAATACGTTATATTCTATAGCGTATAAAGGTATGGCATAGGAGGATGTTGTTTGATCAGAAACAAAATTGAGTGCTTTAAGTGGGTCATGCATGTTCCTTTTACCTTATCATACTGATGGTTCAGTTGCCCTCAATGACAGGGCAAATGGTGCCTCTAGTATTATAAACTAATTACAAGCACCACAAAATTTTCAGAAATTAAGATCGCCTTTTTAGGCACTTTATAACTATGTAACTAATTATTTGTACTAATTAGTTACATAGTTATGTTTTTCAAGTTTCGCATACTTAAGTTTCGCATTTACAAAAAACCCTCATAACTGCCACAAAACTTAACTTAAAACAGATGACGTAATATTTTCCAGGTGTTGTGAAACACACTCACACACACACATATACGTATATGTGTATATATATATATCTATACATACATTAGGGTGACGCAAAAAACCTGACTATTTTTTTTCTGCAAAAAATATAAGTTTCTGAAAGTTTCAGTTCAAAATTTAAATTTTGAAAGGTTGCTCACATTTTTTTTTATTTATTAGTGCATTACTTTAGGTTTTTAGATTATGTGATAGAAATGAAAAAGCGATAATTTTAGATTATTTACTACTAAACTACTCATAATTAAACGACATATTAAGAACTCAGAGAAAAAAACAATCAAATATAAGGATACGATTTACTAGTGAAATTATTAAATTTTTTAAAAAAATATGCTTTCTATGTTGTGCTTCATTTTTAGTTCATCTCGTGGTGTATTTTTATAGATTATTGTACTAAATAAAAGAAAAAAATGTATGGAATTTTAATTTGAATATTAAAAGGTGGCTCGAAAAAAATATTAAGTAATGCACTAATAAATTTCAGATTATTTACTACTAAACTACTCAATATTAAACGACATATTAAGAACTCAGAGAAAAAACAATCAAATATAAGGATACGTTTTACTTGTAAAATTATTAAATTTTTAAAAAAAATTATGTTTTCTATGTTGTGCTTCATTTTTAGTTTATCTCGTGGTGTATTTTTATAGATTATTGTACTAAATAAAAGAAAAAAATGCATGGAATTTTAATTTGAATATTAAAAGGTGGCTCGAAAAAAATCTTAAGTAATGCACTAATAAATTTTAAAAAATTGTGAGCGACCTTTCAAAATTTAAATTTTGAACTGAAACTTTCAGAAACTTATTATTATTATTATTTTTTTTTTTTTTGGTCTATAAAATTATACAGTAACGAGGAAAAATTTTTTCAAAACATCGAATTTTGACAATTTTTGAAGTTAAAAAAAATTTGGAGTGACCTCTTAAAATTTTCTTTTGAGCTGTCCTTTGGAGGGGGCTCTAAAACATCAAAAACTAACATTTTTTCACTCGAGACTCAAAAAAAAAATAGTCGATTTTTTTGCGTTACCCTAATATTAATATATATATAATATAAAATAGCTACACTTACGTAATATGGAATCCCAAGTAAAACATTAAGTAGTAGCACATAATAACAAAAAGTACTGAAAAACTATATATATATATATATATATATATATATATATATATATATATATATATATATATATATATATATATATATATATATGTATATATATACATATAACGTTTCCGTTTTATAAGGACAGGGCAAATGTATATTTATATAACCTTCCTTTTTATAAGATGTGATAATACATATATATATATATATATTGTATCCCATCTTATAAAAAGGAAGAATAGGTTAAATTTAATGGTTGGGTGACCCAGTTCCTCTCCAGCCCAGATATCTACCTCAACACTTAACCATATATTTAATCATTTTTTTTTGTTTATCCAAAAAAAAATATATTCAAAAGAAATCAGCATTATTGAAAAAATTCTTGTCGCTATCTCTTCAACTTTTACGTTACAGCATTTCGTAAATGTTTTTCACAAGTTACTTTTAGATGCAGATTCTGATCACGATTTTCAAGCTGAGCAGTTTGGCGGGCAAACTGTGAAATGCGAAGGCGAATATAGAATGTCAATAGGCAGAAAAATTTCAGTTAAGCACAGAACTTATAAATATTCTACTGCTCAGTTTTCTTGAAACTTAATACGTTTCGAAAGCCAGATGCTGTATGCAAATCACGTAAAATTGAGTGAAGGATGATGGATTCATTATTAATTTGATCAGTAGTTGACTCTGCTGACAGATTTCATAAGCCAAGATGGAACATGTCATTTATAAGTGCTTGTAGTGTTATCAGTAATTTTAATGTTTTGTTGCGTAAAAAAATATATTAGGAAAACAATACAGAAAAAAATGACAAATACACATTGCATTCATTGTATTTTCTGTGTCTTTACAGTTTATAATAAATGAAATGACGTTCTAAGTAGAAAAGTTTTACTAATACGTCTTGACAATTGATGGTTATGAATTATTACAAAATCGGGCCGAGAAAGGTTTTCACCCTCCCAAGCACTAGGCAAGCCGGTGCTGCTTCAATTCCGTGTTCTTAGGGTAAAGGAACTTAGCGACTAGGCCACTGCAGGACTGACCAAAAGGTTAACGATTAGAGAATCGCAACTATGCTGCAGAAAACATTTATAGGAATGATGACATTTTTGCAAAATTCCATCACCAGCATTTTGGTAATATATCCCAGTTGATTAACAATTGAACTTGAGTTGCAGTTACAATCTACAAGTACTGTAAAACCTAGCTTTAATGCATTCTAAGTTAAATTAAATTCGTGTTTATAAAATTTAAAAGCACATTGCAGTAAAAGTTAGGCGTACTTATTTGGTTACTTTAATAAGGTCTTACATCTAAGTCAAAACTATTTTTTAACTACTACACATACATTAATGTACATTATTAAGGTGTAGTAATAGTATACGCAACAGATAAACAACTGTTATATACTTTCTTACTTGCTCACGATTTCAAGCTATTACTTTTACTAAACCAATATGTGTAAAATTATCCTTATGCTAATTCATACAATAAAAATATGAAAATTCTTACTTTAACAAATATTATTCTTGCAGCAACAGTTAGCTTATTATTCCAAAATACTTTTTTAAAGTAGAAAACATCATACACGACACGTTGATTCAACTTTCAAAAAACGTTTTAACGCACCTCAGGAAAATAAAATATCTTCACTGACATTTTAGAGAATTTTAATATAGTCGGAATAATGCCTGCATGAAAAAAAAGGGGGGGGGGGGAAGTACCGAACAATGAAAAGTTTAAAATCAACCACTTGCCGGTCGCCAACCATAAATGTTGAGGGAGTGAATTTCATTAAAACACGAGAGCGGAGTTAAATGAAATACCGAGGTCTTAAAAATACAACACAAAGAGGGAGCATCTATTCAGAGATTTCAGCATCGGACCAAAAAAAAAGGAGTTTTAATATAAGTTGAAGAAAAACAAATCAATAATGTCTTTTATATCTGAATTGACAAGACTCCGAGCGTGTGGTTTTCACTTGACACAGAGAGTAAAAATTTGACTAATGCCCTTTTAGAATGTATTTTAGCGTTTTTGAATAAAAAAGAGATATAAAGTAATTTAAAAGCCACCCACTGGACAGAATTTAAATAAATGGCCTTTATGGCTATCTATTATAATAGTTTTTCGCTATTTCTTCGCTAGTTACTTTGGGCTATGGTGCTTTTATGAATATAATGCTTATATTTGAGACATAAATAATGAATGAATGCATTTGCGATAAACTTGCTGTTTTGTTCCAAGAATACGGCTGTTGTAACATGCTTGATTATCGCATATATATATGTTTCGCGTATTTTTTAAACGAATACTCACACCTCTTGATAAAATAGTCAATTCGCCACGAAAATGTATTCTAATAAGCTGGATATTCTATTATCCGGGATTACATTAACTAATATCACAGTTAAGTGCATTGCAAATTTATTCTATTAAACGGAATATTCTATTATCCGGGATTACATTGAGTAATATTACAGTTAGGTGCATCGAAAATGTATTCGAATTAGCGGGATATTCTATTTTCCAGGATTACATTGACTAATATTACAGTTAGATGCATTGAAAATTTATTCTAATAAGCGGGATAGTCTATTATCCGGGATTGCATTGAGTAATATTACAGTTAGGTGCATTGAACATTTATTCTAATAAGCGGGATATTCTATTAACTAATATTACAGTTAGGTGCATTGAAAATTAATTATAATAAGTGGGGTATTCTCTAACCGATATTCCATTAAGCGGGTTCGACTGTATACAGAAATGCAATTCAGTATGCTTTTTGGCGGTTTTCATTCATGGTCAGAATGGCGGTCAGAAATTTATTGTTACGAAAATCTAGAAGTGGGTAAACGATAAAATAGTCTAACAATCTTGTAACGTCGAAAATAATACGTCATTCAACGAAACAAAACAATACTTCTCACAATAGAAAACAGCATTTTCAATACATATCACAGCGGATCATTAAATTATCACAATAATGTTTATGAAACAGGAATATCAACCGTTTCGCCTTGCTCTCAGTACTATCCGCAGTCTATCACACACAAACTAGCAATCAGAACGACTTCTTTACGTACAGAGTTGCAAGCGGATGGGATGTCACATGGGATATGACGTCATTTTTCTAGGCTTTTCCAGAAACTTCCTTCCTAATTAAGATTCAGCATTATTATTAAGCTCACAATTGTCTTATCGCATAACGCGTTGTCTAAAATGCTGAGACATTCCAAGAGAGTTGAAGAGTATTGAAGATTTCAGTTTGAGCGTCTGTTAGTTTATACATGGGCTGCTGCAAAATTTATGTATAACACCGAAACTTTCTATCGCATTCCTTATTCAGAACGAAGTGTGTCAGAATTTTATTTCCATAGACAACGAAAATGTTTACTGTATATTTTAGTTTGTGAGTTATAATTGCGTGCATGGTGATATAATTTCGTGCGTGAGTTATAATTGGATGGTGAGTCATAATTGCGTGCATGGTGATTTAACAACGCTCTTGAGTTACAAAGTAAAATTTTATATTTTGGCTCAGCTCATAACTGCGACCTTCAACGGAAATAGTGAATATGCCATCAATAGATTATTTTAAAGGTTTCATACCTTCAGAATTAGTTTAAGATTATTTGCGATTTACGTTCCATAGCAGTGTTTGTCTGTCTGCAACTACAATGATAGCACACTCAATTAATATATTGTATTTTGAATAGATTTATATTTCCAGGGATAGAATTTGCAGGTTCTTGGTGAACACACAAAAAAATTGATATTTGGACTATTATTAAAATGGTATTTATACTTCTTACTATCCATTAGTAGGAGTTCCATATACTGAAAAAAGCATAAATTTCTTTTTCGCAATTTCCATTTAGAAATGTTATAACAATATATATATATATATATATATATAATAATATATATATATATATATATATATATATATATATATATATATATATATATAAGAAAAATAAACTATATATTTTCACTACATAAAACTATATCTAATATATTTTCCATTGTATAACTTCACTACAAGTATTTCTTTCTTAAAAAAAGATATATTAAAGAAAAATTAGAGAAAATAATGTTTTTTTTCGATCCTTCTCTTAAAGAAACCTGTTCAACAGTAGTACAATGTAGCATTTTTCTTTCTTCCTTTTTTTATAAAGGAAGAAAAAAAATATTTTAAAAATCCGTTGGTAAATGTAATTATTTGAAAAATTCTTAATAAGAAAAATGTATCTTCTTCAATAGCATTTAAAGTAAAATCAACGTTAATACATTATTTTTATTGCAACGTTTTCCATTTGAAAAGAATAGCCTAAGGATATTGAAAATTCAAGCTAATAAGGTTTGAAAAGAGAAACTGCACTAAAATTTATGCATTTTCAATATTTTACCTTAAAGGCTTTGATAATACTCGCAAAGCTTGGGTTTTACACATCGTGGTTTTTTCGGAAAATTATTTCTTTGTACTTATGAAACTTTTTGTTGTTTCTTAAGATGTTCAGAGTCTTTTTTTTTTTTTTTTTGTCTATAAAAATAAGCTTAATCCTATTCTCATTTTTATTAAAGAAAAAATCGTTCTTTTGTTCTTCGATTATATTGGCAAAAAATTATAACCAATGAATTCTGAGTATCAGAATCTAAAGCTTTTCTTTTATCTGCATTTTAAAATCTCAACATTTTTTGCCATTTATTTACGCTAGGTAAATTCTTAAATATGCTCTTTTGTCGTTCATCGCGTTTTCCCGGCAAACGGTTGCTGTAGCAACTGTGTAAATATGAATATTTTCATTGAAAAACCGCGCGAATTTCAGAATTCATCGCCCATGCCTCAACTTCGGTGCAAACGTCAGACAGTAGATCAGACAGTCTGAACCAATGAACTAAGTTGCACGTCACTTAACGTGACGTATCGCCTCCAATGCCAAACGAAGAGGTCAGGTGACATTTTGTTTTTAAGGTGGTGAAGCAAGGAAGGAAAGACAATTTCTTCATATGTTATACGTTTTCTGTTTTTCTAAAAGTATATGTGTCAACATCTGGATAATGTAAGCTGGACGCCTGAAAATAAAATGTTCTTGGACCACGACTGTGTCACTTAATTCTCTACTAAGAGCTACTCCGCTACGACAACTATGTTCTCTCTATCATCGTATTGTATTCCGTTCTGAAGAAATAGAATTTTTCATAAATAAAACAATTATAACAGTAAAAATGTACATATTTTTATTCATACGTATTTCTTACATATTTCATACGTATTTCTTACGTATTCCTTTTTCATTCTAGGCTTAGTGACACTACGTATAATAAGTTTCTTCCGTTCTCCTCCTATTGTTTGCATAAAACTTTCATTAGTTCTCACAAATATTTGCAATTTGATAGTAATAATATCAGTATCGTAACTTACATAATTTATATGGGAAACAATTTTAGCTGTAAATCTATTCATTTTCTATAAATATTCATGCGCGTAACACAACTATAATATTCTCTTAAGCTCACCTTAAGTATGAAAAAGAATAATATTTAAATCAGGCACTTAGAATAAAATTTATGTATAATTTTTATGCATTGATTCGAGTGAATATTCTAAATATTTAAAACTGGGATGCATCTTCTCATTATAAAATAGCTAATAAGTCTTAGATGCTGAGTTCTAAATTAAAATATTAAGAATTCCAAAAAGAATAAATGAGTGCATTTCCTTTAATCTCTTGCAAATCACGTAGCATTCTACTTTGATAAAGCATTAATTTGTCATCGAATTAAAAGAGATCGACTTTATTGCAAACGGCAACTCCTTCGGAAAAGGTTTTAAAATAGTAATAGTTAATACTTTCAAAACAAACTTTCCCGTTTCTCAAATGAATACAAGAGTGCTTAATGCACAATCGAACTTGTGTGCAATGTCAAGAATATAAATGGAGCATGATCAGAATTCAGTCTCATTTGCCTAAAGACTTTATCTCTTGAGTTACTTTAATAAAATATTTACTGACGTACGGGAGAATAACCTTTTAAATGCATATATATTTTATCTGTGTAGGGTATTAAATGCACAGCACTAGATTTCATTCTGACAAGTTGGTCTTTGTACCCACATTTGTCATTCACTATTCCTAAACACATAAATAAAGTGAAAAGAATTATTTTTATCGTGTATACTGATTTATTTATTTATTTATTTTTGGGGGGTGGGGGTGGAAGGGGTGGGGGTTTATCGTTTTTATTTCCTTTTTATATGATTAAAATTACTGGAAAACTCTTTTTTAATAAATCATTTCTTTTCCTGTTTTCGCACTTTTGCCAAAGTTTTATAATTAGTAAAAACGCAGTTCTTTTCTCAATTTTATTTATTTTTGACTAATGCCTAGCTTTAACAATCAAGTCATTAGCCTTCAAGTCATTAGTCATTAGCCTGGTTTCCCAATATTTTTGAAAAACCCAAATAAAACTTTTAAGTGCAAAACACGTGTCGGTATGCAATCTGCTCATTGATGATCCAGAGTCACACAGACAACAAACTGGAGAGTCCTTTAGTCCAATTCTAAAGAAAAGAGCGCTGAGACAATCGTATCCTGTTTAAAGACGGAAAATGGCAACAGCAGAACTTCGTGGGAGGTCCGGAATAGATGCTCCACTATCACAGAAATGTTAGAAGGCCTTTCCCAGCATGTAGTTAAGTCAAATCTAATTTAAATATCTTCTCAAATTCCATTTTGAAGTTTAGCAGTATAAAAAGTCAATGGAAGATTTGTTCTCTGCAAAACAGTAGTATATTTCATTGCGAGATACTCAGCTCTTTCATTATAGTGGGAGGGAACTCACTGCAACACCACAAAATAAGCAAAAGATTTTCAAAGAGTCACAGTCACAAGAGTCAAGAGTCACAGTCACCTTTTTCACAGTCAAAAAGGCTTTTAGAATTACAGACCTTATTATTGGGCATGGCCTGAAGTGCAGCCTTGGAAACTGATAGAATAACTAAGTTAGTAAATTTTCGTTTTAAGACTATAACGTCTTTCAGAACAATAAAAATAGCCTCTAGTTCCCCATCGAAACTTGCAGTATCACTTACAACGGCTTTGTAGAAAGCAAAGTGCTCGCAGAAGACACCAGCGCTAGCACCATTATATCTCTGAAACATAGAATCATCTGTGAAGACGTAACTCTCAGGACTAACGGGATATCTATTTTCGATAGTATAAAGAGCAATAGCCCGGGTATAAGAGTCGTTCATGTTTTGTTTATCTATCGGTAGGTCTAGATCGAGAACACAGAAGTCAAAGGGCCACCAGAGACCAACTAGCAATTCAGCCTCACGGATAATACCGATTTCCTCTTCAATCTGATAGATAATTTGAATAAAACTGATTTTTTCGTGTTTTATTGACTGAAGTTTGGTCAATAACCGCTTGTCTTCAATAGTAGTGGACTTGACTGCCCCAGTGATTAAACGCATAGATTGATTTTGACTTCAGTCCCATTTATTAGTAGTGGAATCAGAAGCTGAAACAAGACCTCAATATAATAGAAAAGTGAGGTTTCATATACATTTTGTAATAAGTGAGGAGAGTATTTCTACTTCAACAGTGAAAGCCTTCGCTCTACCTTTCTGTTAATTCCGGTCACATGCTCGTTCCAACTTAAAAGTTTATCCAAAGTGCAACCTAAATAAGGGGTGTTGTCAGTAACACTAATAGTAATAACCTCGATAATAAACCTGAGGTAAAAAAGGTTGATCATTTGAAGTAAAAAATCGGCATGTAGTCTTGTCAATATTCGTAGTCATGTTATTGTGTCCACACCAAACATTAGGTTTCCCCAGTGATTCATTGAGTTTAATGTTTAGTGACCGTAGATGAGTCTTTGGAGCACTGTTCCATAACACAAGATCGTCGGCAAAGAGTGCATACGAAATCAAATAGTGAGACGATAAAAGATTTGGGAGGTCGTTGATGTAAATGTTCTATAAGACTGGGCTGATTACGGCTCCCTGGGGTAAACCAGTCTCATTTAACTTAAATCATGAAAAACAGTCTCCAAAGCGAACCATTATATATCTCTGTGAGATAAAATTCTTGATACAACCAAGCATCTTGACAGCAATACCATGGAGAAGGAGCTTTTGAATTAGTTTTAAGCGTCAGACTTTATCATTTACTTCCTTAAAGTCGAGAGACACTGCAAGGGTTGAAAAACTATTGTCAAAGCCGACCTTAACAGCTTGGCTGAAGTAAATACGTTGTTCAGCAGTGGAGTGATAACCCCTAAGTCACGCCTGAGTAGGGGGAATGAAGCTTATTTGTCTCCAAATAACAAATGAGTCTGGAAGCAGCCATACGTTCCATTGTTTTGGAAAATGCACTGGTAAGAGAGATAGGTCTATAGCTATCCACTTTGTTGCTAAGCTTGTTCTTTTTCGCAATTTTTGTGATAATTGCCTCTCGCCATATGGAAGGAGCATTCTCTCTTTCCAACAGCGATTAAATATTTTCAGAAGGGTCCTGCGAGAGTTGGGACTCAGATGTTTCAAAAATTCAGGATGTATCTTATGCGGTCCAGGTCTTTTAACATTCTTTAGCAATTTGATGGCCCCATTTAGTTCAGCCAACTTAAAATTAGAATGGACAATCGTGTGACTTTAGAACGAAAAATTTAATCAAATCGTTTGAAATCATTTTTAAAGCACCTTTGTAATTTTTTATTGTCTCGACTTAGACGTTGGGAACCAATATGTTTGGCAAAGGCATTAGCAGTATCCCGATCATTAAGGATAACTTTGTTAGCGTCTGTCATACGATCTTTAGGGGGTTTAGGTAGATTATTTTAAAGTCTATTTAATTATTTTAAAGAATAGTTAAACACCTTCTTTTCATCTTTTCTAAACTCAATATTCGTAATAAACTTGTCAAAATTATTCCTCTAAGATGAGAAAAATCTCTCTCTTGAGAAATGCAACATGTTTTCTCCAATCCTGAACATGTTCCAGACCAGAAAGGCTTACAATTCTTAATTTTACCACTCGGGATCCAATTTTTTTGGCTTTCACGATGACTACAGGATTTCTCAAGAATAGCAACGACGCTCTTTCCATGCAAAACATATTCGTGTGGAAAATACTCTTCGAGATCTTTTTCGTATTTGCTCCAGTCCTCCTTCTTAAAATTACATTTATTATTCAAAAATTTAGAATCAATTCTATCTGAGTACGAATTAGATTTATAACAAATGCTGATAATAATCTTACGATGGCCTGACCTAGGGTCATAAGTCACTTTTCTGGTTGTACGTTCCGCATTATCCTCAGAAACAAGAGCTAAAGTCAGGATTAGTCGATGGCCCGTTATAATGTAGTAAAGTAGGAGTATTAGTAGGATGAAAAATTAGTTCAAGTTTTTTTCAAAATTTAGAGGATGTTCTAGAACCACATTGAATTCGCCCACTAAAAAACTTTTCGTGTGGAACGAAACGGAGTTAAAATTTAAATGTCTATTATTTGGAAGACTATAACTTGTATAAACCGTTGATCGAATGTTAGATTTCCAAATAACGGTTGTGGTCAGTTCAGCATCAGAAGGACATTGCAAGTTGCTAATAATACATGAAGATAAAATATCCAATTCCATTATCAATCCTTCTGGATTTTGGAAACATATGTAAATAATAGCCAGAAAGAATAGCTATCCAGATTAGCCTTGTGTAAATTCGCTAAAATAGCAAAAGTATCAACGCCACAAGATTGAAGAACAGTCAAAATTTGAGGTCTTTTCAACTGGGAAAAGCCGCCAGCATCCCACTAAAGTACAGTTTAAAGGACCTCAGACATAATTAAAGTCTAAATGGAAATTCAAAAAATATCTTGCAGGGAGCCAGGAAACTGCAGTGCTGTGTCCGATTTCGTGTTATCCAGGGTGCACTACCAGGAGGATTGTCACTTTGCATCCCTCTTGGCTCAAATATGCTAACATTAAGTAATTAATATTCAGAAGTCACACAAGAAATTGGTGCAAATCGACTTCCATTCTTTTTATCAAGCATTTCATGAGAACATTTTAATCTACTAGCTCATGGTTCTTTTTAGTCATATATATTGGCATAAAATGACGGAATTTCAACTTTCTGCAGATGAAACTCTCTCTAGCTTCATATTCAGACACAACTGTCAAAACATCTGCAACTGTGTTCATGTTTCTTTTTTCATTTTAGTAGGAGGTTCAATTTGAACCACCCTCTAAACCTTATATGTGTCAAAATTAGAAAATATTTTCAACCAGCCGCGGCATGTCATTAAGGACCAGGGAAGCCTGTCCACAGCCTATAATTTAAAAGCTCTTCTTATTATATAGTTCTTTCAATAATTTGCTTAATCGAAAAAATAAGCAAATTCCATGATATGTGAATTCCATCCAATAAATATCGAATGAACAATCCTTAAAATAATGAGAATTATTGTTTTTCCCTGTCTAAAGCATTCGGAAGTCACTTAATTGGTGAATTAAACTTGGCACCTTTTCCCGCGGACGGAGTTGGCATATTTGGCTATTTAGCATGAATGACTTATTGACATCTCTCCAGAACGGCTTACTTGGTACTATCTTTGGGTTTCAGATATTGTGGTCCTAGCATAATGTCTATTGTATATCGTGATTTATGGAAACCTTCACGAGGTTTATCTGCCTAAGGGGTATCCCTTGTTCAGAGGACTTTTAATGGATGAGTTTGACTGAAAGATATTTGTTAGTCAAATCAGCAGCTACTGATGGTACGTTTTGCTCAGCAGAACGTTAGAGCAAGATTTTTCTGTTAGCACGAACTTAAATTTTTTGTTTGTAGTGAAATATTTTGCTGTAATATTTTCTTTATTTACGAAATCCATTGTGTAAGTATATGTTATATGTTAATTAATCTAATATTTATTTTTAAATAACGAGGAAATTCAAAAATTACGTGTGTGAAATAGAAGCAATTGATACAAATACTTAAGAAAAATTAAATGTATAGCAAAAAATGTCTTTTCGATTAATAATCGAACAAAGGTTTGTAATATTAACTTCACTACAGATTGTATAATCGGTAAAAACTGCAGAATTTTGATAATCATATTCAGTTTGAAAATTTGTAACTATATAAGTTATATGCACAAAAGACAGAATCTTTCTAATATGGTCTGAACTCTCACTATTTTTACCAACCCCACCACTGAAATACATTCATAAGCCGTCACTGTTCGCACCGTATACATTAAAAATGAATACCTACAAATGTGTCTTCATGGGTGCAGTAGTTGGAATCTTACAGCTTAAGAAAAGACCAGAAAAGAGTATACTTCTTAAGCTGTAAATGACATTAGATAGTTTAATAGAGAAAAGTAAAAGCATTATCTTTCCTATTGTTTCATACTATTCGTATTAGTTTTGTCATCCTCAAATAAAGAAAAATTCCTATTGAAGATTATAATAAATTTAAACCTTAAAATTTAAAGAATGATCAAGGTGAATTTGTTGGAATATATATTAGTTTGATTTATTACTTGGCTGTATCATAAAACTAATAAAGTATAAGGACACACACACACACAAAAAAAAAGATTTTAGCAAAGGCAGCATCCAGCCTATTGAAAAAGATAAAGAACGTATTTTTTTATGATTTAATGGACTAGAATTATAAGAATAATTTAAATATTTAAATTTCGAATAAAATTTCTTCATGAACTTAAAAGTTTAAAAATGTTTTCCTGCACAATTTATTATTACTTTATAAATTAGCATTTCTAAGAATAAAGGGGGAAAAATCCATTATCTTGTTAAAAGAAATTTTAAAACGTACTTTAAAAAATGTTTGTTAACGATTTCGAGATAAAAATATACTTTTATTCAAGTTAGATTCATATTATAGTATAAAGCTTATTCAATTATCATAAAGATAATGCAAAGTTTATCTTTTTTTATTTCCCAATTTTAGAAAGCCAAAATAAAGAAAACTTAGATATATATATATAATACTACCTTTTTTGACCATAAAAACTTTCAAATGCTTAAAAAAAATAAGGAAAAAATGTCTCTATTTAATAAATACCGTAATTATCAAAACTAACTTTTTCTGTGTATTATATCCTAAACATTACGCACATTAATCATTTTTTTTCATTTATTAGATTAAGTTTGTTTGTTTTTCTTTGTCATGTTTAATTTTAATCGATAGAAATATTTAATTACTAAAATATCGACTTTATAATCTTTAATTTCCAGGATAACTTCATAATGCTTTAAGGCTACTTTTATGGAATTTTGTGCAAGTTTTTTGAATTTTGTTTCATGATTATTATTTTTTTTTGTAACAAGCATGCCCCTAATTTGAAAAAGACATAATGCTCTTATCGGTAAGTAGATTACTGCATAGATATTTCTAATTTCTTAAAAGAAGGGGGATGTTCAGATCGTGCCCAATTTGTAAAGATAAAATTATGTTTTAATTGAAATGGATAGAAGCTGAGTGAAAAATCAAAAAATAAAAATTAAGCTAGCGGCTCAATAAAAACACATTTCTAAATCTACAATTTATAATTTTCCCTCTCCCTTATTTCAAATTCATTTCCTTATAAAAAAGCAGTTTAAAAAACTTAAATTAAATTTCTAAATGTCAAGTGCATTCATTAATATCAGTTATTGTGTATCTGTACTCACAACAATGCACTGAAAGTTTAACATGGTAGAAGTCCCTAAAAATTAAACAAACATAACAGTAAATTACAAATTTATTTTCATGGCAGAAAAGTACCAGTAACTATGTGACATTGGGTAAAGTGGGAATTTGAAAGACAAATTATAGAAACTGAAATTGACTTTTTTTATGTTTCGGTTTAAATAAACACGTTTCATAACCAGAAAAAGCATTTCCAAAAATTTTTTTAAAATGTATCTAAAAATCCAATAAGAAATTTACCACTATTTTTTTACGAATACCCTGGAAAAAGATTTATATTCAACTTGGCATGTCTAAAAATATGAAATAAGAGCCTGTTTGAATATTTCAACATTACTTTATGTCACTTTACTACATATATTATCTGCCGCCTTGTTTTGATGTTAATTCTGCCTTGTCATGTATACTCGATGTAGCTGAATTTTCCAAATGCATTAGCTTGACACAATATGATGTGTTTGACAAACACATACTAAGTTTGAGAATTTTAGTGTCAAACTTGATATCTTACTCCCGTTAAGTTCCATGTGTTTTCTTTCGGAATAATCTAAAACATTTTTGTGTGTTTTATAAACTTGTATGCAAGTAAGTAGACACTAAATTTCTTTTTTAGAATCTGTTAAAATAAATAATATGCACCAAGTTATGTCAATGTATGCATGAAGAGGTTCAACTACAAAATTTGATCATTCTTTATAAAGCTAAAAATTATCCATTCAAACATTATGTTGTTTAATGCAGGTGTAATATTAAAAATTTTACGCTAGTTTTTTTTCTTCTAAAGTCTTAAGATAAGTACTTATCATTCTGGTAAAAGTGGAGTTTATTGGATGTAAAAATCTAGACATGAATTTGATCGTAACATTTCGGTTTAACTTTTTAAAAATCTAATTATTAATTGCTACTTTGTCAGTTAAACATCTTGTATTAGTGTAAATAAATTTTACAAATTTATGTTTTTATAGTGATTCATAGAAGAAATATGCTTTAAAAAAATTTAAATTTTCGGCTTAGGTGTCACATCCCGTATTGTTAAAGATACGCACACAGTCATTACTGTACCGCGGATTATATGCACTTAAAAAGTGACAAATTATGCATGCAAATATGCATAAAAAAACTAAAAATATGCACTAAAAATCTAAAAATAAGCTCCAAATAACTGAAAAAGTATTCGTATATTAACAGAAAATAAAAACGTAGTTACTTGTAAAAGTATTTTCTATAACTTACCTTGCAATTAGGACACATTTTATTTCTCTTTGAAACTTCAAAACATCATGAAAGACAGAATGAGAAATTTTTATTCACAATCTTAGTGATACTAAATATGAATTAAAACTGCTTTCAGTAATTTTTGTTGCAATGCCAGCTAAGTTTTTCTAAATTTTCAATAGTCAGGTTTTGTATTTTCATCTAAAAACATTTTATATGCTGAAAATGCTCTTTCAACATCAACGAATGTCACTGGACAGTCCTTATAATATTTTGCTTTGGATGGTTCTGCTTTTCCCGGTAATTCACTCCCCTCACCATTAATAAAATTATTTATTTTATTCAATGCCAAAAATTCTGAATTTTTATTTAAAATAAAATTCAATTTCTCACTGATTTCTTCTCCTAATAACTCTGGAATTTTACCTACGCATTCCTGTACTTTTACAACTTGACTCATTACATCACACAGAAGTAGATTTTGATATTCTAATTTTGTGATGTATGGTGCTAAGATGGAAAAATGTGTTTCGATTGTTGATAGACCTTTTCGGATGGGCATATCGCTAAGCATTTCTTCCGCAATGAAAAAAAGGAGAATAATCGACGCTGTCCAAAGCATTAACTACATCTTTTATGGAGTTAGGTCTTGTCCATAATCCGAAATCCACGTCTTCATCGGGGTTGGCATGCTTGCTTTCATTCTAGCCATTTCTGAAATTTTGATATATAGGCTGGCTTAACTTAAATTTTAGCAAATACACACGCACAAAATTGAAAGCGCATATGCTATTTTGCTGGGAACCTGAGGTTGTATAAATTTTTCAAAGCGTCAGACTTAAGGAGTTAAAGAAAAAAAATACTGAAAGGAAGGTAAAAAAAGTTACAAATTCAAAGGTAAAGAGATTGAAATATGCACCCAACAGAGAAAATGTCTCATTTTATGCAAAATCATCAAAAACACTTGAAATATGCAATTGCATATGCAAATATGCGATTGCATATAATCCGCGGTCTGGTCATTACACTTGATGTAAGAGTCTGAAAAGTTATCTTCCAGAATATATGATCATCTTCATTATACAAAAACGGTAATTCAGATACATGACAACATTCTGCAGCCTATGTGATCTTCGCGCCCAGGTTTTCAAAAAGACAACATGCAAGAACTTGTTTGTCCAGTTGTCGCAACAATATCCATGAGATGTTAATATCTAATGTCTTAACTAGGCGGATTTCAATATTTTTCGTCAATGTAGCAAATTTGAGAGATATTTGTCAGGCAACTTCAGTTAATCTTGGAATACTTCCAAACCTACCTTTTTGCATTTGCTACATTTATAGCACTGTATATCACATATGGGTATTGTCTATTTATTCAACTTCATTCCCTGTTGAGTATCTGTTTGCATCGTCGACAAGGATATTTTTAGTTTATTGAAGAGAAAATGTCTTGCACTGTATCTCAGTCCTAAAGCAGTGTTTTGTTCTGGTGTTGATCATCCGTTCATCTACTTGAACTGTTTGCACATTTTTCTACATACGGATCAATTATCTAAAGGTACAAATATTCTCTTCAACAGAGTGTGTGTGGCGTTGTCTATTTAGTCAACTTCATTCCTTGTTGAGTATCTGTTTTTATCGTCGACAAGGATATTTTTACAGTTTATTGAAGAGAAAATTTCTTGTGCTGTATCTCATTCCTAAAGCAGTGTTTTATTCTTGTGCTGATCATCTATTCCTCTACTTGAACTGATTATACATTTTCGAATATACGGATCTATTATCTCAAGGTTCCAATATTCTTTGCATCAGTTTTTATATGTACAAATACCAAATGATCCATTCATTTTACAATTTTTAGTGATTTTCATTGTTAAGGAAAAGCCTGAGGAGCCGTTATACTAGATGTGCATGCGATTTCATGTTTAGACAAATCTACCAAAAAACTGAAGACGGAGATTTCAATTACTTTAAAAACCTAAAACTCCATCCGTTCCTTATTTTTTTTTCCTTTTAAAGACGACTCCACCTCTTCTAGGTGATTTTATTGAAAGTTTAGGAAATGACTTTTCGAAAATCTAAAAATTTGTATTAAAAATAATTTTTTCACACATAACTGCAAGTATCATAATTAAGAAATTAAAATACAGTATCAACATTCATTGATTAAACAAACTTTCTTGATTGCCGCCTTCAAACAGTTACTATGATAGAATTAATTTAGTGTACTGATTGTAGATGTTCTCCTTTCAAACAAGCTTATTCGAAGCTAAATTTTATAAAAAGCGAAAAGCTCGATTTCACACTTCTAAATTACGTTGTGTAAAGTAAAATTATCAAAAGATAAATTAGAAACACTTCATTAATCTTTACAATTAGCATCATGTACGTTTCTATTAGCATTTAATTAAAACAGATTTAAAACTTCTCTCGAATGAATGATTCCATATTTTGGTTTCCTGAATCTCACTGCAGCATTTTCGAAATATACTAGTGTTCGTTGCATTTCAGTTTGAAGGTAAAATTAGCATAATGTTTGCGTCTTGTTATTTTAAATTGCATCGTAATTTTCTTTACATACTGAAATCTTTCATTTAATTCACCGAGTCCATTCTAAACTAGATTATATCTTATCTAACGTTTGTATTTGTATCTGAATAATTGCTATGATTTATATCTTGATAAGACATGCAATTGTTATATAAGTTATCCCTTTGATGCGCGATGGTTGCCAAATTATTTAGGCACTGATTGAGAGTCGTAAAAAATGGTTAAAAGGACCTAACGCTGAAAATTTGCAGCCGTTGCCATCGATCCATTTAACTACCAACAGTACAGCGGTTTATCGAATTACCCTACAGGTGCTACAGAGTTAACCCTTTGAGCCGCAACCCTTTCCCAATGCTGGAAAAATGCAGCAAAAAGGGGATCTCTAGATCTGTGGCACGCGATGAACATTACGATCGTCCGCCATCTTGCTGGTAGTTAAGTCGAGCGATGGCAACGGCTGCCCTTTTTCCAGCATTGGGCAATCTATCCAGCTGTTCTCGCATTCTTCCTTTTTTCAGCAGATGTCAGTACTGTTAAAAATAATCGTGACCATTTTTTACGGGAAATGACGTGCTAAAAAGTAAAGGATTCTCGTTCAGCTATGTCACCCGCAACTATTTTTATAGAAATCAAATTTATTCTTCGTGGCTGGCAACAATCAAAACGTCAGAGTTTGGTGTTCCCAGAGCGGGAACACTGCGCGTTAAAGGGTTAAAGAAGTTTTCTGGCACAGCTGGCTGTGCGGCCGTGCAGCCAGCTGTATCAGACTGAGTTCGGCAGTCTGCCTTATTGGTCTTCTATATTGATGTGTAAATGTTTGCGCTTCAAAGGGTTTAAAGTGGTAACAGACTTATTAGTAGCTATATCAAATTTTAATTGTTACCTCTTAAGTTAATTTTACTCTTAAGTTAATTACTCTGGAACATTTCATATTGTTTTAGCGGAGATTCCTTTGTAATAATTGTTTTTCTAATTGTATAATTTATAATTGATTCTCAATAAAATCTTCTCACGAGGCTAGTTGAGTCCCAAAAAAACCAGGTTAAACCTAAAAATTAGAAATTTCCTTATTTTTTTTGTAACTGATAATTTTAAAATATACATATTACAAATAAAGGTTAATTAAAATAACAGAGTTTTAAAAATTATTTTGGCGTTTTTATGTGCTTCGATATTTCTATTTTTCTTCTCGTAAATTGTATAAAAACTTTTTCATTATTAATTTCGAAATTTGATAATAAATGTATAGCTTTACGTTCGTTACACAAAATTCAGTGTGTTTTTATTTTTTTTCTTTTCAATATTCTTTAACTTGTAAAATCAAGCAAAGCAATAAAGTATTTTTGAATATTTCAAAATCCTTTCAATGTATGCAGTGTAGGGTGATTGAATCCTATGTTAATGATTACAATTTCCTTTTAAAAATTAAAATTAAAATATAGGGTGTACAAAAATTCCCTGACCCACTTCAAAATTAAATATAAAATCAACTAATTGGGTTACGAGATTGCGGTTTGTACCAAAATGCTTCCTATGATGAAAAGTTTTGTTTATGCAAATAAAAAAAATAGTTCCAAATTTCACCCATAGATGGCGCTGTAGAAATAAAAACAAAACTCACCATTAAATGTTCAGCATTTTTATTCTGTGAAGCAGATAACAGCATAGCCATACTTCATACTGCCATACTTCAATATGTGCACCTGATGTAGCTCTAACCATATCCAAACAGTACTCAATTTCACTCCACGCATTTGGTAGCATTGCTTGTGGTTTTGATTGAATTACCTGCGTGATTCGCCTCTTCGTTTCTTCGATATCGGCCACAGGAGAGGAGTTAAGTTTATCCCTCACATAACCCCCACAGGAAGAAATCAATAGGGGTTAAGTCTCAAATGAAATGAGCATTTCAACTTAATGCAAGGTCAAGCAGCGCCATCTATGGGTGAAATTTGGAACTATTTTTTTATTTGCTTAAATAAAACTTTTCATCATAGGAAGTATTTTGGTACAAACCGCAATCTCGTAACCCAATCAGTTGATTTTATATTTAATTTTGAAATGTGTCAGGAACTTTTTATACACCCTGTATAAGAAGTAAAGCAGGGACGAGTGCGTAAAAGAAAATAGTCCTGTCTCGACTCGCATAAAATATTTAAATCTCTGCCTCATCTTGTCTCACATCCATCAAATAAATTAGAAATATTTTAATAAACTCTTTAGTGCTTTATTTAATAATTTGTTTATAAATAGCTAATAATAAAAAATTAGAATTAGCATTATCCTACAGAGTCCTGATTTCCTGATTTTCTCCTTTTAAATATACGTTTCTGTCAAAAAAGTTGCTAAATGTATCATATCCTTAGCCAGATGCTCTCTTTTACCGTACAATAATAGTAAATTAATTAATTGTTCAGTATGTAACAATGAATCTTTATTTGAAGTCTACTTAAAAAAAAAAAAAAAAACTCTTAGTGCCCTGCTGGAATAGAGTTATTTCGGTGTTTACAACTGTTTCAGTTTTTAACTTTGAATATTAATTTAGAATATTAAAATAGCAATTAGTTCAAAAGTGAAATGGAAGCTTATATCAAAAAATAAAATCTGTGAATATCTCTAAATAATAAAACTTAAAAATTTCTAGTGCGAGCTTTCTCTCGCTTACTCTTTTAATTAAATTGTTCCCAACGCTTGCTGCTAATTTGAAATTTAAATTGAATGAGTGGCACTAGTTTTAATTTACTCTGATTTTCAGTAACTTTATTTTATTTTCGAAAGATACAGCATGTTTATTATATTCTAAAAGAAACGAGTCATTCTCTAATAAAGAAATTAACAATTAGCTTGATTTTAAAAGAATTTCCTGTTTCAGAACAATTTTCACTCAGTACAGTTTTTTAAAAATATATTCGGCTAAAGCAGAGAAATCCACAATGTTTTAGGGTAATCTTGCTAGTTTTGTGGGTTGTGATATTTCTTGAACAAATCCAGCTAACATCAAATTGAGAGCAATGTCAAGTATCTATCTAACATATCAGAGCTCTCTAATTATTATTTAGCATGACTTTTAAATAATCTAATGCGTTTACTTTTTACAATTCAATTCGTGAAAATGAAGTAATAAAAGAGCTGAGGTGAAAATAAGCCTCTCTTCTTATATGTTTACGCGATGGTTCGACTGTGGTCCAATTACAATTCAGTATTTAAGCATTGGTACAAACGTATCATTGATAACACATGGTGAAAATAAGTTTTTCTTCAAGGATTTTCATATAGAGAATGTAGATCGTAAGATTTATTACGTTCTACAGTGGTCTATTTGGTTTAAGCTCGATGTTTCACGAAAATGTAAAAAATAATGCAGTGCCGACCTTGGCCAGAGCTCGGTAAAGTGACAACTTCTCGTGCACGCTGATGCACTTAAAGTCTGTCGCGAATTCTTTATCCTCCATTCTGATATACAGAGGGTGTTCACACATTTTTGTAACGATTTTGCAAAGATATATGTAGAAATAAATATAAGAATTTTATTTTCTAATGTGTTCAATCTGATAGCCCTTTCTTTGAACTATCATATTACATCTTGACTTCCAAGATAAAAGTCCTTTTCTCAAAACATCAAGGCTGATATTGTTCCACTCCTCCTTCACAATCTTCCAGAGTCCACCCATCTTCTTTTAAAAGTCCAAATGCGCAACAATCCATAGGAGACACGTCAGGGGACTTGGGTTGGGATGCATTTAAAAGGGATAGCTTCAATTCCAGTTTCATTACTCATTTAATCAAAAAATAGAGCAGTAGATTTAGAGGTATGGTTTAAGCTGATACCTGATAATTTATCCTGATGGAACTTAACACAATGAAGATTGTTTGGATAAAGGGATGGAATTTCTTCTTTAAAAATAGGTGTTAAAATATATTTCTGATAGTAATACGAATTAGTTTTGGCATTTTTTCTGCTTTCCTTATTGTAAGTTTTCTGTTATAAGAAAATCCAGAAATAACCATAAAACCTTTAGAAAAACATGCTTTGTTTTCTCAAACCAACTTGTTAAGTCTTTTTCTCCTCTTTTGCGGTAGTAAATCGATTTTTTTCTATTGCAGTCGGATAAATGTATCCAAGCTTCATCAATTGTAACTACATATTTTCATTTTTCACCCGCCAAATAATTTTCATACAGCAATCTACACATAGTCTTACGCTGAGAAACATGTTTCGGCGTTAGACGATGAACATCGTGTTATTTTATTTTATTTTATTTTTATTTTTTTTGCTTTCGTTAACTTTAAATCGGATTTTTTAATTTTGTTCAGTTGTCGCAGAGATATTTAATGATTTTGCGATAGTTCTTTGGGTAGTTGGATTTGCCTTTAAAACACGAGATGCGACTTTAGATTTAATAATAAGCGTACATACCATTGTTGGGTATGTATTTTTTGCCTTTTCTCCAGTGAAATATAAACTTTGAAATTTATGTCCTTTAATATTAATTATGCCACTTATTTTACGTGAAGAAATATTCAAACCATGATTTTGAAATATTTTTTTAATAACTGAATAAGAGTACACCCTCCAAAAAAAGTATTCGAGCAAGAGAGAAATTTCCTACGTTGGTTTCGTATATTAAAAATTATTTATCATAGAATATGAATAAGGCTATGTATAAATATGACTTTCCATATTTCTATCAAGTTGTGCGTTTTTCAAAAACTCAATTATTATTCGCAAATCTAAAATAGGAAATTTCTCTCTTGCTCGAATACTTTTTTGGAGGGTGTATTTCTCTTCGGATAGCTTCGATCCATTGGTTATTTTTCAGCGACATTTTAAAGCAAATAATATTTTCAATGCTGCAGACGACATCACAATTTGATGCCAATCACATTTTTATCTTCAAATTAATATTTAACTTCATGGACAAAATCAAAATCGTTACAAAAATGTGTGGACTGTAGTACTTTCGGAGGTGTCTCTCCAGATTCTGATGTCTCATTTGGAATTGGTTCAAAGTTAGGAGATTAATTTTTAAATTTATATTTTCTACACAGTAAAGGCAAAATCTATTGAAAAGACAGCTCTTGAATCTTTCAGAATTTCGTTGAACATGCTCCTTTTTTGAGGCTGCTATGCTTTTTCATAAATGCGGGTACTCATTTTGATAAAACTATAAATTTCCTACTTCATAATTTTATATGGATTCTTGAATTAATATTAGTTTTCCAGTATATTGTGATTTTGGCTTTAAAAAATAGGTATGAGATTATTTAATATAAATGAAAATAAATCAATACATAACTTTTTTCTTGTTGTGATAATAAAAAGCTTTATTATGTTCTCTTTTGCAGTTGGAGTGCCGCAACGGTGGAGATTTACTTTCAGTCCTTATCACTTGTGTCTTGCTACAGCAACTGTTCGTTCTGAAATAAAAGTGAAGGATTGCAAAGTGAAGGATTAATCTTTTAATTTTTTTACAAGGACCAAAAGAATCATTTGAAGATAACATGAAGAATATTCATAATTAAATTAGAACACAGAATTGTCGATGTTGAAAACCCATAAATGAGACTAAAAAATTTACATGCGTGTGAATCAATGAATATCACAGTTTTAATTAACTTCATTCCCTTTAAAATTTCATGTTTGCATTGTTTTCATAGTTATGTAAATCGAAATGCATCTTATTCAACAAAATGGTGTTCTATTTTGCAAAACAGAATGTCATTCTGACGCTTAAGAGTGAATAGAATTCGTCAGTAGTATTGTTTTTTAATTATGTATAAAAATATAATAATTCTTCTAACATATATATACATATAGGGGAGAGTGGCCCAAAACGGTTAGGTCGCCCAAAGCGACATTCGTAGGCATTCGTAGGCTGCCGCATAGTGCGCATGCGCTAATATCGACATGTGCCGTGAGTATCCGAACCCTCTCGAGTTTCATCCAGTCCCAACGGTCCACCGGCGTAGCAACATGGCGTAATGAGACGCAAAATAAAATAATTGGGGAATTCGTTAAAACAACTGAAGGTATGTAATTCTTGACTAGTCGAAAACCAGCTTATTATTTTTATTGCCAATACTACTATATTATTTTGATGCTATCTACCTATAAAATACCATGGTGATTCTGTGTTTTTTTATTTTTTTATTTGAGGTTATTATTCTTTAAGTAAAAATGTGCCTTCGGGTATCTGCCGGGTAGATACCCGCTTTGCCCTGATACATTTTAATTCTAATTTTTTTGCATTTTGTTATTGATGGTTAATAAATATAAAAGGAAGACAAATCAAGCAGCCTAGTGTGAAGTAGCAATGAAAAATGTTATAAATAAAGTCTAAAAAATGCTAGTCTAAAAAATGCTAAAATAAGTCGAAAATTGTTCTATGAAGATTATTTTTAATGATAATTATAAGTTCAATTAAAGTTTCAAGAGTAATCCTTAAGGAAATTAATATGTGCTCAGATTTGTAAAATATATTGTACTTACCCGCTTTGACCGAACGGCTTACTCGCTTTAGGCCCCCTTGTAGGGCAAAGTGGGTTTTTTGAGCATTTTTAATTTCTGATAATAAACAATTATTATAAATTAAATAACGCAATACTCATTTTTTGTTTTGAAGTTTGAGATCCCTCCTAAGAAATAAATCAATCATGTTGATGATAAAAGTCCCAAAATGACTATTTTTGGATATTTATCGTTAACCTACCCGCTTTAGGCCACTCTCCCCCTATTACAAAATTAGAGAAATGTCCCACTATTTTAATAAATGTAATTCTTAGGTCTCCATTAGAAATTTTTCATTACTAATGTGTTAAAAATGTGCATGCTTAAGATAAAATGTAAACTAAAAAAATTCGCTTTTTATCGCATTTAAAGCCATCTCTGTTGTTGTCGTTTATCATAAATTAATTGATGTATTAATACATGCTAAACGACTGGCATATTTTCCACCAATGTCGAACTTTACTTGTTTGGCGTTTAGCGGATGCGTTGCGTATTATCTACAGTCATTTCCAATTAAGGATGTCATTTAAACAGTTATCCATATATTATTATTCATAATATTTTGGAGATTGGCTTATTTTGGATCTCGAACTATTTCATCTCGCTGTGGTGGCAAATATCTAAACTGTAGTATATATCATAATAAGCTAGAACTACTGTACAGTATTCAACAATAAGAGATTTTAATGGGCAAAGCAAGCGTAAAATATAACGTAAGAAGGATAATAAATGAAAGTTCTTCTTATTCGTGTAAATTTAAAAAATCTTTTAGAATAGTAAAATAAAGTTAGAGAATAAATTTATTTCATATTACAGTGTTAATACATATTAGTAAGATAAATTTGCTCGCAGAAAACTGATTGAAACGAATGCATTTTACATTACAATGCTTTCACATCTGAATGTAAATTTTGAAATGTATCAGTAAATTAATTAAACACGAGAAATGTTATTTCAAGCGAAGTGGCAAATCAGTTAATTATTCTTAGGGCGGTAGCGAAAAGATTTCGGTAAGACATTAAATATTTATCTTTCCATTAATTAATTTCTGAGAGCGTTTTCTTAAGAAATTTAAAGAACTATTTGAGTGTAATTAATACCAAATGCATACAAACGTGTCCAAAACTTTTTGTATCGAAATCGTTGATTTGGAAAATTTAAAGTTATTTCATACATAAAACTCAGGACGTAAATATAACCTCTGTGAAATACGTATTATAGTTTACCGGATGTACACAGATTTACAGGGTAATTATTATTAAATTTCCCCTATAAACATTATTATGCAGATGAAATGGGCGAGCCTAGTGCCACCAAATTGTGCATGTGGGCTGTAGACGAGGTATCTCAAGAAAGATTTTTTAAAAGTTTACTTTTAATAAATGGTCCACCTGATGTTGCTTTGCATGGTGAAAATCATGTCATAAAACGACTGAAATTATTTAATAAATGCCCCAAAATTATTGAAAAATAACGGAATTGTTGGTACATTACGAACTATCAGTTTCCATTCTTAAACTGGCTATTTTTACTTGGAAAATGTCACCTTGTAGACGATTTCTGAACTATTTTTTCCGATTTCCTTCAGTCCATTTCATCTACAATCTATATATCAAATTTGGTTACGATAAGTTTACCCGTTTTAGCTTGGAATCCTATTTATACAGGAAGTTTAATTACAACCAACTGTACATTGTAGTCAGAGAAAATACCATACAAAAATGAACCCTTGTGATATTTGTATTCTAACTGTCAGAGAAGTTAATGTTTAAGCATATGTTTGTGGTTTAATATTTTCGAAGTTCTTTTCCTTATAAGTTTAAACTGTTTGAGGATATTACTTTTTGGACTTCACTTTGAGTTTTCAAATTCAAATCAATAGCTTTCGTTTGCTCAACTGCCACAGATATGAAATTCCATTTCTCTACAGCGTAAATGGAGCCAATCTGAAAATACAATGACTGTATTGATATTTAACACCGCTCATCACGGAATCTAACAAGACAAAACGTAATCTATCATATCATTTTCTATACGTTATTTCTATCCGTCAACGATTACGCTTTGAGTTAAGAATTTGTAATTTTCTTCATTGTATATCTTTTTGATGAGTGTTTTTTTTTTATTTTATCCAGTTAGTCTGATGGCTAGATGGGGTTTGGATATCATTATGTTGGTTTTGTAACGATTATGGTATTACATTTCTTTCAGCATGGTGAAAATATGCAAGTTAATTAAAATTATAGGGAACTAGCTGAAGTACCCGTCGTTGACGGGTTAGTACTGAATGCAAATTTCCAAAAAGCAAGAACTTTCGTCAGCATTATAGGAGTACACAGAATGGATGTAGTATGTTGCCAAAGTAAAGAAAGCGAAGTTATAACTTTTATGTATTGTTAAAATATTACAGGTTAGAGAGTAACTAAGTAATATCATTTCATTCGCTTTAGTCGTAATAATGTAGTGCGCGAACGAATATTTACGCATATTGAAATAATTTTTGCAAAATCTCAAAATCTAATCAATATTTTTGAAAAATTGGAAGCCTAGAATTTAAGTTGAGTGACAACCTATCATGTCAGCAAATTTCGTTTCATTCCCTGCAGTCTTTATTTCGTGATGCTGGAACAAAATTTCAGTATTTTAAAACAATTTTCAATAAATCTCAAAATGTATCAAGATATTTTTAAAATTCAACGCCTATAAATTAAGATTAGCAACTACCTATCATATCACCAAATTTCGTATCATTCGTATTAGTCGTTATTACTTGATGCTTGAAGAAATATAAACGTATTTTGAGAGAATTTTCACAAAATCTCAAAATCTAATAGCAATGTTTAAAAAATTGGACACCTATAGTTTATGTTAAGCAACCATCTATCATGTGACCAAATTTCATACCATTCGCTTTAGTCGTGGTTACGTAATGCGTGAACAAAGATTCACTCAGTTTAAACGATTTTCACAAAATCTCGAAATCTGATCGATTTTTTTAATTAGATGCTTATAGTTTAAGGTGAGTGACCACCTATCATTTCACCAAATATCATTTTTTCACCTTTGCATTACGTGATGTGCGAACACAAATTTACGCAGTTTCAAACGATTTTCGCAAAATGTCAAAATCTAATCAGGATTTTTTTTTTAATTCGACGCCTATGTTTTAAGTTGAGTGACCACCAATCATGATACCAAATTTCATTTCAACCGCTTCAGTCGTTTTTACGTGATGCTCGAACACAAATTTATGCAGTTTGAAACGATTTTCGCAAAATCTCAAAATCTAATCATGATTTTTTTTAAATCGGCGCCTATGTTTTAAGTTGAGTGACCACCAAACATGATACCAAATTTCATTTCAATTGCTTCAGTCGTTTATACGTGATGCTCGAACACAAATTTATGCAGTTTGAAAGGATTTTCGCAAAATCTCAAAATCCAATCAAGATTTTTTTAAAATTCGACGCATATGTTTTAAGTTGAGTGACCACCTATCATGACACACAATTTCATATCATTTGCTTCGGTCGTTTTTACGTGATGCTTGAACACGTAAGCAAAAAAAGCGTCACGGACAGAACGACAGACAGACATACTTTTTTGAGGGTCGCACCGGATTCCCAGGTGCCTAAAACGGATAGAAATCGCAAAATTTTTGAATTCCGAGAAATGTACAGACAAAAGTCTAATTTTATTTATATAGATTCGTCACAAGAAAACATTTCAAAATCCTTGGATGCTGTTATAGATGGAAAAATGAGGTAATTGTTAGCAGTGAAAACATTATTCACTTCCTCAGACAGCTTTAGGAAGAAACTTAAACTTGACTGCATTCTCAGTGACGGATTTAAAAAAGCAGCACTCACCTGCGAATATTGTGTACAATCGCAGAGAAATTGCTGTTCCGCATCTTGATATACTCAGGGGACATAATGGGATGGTGGAGATTTTTTTAGCTTGTAAATTTCTAAAAAACTGTTTTGTTCTCTAATTATTGCTTAAATGATGGAATTGGAAAAAAACGGATGCTCAAAGAAGGATGACAAAAGTACAACAGATATTGTAAGAGCGGTAGCTTTATTTTTCTTGCCCTTCTAGCGTGATGTACCCATTTCTGCCCGCATAGCCACTACAGCTTGCATATTTTTACACCACGGCAAGATAAAATCTTTCACGCTGCTAAATACGCGAATATACAAAGAATTATTCGTAAGGATATATGGAGAACTATTTCAACAGCAGCTTTAATGAGAAGTAATTGTCGATTTTGCGCTTTCGCGGATATCGCCAATGAATGCCTACAGGAAACTTCTTTGGTGAATATTTGGCTGTGGTAGAATATATTACGGTACTTACGTATTATACCGGCGGTTCGCCAAGACGAGCAATTTTTTACCACGATAAATTCCGGATACATGAAATTATTGATAGTTCAGAATACGATTGGTAACAGTTTGCCAGCACATTTCACGAAAAAAATAGTTTGACGAGAATGACCCCGGGATAATACGTATAAGTACCTAAATTATATTACTAAAGATAATTTTTAAAATACAAAGATCAATTAAGAAATTTTTTATTAGACAGTAAACCACACTTAGTATTTTTATAAAGTTTTGCATTTCAACGCAGTTTCAAAAGTTTCATTAGGCAGCATTAAAATATAGAGTCTTTTTTTCACACATTCAGTAGTTGGACATGGAAAATATGATAAAATAAATAAAGACATTGTGAAAAAACACACATAAAAAATTAATTATAAGATGTTACGATCGTTGGTACTTACGTATTATCCTGGCGGTCCGCCAAGGCGAGCGATTTTGTGCCAAGAAAAATGCCGGGCATATGAAATTATTAATGGTTTTGAATACAGTTGGCAACAGTTTGGCAACTCATTTGACGGAAAAATAGTTTGGTGGGAATGACCTTTCGGTCTTCGTCAGACAAGCTCTTCGACTCACAGAGCTGAGGGAACTGTTTAGAGTTCCCTCAGCTCTATGAGTCGAATGTCTTGTCCGGCGAAGACCGAAAGAATTTTTGGTCTAAACGATCGTAACATCTTATAAGTAACTCTTTATGTGTGCTGTTTTCACAAAGTTTTTACCCTCCGCTAAAGAGGGTAATAGTTTTGGGCAGACAAAAAAAGTCGTGGATGATAATTGATAGTAAATAAAATCTTACAGATCTCACGGAAATTTGAAACACACCAAGATCCGACACATGATTGGAATAATGGATACTTGAAAAATTTCAAAGTAACGTCAGATGAAACAAAAGGGGAAACTGTAAGATTTTGTCAGAGCGTCTGCGACTGGCTGTCAAGTTCCCGAGGTTCCGATTTCATTTTTCAGAACTTGGATTTGTTTCCAGAGTCACGTTCAAACTTTTGTCCCTCCTCGGAGCAAGTGGTGGTGTTCTGTCGTGGCATTTCTAAAATTTTCATTTTTTCGGGATCAGTGTGAAATAGCTCGTAGGCTTGGTATTTCACGCTCTACTGTTCAGTATTACATCGTTAAATATCAGAAGAATATACCCGGGACTGTTGTTCAAGGCCGCGCTGGCCGTCCTCGCCAGTTGTCTAATCCGGAAGAAAGTCATCGTGAAACTAACCGTCTATTTATGCAAAGAAAAAGGGAAGATCCAGATTTTCGTGCTCAAGAAGCGGAATCCAAATCCAGAAGACAAGACAGAAAACGTTTACGACTCTGTCTAGATATACCATCGAAAAGACCAAGAACAGATACTATATACCAAGAACAGATATAAGGATCTAAATGTAAGGTGTGAAGAACTAGAATTTCGTAAATTAGCTGAGAAATTTTTCGAAGCTGTTGCTGATGGTCCAATCCACCAATGCTATTGTTGTGATCGACTGTGGTTCAAAAAGTCAATAAGAACCCATTCCAAAACAACTTTACTGTCCAAAGGAGCGACAACGGACTTTATAAAACTAGTCTTTTACAAAGATATCGATGATATTGGCAAATTTTGCAAAACATGTTACGATTGTTTGATTAAATTGACAATACCAGAATTAGCTATAAGCAATGGCTTCGAATTCCCCGAAATACCGGATTGTTTAAAATACTTGACACCACTGGAAGAACGGTTGGTTTCTCCCCGTTTGATTTACATGCAAATACATCCTGTACATGGCTGCCAATACAAATTAAAAGGTTCTGTCAAAAAACCTCTTTAGCGGAGGGGAAACTAATTTCAGCTGAAGGCTGAATATTTCTTCTATTGTGTTAACTTTTTATTTATTTTATCATTTAACACCAGTATTTTGATTGTGTTTTTTTCATGGAAAATATGGCTTACCCGTAAAATAAAATAGCCTCTGAAATAAGAAATGTTTTTACTTTTGTTGCCACTTTCTAATCCATATTTGAACCAAGGAATTACCTCTTCTGCCTGCCTCTTCGTCATCCGAGGCTCTAAAACTAGTACATCTCTTCTGCTGCATCCCAGATTCAAACATGAAAATGCCTCTTTTTTTTTACCTAATAGATTATCTCTAAAAGCAAGGGCTGTACCAACACCTCCTAGATACAGACAGCGTTACAGCTGCTATGTCTCCAAGCTTTGACGTCATCATTTCGCCTACATTTAAAAGTTTGATTATCACAAAATAAAGCTATTAAAAATTTCTGGTGAATTTACTCATGAGTGGCAATATTTTAAAAATTTGAGATACAAAATATAATTTTACGACAAATGGCAGTTTTTAACCATAACTAATTAGATAATGTGATAAGGAAATAGATCATACTGAATAATTTTGTATGAGAAAGATATTTTAATTTTAATGTTTAATAAAATATATATTCTAATATTTGTAGTATTTACCAGAAATTTTTAATAGTTTTATTTTGCGAAAATAAAACTTTTAAATGTAGGCCAAATGATGACGTCAAAGGTTGGTGACGTAGGAGTTGTAAGGCTTTCTATATGTAGGAGGCGTTGGCTATACCATCAAAACAGTTTTCCGGAAGTCCCCCTTACAAACGAAAGTAGATGGAATTTGCGTTTACCTGAGGGAATTTCCAGAGACTTACCTCCTAGTGGTACTTCCAGGTTGACTTTCTGAAGACTGTACGGAGGAAGGCTCTAAGGCCACCACTCCAGCAGCATTCTAATCCATGGTTCAGTTGCAAATATACTGGAATTTTCCAAGTATCCATTCTTATATTTATGAATTACAGATCAGAAAATACCTGTTTCTTTTTGTTTTATATTATGTTCCATTTAACAGCTTTTAACTTCTTAATACTAGTATATTAAGGATGCACATTATGTTTATTGACTATTTTCACTACTCTAGTGTGGTTATATATGCACATATATATAGTATATAATCTATTCATATACTATCTCTTTATATTTATAAAAATATATATTTATACGTATACACTGAGAAGAAATCCTAATTGTGATATCATTACTTGTTCACAAGGTATTGCATTGCAAAACATTTATTCGAAAATTCCTTATTCCAAGCATTTTATAATGTACTTAACATCTCCCTTATTCCCCTTATTCCACAAAGTAATAACACTTCTCCGCTAAACAAATTGTTGAATATAAATTAACTTCCAAAAATCTCTTACCAGCGTTAATTAAAGATAAGCCAAATATTTGCCTTCACCTTGTTTCAGAACTTGTACTGTAGGAGGTACGGTATCATTTGAGAATGATCTGCTGAAATAATACTTCAAATGTGTAAGACTAATAACTTATTTCATTAATCAAGGTTGTTAATTTCTTTTGTCACAAAAATTAATTATGTAATATTATTTTATTCGAAATTCCTAAATAACTTTTGTGAGATAATAATGTAAACGTGACATGCGAACAATAATTTACTGTAAAATTGTACTTAATTGTAATGTAGTTCAGTACTTTATCAATAAGTTTTGTTGATCAAAAATTATTACTATTTTGAATGACATTTACAAAGAAATTATGCATTGTTTTTTTAAATCTTTTTTTCACATGTAGTGGCTTTTGTTTGTTTTTTGCCTTCACATAATTAAGCTAAAAACATGCACGAATAGCAATTGTAAAAAGAAACTTTACAATGGAAATCGTAATATTTTTTTACGTAGCATAATGCTGTTAATTTTGCATCATAGTATAATGAAAAAGTGGATATTTTTATTCTACCCAAGTAGAATAGTGCTATTAATCTTCAAAAATCTTAATGACACACTACATCTTGAACAGAAGTTCTCATCCATCATCGAAAAAGTTTATTTTTCACCAAGTCACCTGATAAATAGTAATGTTTTGGATTATGGAATGTAAGAAACAATATTTTTCGGGGGGGGGGGTGTAGCATAATTATAGAAAGATAATTGTGAATTGCAACAATAATTCTTCTATAATGATCTGGATGAGCAGTTCATAAAGCAAGTGTAGATGTGTGGAAACGAACAGTATTTAACAAACATAGTCTAATAATAAACATATAAAACCTATTTCTTCAAATAATTATTGATCATTGTAGGAATTGTGGGGCATAAATTCACAAAGATGACTAGTAATAACTCCATGAATACCACGTAACATTTTATTTAACAACACACAACCACTATTTCACACACGGTTCAGCTCACAATACATATTAGTTTTCGGGCAAACTATTCATTTAAACCATATTTTTCTCAAATGTATGAATCTAGATTTTTTTTATTTCATCAGTTCGGTACACACATCAGAGGCAGCGCTTTTATTCTTCATTCAGTTCATATCAGTTATTAGAGGAAACGACTTCGCATCAGAAATTCAAAAGTGTTTCTAAATTTCCCAGAAAAAGTGGAGTGTCAATCACTTTTTTTAAATCTTTTAATTGTATGCACTGAAAAAAAAAGTTTCGTTGATTTTAGTGTTGATTCAAGAAAATTTTGGTCGGCTGTATTTCAAAGAAATATATATATTTTTTTAATCAACAAAATCTTTTTCAATTGAACGAAATACCGGGCAGCCAAAAAGGTCTGTAAAAACTTTAAAAACTCCTTAAAAAAAGAACAAATCATGACAGAAAATTACTGTTTGCACAAATTGGTTTAGAGCAGGGGTTCCCAAACTTTTTCCCCCGCGGCACCTTTGTCAGGCTAAAAGCATTTCGCGGCACCCTTGTCAGGCTAAAAACATTTCGTGGCACCCTTTTCAGGCTAAAAACTTTCGCGACCGATTTCCTAAAGCAATATTATGAAGGTTAGAATGAAGCAGTTTGGGTGCATTTCACGTTATTTTTTGTTTGTTTGTTTATAGGGCTAACTATCAAGAAAGTACTGTCTTGGGAAAGGGATATAGAATTTTGACAATACCCTCATTTCAGGGAGTTCCTATAAAAGAGAGGCTACAGGACAGTCTTGAACTTGATTGAAATATTTTTGTTTGAGCCCACTTAGTGATGGGCTTGGCTCACTTTCTTGGGGGTACCGGTTCAGAGGAAATTATTTGATTATACTCCACCAAAACTCCTTTCTTGATTATCTCCACGGCACCCCTGACATACGCTCGTGGCACCCTAGGGTGCCGCGGCACCCAGTTTGGGATCCTCTGGTTTAGAAGATGATGGGATTTTTTAAATGACAATAAAGTTTGTAGTTCCAAATGTTGCCGATAGGTGGCGATGACATGCACAATGTTTCTATTAAAAAATAATCCGAAATCTCTCGAACCTTATCCCTAAAAATAACAATTTTGTATCGTTATTTGTTGTTTTAATGAATTTTTAAACTTTGATGCACCCAGGATGCATCAAAAACTTCTGAAAACTTCAAAAATCCATTAAAAAAGAATAAATTATGATACGAAATTGCAGTTTGCATAGAAAGGATTACAGATATTTTACGTCCTTTTCATTGGAAACTTGGTTCCCACTGAGCATGTACGCGCCACCTATCGGTAACATTTGAAACTACAAATTGTCTTGTCATAAAAAGAAATCCCCTCATCCTCTAAACCTACTTATACAATCCGCAATTTTTTATCATTATTTGTGAGTTGTTAATGAATTTTTAAAGTTTTTACGAAATTTTTGATCACCCGGTATTTTGTTATTTAACAAAATTTTGTTAAAAACAGCAAAAGTATTCGGTTGAACAAAATTTTGTTCAATTCAACAAAGCATTTTTTTTTCTTTGCTTGTACAAGACGCTGATCTAAATTAGCATTCTCTGTTTACAAAGAAAATATATTTTTTCTATTCATTTAGGAGATATAAGAATTTTCCTTTTTAGTAAAAATGCTTGGATCAAGAAAATTTTGAAAAAAAATTAATATTATTATATTGTATTAAACAAATATCTAAAGATTTTCGGTTTCTTATGTAAAACACTGTTTCACACATCAGTAAAACCTAAGTGTGTAGCTCTCTAATTCAAAATTGTTCAACCCTTGACGCAGTTTTAGTCATTCAAAATATTTTTATCGTATTTCTAAAAAGAAGCATTCTATACGGCCTTTTATATGCCTTCAGACTCAAGAAAACTAAAATATCTGGCATAATGCTGCCCTTTTACGTAAGTAATAGCATCTGATCGAAAGGGATTTGGACGATTTTAGGAAATCTGTCTAAATCCTACTCTATAGCTTTTAAGCATAGATTTTACGTTCATTCGATATTTTATTATTTTATTTTAAAATAATGTTCCACAGTTCCTTCTAAAGAAGTTTATGTGGTTAGTTGAAATTTTAAACATTTCTGAACTTTCTTAAATCGATGAACAACTGTTAATCACGTAAGTATGTGTTATCAGACAGAAATGGTGCTAGTTTTTCACTGTTAGTAAATTTATATTTTCTTCAATAATAAGGTAGCAAGGAAGACTTTTTTGTCCATAATAAGCTGTGAAGTGGTTTTAAAATACCTTATCCGAACTTGGTTTTAAGTGTCTCTCGTATAACATATGGAAAATTTTTATGTCTTTCATTTTAACATTAAAGAGAAATATACTTTATAAATTTGAAAGATGTTTTTCTGTTTTCAATTTCGTACAGTGTATTTTACAAGCGAGTATTAAGAATAGAAAAAATATAAGTAGCCCTTATGGAACCATAATAAATTCTTAAGTCTATTCTGATAGATAAAATATACTCTCTCAGAATCCCCCTATACCGGCATTATTCACGTGGAAGAGTAACTTATTATTCATATTGTGACTAATACTAAATAATTACCAGTAATAATGTACATTTTAATTCAAAAGAATATTATTCACCTATTTAATCATAATAATTTTCCTTAATCTGATTACATTTCAAAACAGACGCTCATTAAAATACTAAATTATACCTAAAATGACAGAAATATTTATTAAACTGCCACCACACTTTATTTTGTTTAAAAGTTAAAAAAAGAATAAACCTTTCAGTCACAGTTTTATTTAAAAAGAAAATATTATAAAAGTTAGAAAAATATCTTTGGAAAACATTAATACAAAGCAATAAAAATAACACATTAAACTATCTAACTAATCGACATTTAGAGGGCTTGGTTGATCTTCCACTTTATTAAACAATTATTCATGCAAATGAATCCATTGCAATCAAAGGTGCAGGCTCTTACATTTTAATGACAATTCAAAAGATTTGAAGAAAAATTATGCACTATGCTTATTCCAAAGCGGCACTTAAATCTGTAGATTTACTTCGTTCATAACACCATACAGTCACTTCCTGTCAACATATATAATGCTAAAGAAATATGTTAACGTTCTTTAAATTCATTTATGCTGAAGCAAAGGGCAAAATCCGATTTCTGGTATTGACTTTATTTCTCCAAAATGCCAAAATAGAAATTTATAACTTCATTACGTTGAAATATAAAGCAACAGATTCCTTTATCTGATGACAAACATCAATGCTGAAGTCAGCTTTCTTCTTAAATAAACTTTTCACTATCAGACAGATGACAGGCATTTAGACGTCACTTAATTTCCCGATAAAATTTTTAAAATTGTTTTCGAATCGGGTAATAGAAATTTGTGTCAGAATCTGACACTGAATTTTATTTGTATCGTAGTGAGAAGCTCCCATGTCATATCATACTAAATGGGAAAACGGATTGGGTAGCTAATAACAAAATGTTTTGGGACTGCTAGGGTGTTCGTACTATGTACGAAGTTTGTATTTTTTAGAGTTTTTCGAGAGAATGGCTTGAAAGAATTGTTTTAATTAATTTCCATAAAACAGTTAAACATGCTCACCTGTCGCACTGAAAAATAGAATTACTCAATATTATTTTATCAATGTGTCCTAATACAAAACGAACATCAATGAAGTACGTTTACAAAAGCTTGAAATGAGGAAAGTAAGAAGTACGTGAAAAAGAAAACCATTTTATTAACATTTGACAAGTTGGATACAACAGTGTATCATGTGTTAGTCTGCAACGAAAGATTTATTTATGACTAGCCAGTGACCAGTTGGTTCACAATCTTAAAAAATCATGTTCGGAGAGAACTTTTTCACTGGCTTCCTTGGCACTGAAATCTCTCAGATTCTCAATGGTATTTAAAATTAAGATGGTTACAAACAGAAACGGCACTAGGGCAAGTGCCCCCCCTGCTAACGTAAAAAAGACGCCCCCTTTTATACTCTACTTAGTTTTTGAGTTCGAAATGACGCCCCTTCGAAGCCAGCGCCCCGATTAGATGCTTACCGTGTCGGGCCGCCCCTGGTTACAAAAATAAGATGGGGTTTAATGATAAAAACCTATAAAAAGGTATAAATTATTTTCGTCCTATATTAATTCTGAAGAACTTCTGGATATCTTGGCCTTTATCAAAAAAACCGAAAGGGAAAAAAAAGTAAGTAAATCAGAAACATTTTCAGATTTTATATACGTATTCAAAGTGTATTACAATCCACAGGTCTTTCCTATTTACTTTCCTTATTCCATTAAGTCGGAAAGTATATCCTCATTCATGAACGTGATTAAACAAAATTAAAATTGATATTTCTAACATCCTTTTTCTGGATTTAATCCATTAAAAATAGATGTGAAAAAGCTATGCACTTGAAGCATGAGAAAAGCTATCCATGAGAAAATCAGAAAAATGCACTCGCAACGAATGAAAGTTTCAGAACTTATTCAGGTGTATTCATAATCCAAGTAGCAGACGATAAAAAATTATTTTCGCATCATTTAACGATGATAGAGCATCAGTCACGTGATACAGCGGGTTTCTTGCAAATTTATATTAAATTAAAAATACGCTCTCGTTAAGTTGCGCCAAGCGGAATCATCTTCTCAAAATCTCATATTAACCACTTTAATTTTCGCCAAATTAAAATGTTGCACATTTTGGTCTCGGAAAATTTCCAAATTCTATTTTTCTTTTGAGTATAAAACATTTCATTCCTGCTCTGATTTCACATGCACACGATATTTTAAATAAAAAATAACCTTACAAATAATCTAAACAAGAAAAAATCGTTATTCTTTTATTTTTACTCCAAGAGTCTGAATCATTTAATAAACTTGCCTAATATGGTAACCTAGATATGCTTAATCCTCACGTTTCCACTGCGGGGTTACAATTGCGAAATGGCGGAGAGAAAAAATGAGCCTTTTGCGACACGTTTTTTTTTTATCGATATCTCCTAAAATAATTCGTATTTCAAAAAAAATCGCTTCGAGGTATGTCAGGACCCGTCCTTGAGAAAGTCCATACAAAATTTGGTAGGTCTACGATCATCCGTCTGGGAGCTATGCGAAACACAGACAACTAATTAACTAACTATCTGACATTTTACAGTTCTTTTTATTTATACAGATAAACAATGCAAATGTGTTTTTTTGCACAAATAAAGTAAAACAAGCTCGTTCAGTTTGATCACCGAGAGGTGTCGTCACTTTTACCCCGAAGAGCGTCATATAACTTTTAGTCACGGTTCAATGAGTCTGTAGGAATTTTTTTTCCACTTCTTGCCACGGATAATCTTTTAGTAACTGTTGCATATTGCGGAGATGACTTGGGCTATCGAATTCTCCTTGGAATGAGACTTGGAGAACCTTTCTCTATAGATATATTTATCCCATCTAAAAGAGAACCCTAAGAATTCTTATTGTGGAGACATTTTTTTTAAAGCAAATTTGGATGAAGAGAACTTTTTGTGATTTTTGAGTATACGACCTTATTTAGTTGGTGATTTAGTGGTAAATTTGATTAAAATTGGTGCTGGAAGTTTTGAAGCGTGTTTGAAGCATTCGATTTTTGTAGCGGAACAATGCTGGTTATGCAGATTTCTATAATATTTTCTTTTATCAGATTTTATGTTATCAATGTTATGCAATCTCAAAAACTAGTATAGTGCTGTCAACATCACTCTTGACAAAATATGTACGTTAATCAAGATCGGCCTACACGACTGTGCCAACTTTTACAAGAAACTTAATTAAGAACTATAACTAAAGATATGGAGTTGAATGACTCAAGATAACCGCAAAAATTTTTTACAATACTTGCTTTAAAGATTTCATGTTTCCATTTTGCTTACTCATCAATTACTCATTACTTAAAAACTTTTTTTCCGTGATGTGCAGACCACTGGGTGCTTTCAGGCTCCATATTTGTAACTTTGCTAAAAGCACCCCGTTACAGAAAGTTTTCTGAAATTTCATGTTAATGTATTCTTGTACTTGGAGAATTATGCAGATGAAATGAAGAAGTTTGAGCCAAATTTTTAAAGGGATTTCAGAGATAGTTGGTGTGAAAAAAACCGATAAGTACAATAGTTATAATGATGAGACACATTTAAGAATTGCAAAACTCTTGGCTTACTGTGAATTAAAAATAATAAAGTAGCACCATATTACACAATAAACGATAGCAAAATATTTTTAAAAGTTCACTTTATCTTAATATCGGGTAATATCGAATAATATCGGGAGTGTATTGCAAATTATAAAAGTGTGTTACTGTTCCTTCTGCACCTCCACAAGCCATAAGTTTACTCACAATAGAGCACTTTCCCGCTGTACCCAAATCAAGATATCCCACTGTACCCACTCTGCTCCCAAGAAGTTTTTTAGTACAAATTCAAAAGTGGTACAGAACTTATCAATAGAATAAAGGTCATCACATGCATGCAATTAAGAATGTTCAAAATTTAAATTGAAGCAAACATAACGATTGCTGGATGATAATTTACTGCCCTAAGAAAAAAAGGGAAATATTGTCTCATTTTTCAAACAGTGGTAGTGGAAACAAGAAACAGAAATGGCTGCAACTTCCCTACAAGATGAATTGTTGCAATGACCCGTTTCTACAATGTTGCAATGCAGAATAACTAAAGTTGGAATTTTATTTTTAACTTTTGAGCTTTTGAGTCCCAGTATACCTTCTCTTTCCTTAAAGGGTGTTTATGAAGTATGACACTGATAAAGAAAATTTATGAAAACAGGAGGAAAAATAATAATTATCCATATTTCTTTTTATATTTTTATCTTTATTACAAGAGGTATTAACCAAAGCGAGGTGGTGTTGACATCGGTTCTTGAAAGTAAAAAAACTCAATTATACTTTTTGCTGTAGGGTATGTCAAAGACAAAATGTTTACAACACCGGTACCAATATTGACCCGTTAAAGGAAAGAATAATGGATGCGATGTTATCGGAAACAACAGGCAAACTGTCGAATACCTGACGCGAAATTGATTATCGTATAGATATTCTTAAATCCCTACAATAGGTGCACATGTTGAAGTTTATTAACACTGGGGTAAGAGCTTTAAGAAAAAGACTACAAATAAAGAATTTTTAAAATATATAACAATCTGTAATATTTTTTCAATTTTATTTATTTATTTTTACATAAATTTTCTTTATCAGTGCAAGATTTAATAAACACTGTATATTAATGTTATCTATGTATTTCAAATCTTTATATTATACTTATATGTGCCCGGCGGTTTTACCCGCGATCCCATGTGGTTCTTAACATTTTTGTCAGTTGCTGCAAGCATTCGGAGTCTTTAGAATGCTGTTCCGAACATTCGGAGCTTGAGTCTTTAGAATGCGTTATCGATGCGTACAGTCTCAGACTTGCGCAACTATTTGTATGCTCAAACGAAGACTCTCCGATTTGGTGTATTTTTGCTGTCCTCTAATGGGATGTATATTTTGAAAGTTTTGATTTTCTTTTAGGCATATTATTGTTGAAATTTCCTAATTAGGGTTACGTAAATTATGATCAAATATAATTATGATATATCTCATGAAGGGTTATGTATGATTCTGTCATTACAATAACGTAATTAGAAATTAAAATATAAAATCCAAAAAGCTTTATTTTTCATCCAAACACCAAATCAAAAGATGATCCCTGAATACGGCATCCTTTTAACTTGCATTATTTCAAAAATTATAAATTTAATACAAAACCTGTTTTACTATTATTTATCCGTGTTCCTTTGCAAACGTGGCCGAAATATATTTATGCGATTATCGAATAGCGAGTATTTTCGTAATTAAAACAAATGTTGACTTTCATATGCATTTACATGAATGGACTTTTTACCGCAGAAACATTTCTTTCAAGCTGTACTGGTAGTTTTAGAGATAGCACATACGTAAGGTGATTTTGTATTTGGTTACTGTGCCATTTGTGATGCTCTATCATATGTAGATGATTTGTGATGTGATTGTCATGCAAATAATTAATTTATAGGGGTTTTATAACATTAAAAAAACCAGCTACACTGTTATGAAGGTTAAAGAATATTTTGTTATTCTTCGACACACGTGTATATTACTAACATAATGTGATGTTATCTAACCATGTCGTTAGGGTAGTGCAGCTTTGTGTTAGTGAAAGAATTTTTACCCCCTACATATTTTACAAAGATTACCTCTTTATTAGGTTAGCGTAGATGCAATATGCAAGGAAATTCATTATATTATTTCACTAATTGTACATTATTAAAGCAATACAGAGTTTTAAAATCACCTTCACAAAGTCAGGGGCGTAGCCAGGGGGGGGGATATCGGGATATATCCCCCCCCGAAATTTTTGGATTAGTGTTGAAATTCCGTCTATTTATACACATATAAGTTCATATCCCCCCCCCCCCGAAAAATTTTCCTGGCTGCGCGCCTGCACAAAGTAATGAGCAGTGGGCTGCATATGTATTAAAAAATAAAAACGTATGCAACAAAATGCTAAAAAGGATTGAAGAACTACAAAATAATCAACCCAAGTATATTCATCCGATTGATATAAGACCTCATGCACCAGAAAGCGATTCAGATTAAATAAATACAAGAATTTCAGTTGATAAAAACCACGTAAAAACTCTAAATAGAACATTTTTTTATAAATTATGAATTTATCAGCATTATTTCCTGACATAGAAATTATGTTGCTGTAATTGTTAATTTTAACACCTAGCTTTTCTAATATTTTTAATATATACATGTATACATGTGCGTGTGTGTGTGCGCGCGTGTATGTGTATATATCCCTGATTTTCAAATAATTGTAGATGCAAAAGCTATTCATATAATTATTTAACTTAATTAGATACTGCAATATGTTATTATATTTCAGATAATTGCATTAGATAATAGCACATTGTATTACTGTGCTATAAATAAGTAATCCCCCCCGCCCCCCTCTACGATCAAAAATTATTTATGCCTGATAATATAACGGTGCAATTGCTTTATTTATCTTTTCGCATTTTTTGTAAGCGCAGGGAATCCTCGGCGCAATAGCTCGGCTATTGCACTATAAGTGATGATTTTATACCAGTCATTTCTTTTACAGCAGCAATCAAATACTGGCTAAAAGGAAAAAAAAGTTTCTGGCTACTGTGCATTGATTTAGCGGTCGAAACGCTCATTCCGGGGAGAAACGTTTTACCGAGGGGAAAAACATGAAAATATATGAATTCCTCCTACAATCACCACCTTAAATGAGAAACTGAAATCTTAGTTAATGTCAGGAATATTTAATAAAATACTATGAATGGTATGGAAAAGTATATTCGGAAAGAATTGCTTGATGACTGTGTGGCGGCCTGATTGGGTAAAAATTCTACCATGAATGTTGAACTCTGCACCACCGAGGGAGGAAAAGATCTTGTTATTGTTGACGGTATTACTTACTATAAAAAAAGAATACTGAAAAAGGTGAACTTGTGGGGCAGTGCAGTGAAGAAAAGAAATGCTCTGCAAAAGTATATGCACTTGCGGAAAAGACTTTTATCGAACAATATCTCTCTTTTGAACAGAGCCATTTAGTCATAGATTCCAGATAGCTATTCACAACGCTATACGTGTAACGTGGCCCAATTCTAATGTTCAAGGATGCAAATTTTACTTAGGTCAGGCTTAGATCCTTTTCCTCATAGCTTTCAAAATATCCTATTTGTAGTCAAAGAGCAAATAAATATCGCCCACTCCTCGTCGCCAAAAGAAACACTGTCTGTAACCCCCTTCGGCGGAATTGTCCTCTCGAAAAAAAACACCCGAAAAAGAATCGGCGGAATTGTCTTATGGGGGTAAATGAGACGGAAAATTTTCGGCGGAATCGTCCTACACTGCGGCGGAATTGGTTGGTGACCAACATAGCCCTCTATCGGTGACCGTTAGCATTTCCGGACAGTGGTCTGCGTCAATATTTTTTGTCGTGGTTTGATAGACCAGTAAGTTAAGTTTGGCAACGAACATTTGACACTCCTGTAAGTGGTTAGCTGCAGACAATGGTTAGCAGTTTCCCCGAAACCGTGAAATCACGTTGCAGGAAAATAAAAGCTTTAAAATATTTTCTTCAAATTCTGTTTATTAGTCTATTTGTTATGGTTTGTACAGTTACAGTGAGATTCCTTTGTATTTTCTATTGCTAGCGGCAGAAAAAAATATTTCTGTACGTTTGCTCATGAACGATGAAGCGGTTGGCCTGCGTAGTCCACAATCCATTTCGGACATAGCTCAGTGGATATTGAGATTATACCAAGCGTAATGTAGTCATTCGCTATGACAACATTATATCAGGTTGTAACGAAAGTTCTCCGCCAAATCTGCTTGAGTCAGCTCATGCGGCACCCAGCGATTGAACTTGTACATGATGTTTATGTGATGCATAGCATAGCTAATAGGCATGGCATTCATGTCTAACTCTTTAGCTAGCTCTCAAGTGGTTAAATACTGATCTTCTTCCACAAGTTCTCGCAGGTGGCCCTCATCAACATCAGTAGGCCGGCCAGATAGCTCTGCTCCTTGAATGTCATAGACCCTGTTTTTTAACTTTCAGTACCAAATCTTCAAAGTGCCTTATGATACAACATTAGAATCTAAATGACACACATAATTCTTTGACATTCTGTAGCACTTTTTGCAACAGAACTGGAAGTAAATGATGGTTCTAATCCAATAACGTGAAAGTTCCATTTCAGACACCTTGTACTTAATGATAACGATATTTTTTAACAACACAGTGTTCTAAAGTAAGTATCTTTCTTTCAAATGACAAATATCGTTGGACAAAATATGAGCAAATACACCAACGTGAACTGTTTGCAGGCGATATTTGTAGTGGCGGGAAACTTTCGTTACAACCTAATACATCGGTATACATGCTTAAAAAAACATACTTTCATTCTATACAAGTTATGTCATTCAAATTAGCCTGGCAGTAGCTCAGTCGGGTTCCCAACAGAACATTAAAGCAGCACCAGCTTTGTCCAGTGTTTGGGGGGGGCGGGAGTGAAATACTCTCTAGAATGAGTTTACTGTTGACCGTGTACGCTGAAGGGAGCTGGTTCACATAAAATTTCTCATGGCTCCATGTTCAATCGATACTTCTGGAGATGCTAATCCAGATGCTAAGTCTCTCATCTGGAATTGGTTCAAAATAAGGAGTCCACTCATAGGACACAACATTTTTTGAGTGGAATGTTGTTTCCTACCGGTGGAACAATGGAAGTACACTCCTTATGCATAATAAAATGACCATCATACTCTGTTCTCATAGTGGCAAAGCCTGTACTTTGTAACTGGTCCGGCCATACGAAACAAATATGAAGAGAGAGTCATTCAAAATATATTTGTCATGAAAGAAAAATTTTTTATACTGTCTCCCTTTAATGTCTGCAGACTCAAGAATACTAAAATATATACCATAAACCCCTGCTCCTTTAAGCGAGTAGGATTATCTGATAGAAAAGGATTTCTGGCGATTTTAGGATATCTACTTAAATCCTGCTCTGTAAATTTAGAGCATACATTTTGAGTCCACGCTCTGCTCTATTATGCCTCGTTTAAAGTAATATTATTTAGTGGGCTGCTTTTAAGAGTTCTGGTGTTGCTAAGCTTAAAAGACATGTTTTTTTTAAATTCATTTTTTAAAACAATGTGAGATATTTAATTACTAAACAATCTGAATTCGGGAAAGTAGTAATGGATTTTTGTGTGAAATATTTTATCAATTATATGAATTTAAAATAATATTACACATATAAAATACCGCCAGAATCTATTACAAGAAATGGTTGTCAGATTGTCGAGCTATTTTTTTAATTATGCATACATCAAAGACATGCACACAATTCCATGTAAACATTTCCTTCAGTAGACTGATGGGTTTAATATGTTTTTGTAGATTTCTTTTGTATATTTTTAAATATGATTTATTTCTGTTATTATGCATGCAAAATAAAAAGTATGTAAAAAACAAATATTCCAAAAAGCTCCATTGCATAACAATATACATTTTTTTTAAATTTTACTACTACACATTTTTTTAAGGTAATAACATTAAACTTATATTATTGCTAAGCAAAATATGTCTTTTTAAGCCTGCAAATTATACGGAGTACTATAATAAAGTAAAATGTTAAAAATATGTAAATGTTTAATATTTTGGTTTTTATTGTGTGTTAAGCTTTGGGAAATTGACACAAATTTGGAAATCTACACTTAGTTGAAATAAATAAATAAATAAACTTTTGGGAAAATTTATAAAAAAAAGAATTCATCTTTCTGCTAGGAAAAAAATGGTGAAATAATTTAAATCATTAAGCAAAAATAAGAAAAGCGAAGAGTTGGCATTTTTGAATATATATCATAAAAAGCGAATTTTTTCATCCGAAGTTCTCTGTAAGATTTGAAGTCTGGAGTTCATTCCATTAAAGCAGACCAAACTTTCTATTTAAACGAAGTCTTCACCGTCTGAAAATTTTGATTCAGTTGGATAGAAAACCCAAATTATTAGGTGGAATATTTGGCTGAAAGTTTTTAACTCTAAATCTTTGCTCTATGACAAGAAATACAATAGTCCCTTGATTTCCTAAAGTAGTGAACTTTCCGACCATGATTTTTCAAAAACTAACCCTCTTCCACCGATTGCACTTGATAAAAATTTGTATTTCAGAATTGTTTCTTTCTTTTCATTTATGAAATTGTCTGAGGAAAGCCCATTGTTTATGAAACTTGGTTAAGAAATTAGACACACGCTTGAACACTACTTCCAAAGTAAACATTAACAGGTACATGAAGAGTTCATCATTAGCAGATACACAGACTGCGCACTGCTTTGTGATTCTGAGCAGTCAATGTACCTCCTAGATCCCCTGCAAGTTTGTCAGTCTAGTAGCGAATAACCCTGTATAATGCACATGCAGGATGTTCCATAGCTCTTGGTACAAAATTTGAGGGGAGATAGCGCGTATGAAAAGGAATCAGAATCACATAGCAATGTAAGGTCAGAAACGTCGTTTTCACTTACTTGTTAATCACTTGTTAATCACTTTGGGAAAAGTGTTATGTTTTCGTCTAGTTATTTAACCAAGCTTCTTAAACGATAGGCTCGTCTCCAAACAATTCAACCGTGAAATGAAATAGAGCTTTTAAACTGTCAATTTCGAATGCTTGTTTTCTGTGACAAATACATTAGATTTTAACGAATAATGACTGGAAAGTTCACTCGTTCCAAAGTGATTATTAAGATTTCCCTGAAAATGACGTTTCCAACACCACATTGCTGTGTGATTCTCATTCCTTATCATGTGTCCTACCTCCCCTTAACCCTTTGAGGCGCGACCCTTTCCCAATGCTGAAAAAGGGCAGCCGTTGCCATCGCCCAACTGAACTCCCAGCAAGATGGCGGACGATCGAAACGTTCATCGCGTGCCACAGATCTAGAGACCCTTTTTTGACGCAGCTGCACAGCCAGCTGTCGTCAGAAAAGGGTCTCTTTTTTCAGCATTTGGCCCTATTTTTAGCATTGGGCAATCTATCCAGCTATTCTTGCATTCTTCCAGTTTTCAGCAGATGTCAGTGCTGTTAAAAATAATCGTGACAGTTTTTTTACGGGAAATCACGTGCTAAATAGTAAAGGATTCTCGTGTAACTATGTCACCCGCAACTATTTTTTATAGAAATCAAATCTATTCTTCATGACTGGCAACAGTCAAAACGTGAGAGCTTGGTGTTCCCAGAGCGGGAACACTGCGCGTTAAAGGGTTAACGTTTGTACCTATAGTTATGGGACACCCTGGAACTGAATCAGTAAAATCTCATTTAACTTTTAGCATAGAAATTCAAAAGTATTTTAATGGTTTTATTCTTATGTGCACGCACGCAGTATATATTTATTCGCAAAGAAAGGCAAACTGGGACGTTTTAAATTAATTACCCATAGTCCACAATTCAGGGGGATAGAATATACCGCCGCTAACCAACAAATTATCCGATCAACCGAGTAGTGGCAGTATTAACTTGAAAACCACGCTGCGGAAAGAATCAAATTTTCACTCTACGCATGGATTAATCCGTTCATTTATTGACATACTTTTCAGGTTGTGACGTACTAGTGCATTAAACCCGAGACCGAAAGTTTGGAAATATAAGATACGTTAAGCAGTAGCTTAGGCAAATATTTAGTGATACTTCATAAGTTTATTCGAGAAAAATGAATCATAAAGTATTTGTTTCGGTAGTACGGTGGCAAATTAATCAGATTTGTGAATTTTCAATAATTTTCCACTGAATAGGAGCATAGACTTGCTTAATAATTTACATTTCTGTTAGATATTTTAAGTAAAATGTTATTATTCATATAACGGAATGAGCGTTTGGAAAACAAAAATATCAAACATTTAATATAAAAATGTTTCAATTCTGTGTGCAGGATGTATGCAGGCATGTATGCAGGACTTTTTTTTTAAATTCTTTTAAAATACGTAAATCGGAACACTATTTAAAAGTAACATATATATATATATATATATATATATATATAATATATATATTTCTATGCTTTCTTCTTTCCACTTTTACACTTTTATTTATTGGCAACACCATTTTTCACTTTTTACAATTCTTGGCATTGGCAACGCATATCAATTGTTCAAATGAAATTTCCATGTGCTCAAGGTCTGGTATGTAAAATTATAATTCCTATTTCTAATTTTTGTTATCTTTTTGATTTCTTCTTTCCTTTATATAGTAGGGTAGGGCCTAGATGTGTGGAATTAATATCTCTTCTGATATGCCACACAACCGAAACCCTACTATTTGGATTGCTGTAAATTATAATCCACTGTTTGTGGCCCCTGACGATGGTGACAGTGGTTATAATTTCCGTTCCATTATATTATCACAATAATTCTTGCACTTATTTTGGCTTCAAAATCTGGTTTCTAATTCTTGCTAATAGCTGTTATATTTTTATGCGAGATATGTCTTATTTGTAGTATGTTTTGTGTTTTACTTGTTAGTTATATATGTTATATATATATATATATATATATATATATATATATATATATATATATATATATACATGTATATGTATATATATAGATGTATATATGCATGCATATATATATATATATATATATATATATATATATATATATATATATATATATATATATATATATATATACATGTATATGTATATATATAGATGTATATATGCATGCATATATATATATATATATATATATATATATATATATATATATATATATATATATATATATATATACATGTATATGTATATATATAGATGTATATATGCATGCATATATATATATATATATATATATTTACAGCACTCAACTAAATACATCAATGACTTTATATTTAACTTTAAGATTACTTGCAGTGTATTAATATTTAATAGTAAGATTATTTATTGTAAATCCATCATGCGGCAACTCTTTTTTTTCAAATGCTCAGCCAAAAATATACATACTGGATCAAAATCAAATCAAAAGAGGTGCATTTAAAGAAAATTCCGTAGCGCCATGTTTGAGTATACATGATAATTAAATCATCTATCAACATATTTCTAGTCTTGAAACCACTATGTATTTTCCACGACATAGTTAAAAATTAATTTATCGCAAAACCTTGAAAAATACCATTAAAGTCCAAAGTAAAATATGAATACAAGAAAGAATAAATGTAGCTAAATAATTAAAGTATCTTTAGTAGAATTAGCTACAACTTTTATTCATCTACAATCTGTTTAACAATGATCTAAATAATTTATGACCGTAAACCTGGGAGAAAAAATACTTCTGAACCGTAGTCATAGTTTGGGTTACACGGTATTCATCAAGAACAACCTAGAGTGAAAAAAAAAAGTCCTTTAATACAAAATTTATATTTTCTCTCAAAATTTATATTTTCTCTTAAACGAATTCAACTGCTCAAATCTAATTCATCCCTTTTAACGGTGTTGTTCGGAAGAATCATGTGATTTTGGTACATAAGTACAAATAAACTAATTATGCCAGGCACTTCAAAATTTTCAAACTGTCTTTCTATAAGCTGTACTACATACTGAAATAAACGATCAATCTGTATGAGTTTAAAAACTTTTAGAAAAATTTTTTAAATTTTGGAAAATTTCGCAAAACGTGTCACTCTTCGAAAAATATTGCAGCTAAGATCCATGTTTAAGAATTTTTACTGAAAATTTCACAAAAGCCACAGCTTTTTCGCTTATTGCAGTGTGTAAAGTAGCTTATTAAGAACCGTCTGGAAATTTTTAGAGACCATGGTGCTATTAGTTTATTTCAATTTGTGTACCAAGACTATAAACAGAGTTTTTTTTCTTCAGCATACACCCTTAAGGTGACTCAAGAACAGAGGATCCAAACCAAATTTCCCTGTTTTAAAGTGCATAGGGGTCATTCCATGGTGACTGGCGTTACAATTTTACTATATTTGAAACCTTTGAAATTTACCAGTGGCTTGAAATATATATATTTATTTATTTAAAATTGATCAAGAGTATCATAAATAAGTACTATACTGTTATCCATTCTTAATATAAAAAATCTTTTTTCTTTTTTTAAATAAAGGGAAATCAAAAAACGTGACTGATGTTACACAGGTGTAACATTAGTCACGTTTTTTGATTTCCCTTTATTTAAAAAAAGATATAGTACATAGATGCATTTTGATTTCCACTACCAGGCATTTTGATTTCTACCGCCTAGTGTAATTAGTTAGGCCAATATGAACACATGTTAGCTCACAGAATCGAAAGGAAGGTTTACCCGAAAAGCAAGAAACCCCTTTTATGCTCGGATAGAAATTATTTTTGGGTATGTAACTACAGTAACTTTGTCCCTACAAGGTACATAGTTATTGTTTTTTTTTATTTCCAATGCAGCAGGCGAGCTTGAACACAATTCTATCGCCAGGTGGATACAGAGCACAAATTACACTGGAAAAGCACACAAAGGAAGCACACAAACAGACGAAATATCTAGACAGTGAAGGCAGAACATATATAGAAAATCAAGGCAGCAAACGAAGTAAAAGTTCTCTTGCTTCCCAGTAGCGGGAGTAAATACTCTCTTCCTTTAATGCGGGACAGAGGAGGAGGTGATCCGCAGTCATCACCCGATTGCTGCTGCAAAGGGGGCAGGCAGGGCTACTCACAATCTTGAGCCGGTGCAGATGGGCACAGAGACAGTCGTGCCTTGTTGTCAGTCGGAAGGCAGCGACGGCTCTGTATCTAGGGTAAGTTGGGATGTTACGGATGGCCATATTCCAGGATTTCTCCTTTGTTCTTTCCTCCAGTTTAGAAAAGTAGAAGTTTTTTAGGGCCAGATTAAGCTTTGAGGACACTGATTTGTAGCAGACATCTCCTAAAGGAGTCTATAAGATGGTGCACCCTTTTTTGGCCAACTTGTCTGCAGCTTCGTTTCCAGGTATACCGCAGTGCGATGGTATCCACTGTAGGGCCACTATTTTGCCTTTTTCATAGAGGCTCCAGAAAAGGGATCTGCACTGCTGAATAGAGGCAGAATCAGGAGCATGGTAACATTTAGCAATGGCAAGAATCGCGGCCTGCGAATCAGAAAAGATGACAGCCCGATCAAAAGGAAACGGCTGGGCGTTTAAATGATGTAGTGTGGTTTCAATTGCTGTAACTTCCCCATCAAATGCTGTTTTTGCAGTTCCCAGGGACAAATAGTGAGAGAAATAATCTGAATGAATACCGGCTCCCACATCACCGTAGTTATCTAATTTTGAGCCGTCTGTGTATACATGTATCCATTTATCTGGAGGAAAACGGACGTGGATTGTCGCCATTCCTGCACCCAACAAAATATATGTGCAGTCCCATGTCTTTGAAACAGGTTGTAACAGGTCTAGGTAATACGGAATTTCCCTCACTTCCAATGGGTTAACAGGGGGCATCATGGGCTCAGCATGAGCCGGGAAGTCGAAATTAGTCATCTCTCGCAAGACAGCCTGCAGGAATCCCTCTTGGGTCTTTAGCCTACGGGGGAATGTGCCAGAAGTGGCCCATTGAATGCTATGCGGCATTCGTATTAGTTTCTGATATAGTTTTAATGCAGATTTCTTAATATTGTATTCAATGGCCATTTCACCCGCAGCTTTTGGATACATAGTTATTGTCAAATTACAGAATCCGGAGTAGCGATTTTAAAGAGGACAAAATAAAATTTCAAGAAATACATCTCACATTTTTCGGAACAAACATGAGTATTATTCCGTATACTTAAATGGTACAGCTTTATCGTCCCCAAAATTGTATTTATTCTACTTAGTTTTTATTTCTGTTATTCAACGTCCGATTGGGTAGTTTGTTCATCAAATGAACAAAAAACGGGATCTACCATAATATATTCATCCAAATTTATAGTTACGCTGATTGCTGACTCATTTAATTATCTGATTCTCACACAACAGCAGTTTAGCCACTCCAAAATAAAATTTTTACCGCCATTACTACAAAATTATTTTTTTTTAAATTCATTGGTCCAAAAATGTAATAGAATCCACACCGTTGGTACGATCGGCTTGAAATTTTCATAGTTATTATGCAATTATGTACAAAATTACATGCATACTAGCAATCAGCATACCAGAAGATAATTATGTACAAAAGTATAGAAAATAATATGTGCTAGTGTAAAACCTGAAATTCCACGTGTCCCCTAATTTTAAGGAGTTTTTCATAATTTCCATCTTCTGTAAATATCCAAGCATAAAAAAATTAATCATTTGCGTGACAAAATTAAGTATCGCAAGTGATATTTACGTCATTCTGATGTCGCGGTTATCAACCTTTGAAGAGAAAATTGCTATTCCTATTCGGTTGAAATAATTCTTTACTGATTCACTGACTCATTGACTGTGTCACATTTCAGGTTTAACCTCTTTAAAACAAAACCTTTACTGCTACTGCACCAAGCATGCTAAAAATTTATTTTTAGAAAGGTAATAATATCCACACTGTTTCTCGGTCAGCTTGATATGTTTCATAATTATGTAAAAAATAAATAAATATTTTTAAAAATTAAAAAATGTATGATAAGCTATTCTCCCTGCTTTTCAGAATCCACCCTTTCCTTCGTATTTTGCTTTTTTTGTAACTTCAGGAAATTGTTTTATTTTAGTAGAAAAAATTTTAGCTACCGCATCTCATTCATAGTTTTGTTTTTTTAACGTACTAATTCGCAATTTTTGCGGTTTATAAAAAACGTTTTCCACAACAAATTTAATAAAATTCACACCATTCGACCGATTGGCGCCCAAATTTGCACAAGTACATAAGTAAGTTTTGTAAAAGTATTTACCCAAATTTGCACAAACTTGAAACACAAAAGTGGAATGTAATATATTTTGTTTAATATATTTTCACACATTAAAAACAAATGTTTTTCTTTCAAGCTTTAATCACAGTACATCCGCTGAATTTCGTTTAAATCACTGACAAAAAAAAAATATCTTTCAATATCTTGCAAAATTATTTCTTCTCCATCAACCTTCACAAAGTGCCACAAACAAAAATAAGATTCGCTAGCGTCAATTAATACAGGAAGTTAAAAAGTTGTGTGCAAAATGAAACATGCCACTAAAAAGATATAATTCCTTCTTCTGATAAGTGTATTGATTTTTCTCGTCATTTTCTAAGCGAAAGATAAATGTGGAATCTATTCTTTCCACAGTTCCAAGATCTTAATATATCACACAGCAAACCACACACAAATTAGCGAGTTATTCTAGTCACGGCAGCGTGCATTTTAAACTTATTGAGTGAAAGTACTGAGTATTCGCTTGAGCAGACTTATTTATTGACGGATCTGAAACGTAGAAATTCTGGGTTTATTTAACTTATTACTGGAAAATTCGCTAAAGAATGGGAAGGCGATAAAGGTAGCATGGATAATTTATTTTGCATGCATGGAAAGCTAATTTTAAAAATAGTGTATTCTTAAAGCGTTTCCAAGAAGACTGAATAACTTAGAAATTTGAAGTTCTTTACGTTTTCCATTGAAGATACCTTTTTACCGAAGCATATCATTATTGCTTTATAATTATAATAACAACTCATAAACAGAGTGCTGTGTCATTTACGAATTATCTATTTTAAGATGAATTTGCATTCATTATGTATTCATTTTTATTGTAATTTATAAATATGTAATTTATACATTGGACTGTGTATTGAACTGGGAGAGTTTCATGCACACATTTTACGTATATGAGTTTAAAAAAATTGCAAGCAGAAAAAAATACTGTAAAATACACAAAACAAAGTATTAGCGAAACTTGAATAGTAGGATCCTATAATTAAAAATGAAGTGAAATAAAAACTAATGAGAAAGCTGAAATATTTTGTAGGAGGGGATTTAGGGCTACATGTGACGGTATTCATCAGAATTAAGCTCTAATGCACTGCACTGATCTAGCATGGATGCAGCAAATATAAATTATCGCCTACTGGTAGAGTGGAATTGATCTTATAAAACGTCAGACACTTGTGGTTGTTGCAGTCTTTCCTGAAATATGGTGTCTCAGTGTCAAACCTTAATAATGAGGAGCAGAATCTCATAAACTGAAGAGTAACTTAAGATGCCTCATATTTTTTGCATCGCATCTTGTGAATTACGTCGGCATCAATGCACCATTACGTACAAATAACAATTCTATCTGCGATTCAAAAACAACGAATGTGGAATTAGAGCTCTCAGTAAAAATTTCTTGAGTACCTCCATGGTACATCCAAGTTCATCCTTCCCATTCGTATGCCAGACCAAAACAAAAGTCACTTTTGCCCCTAGAATTTTGAAGAGAAAATTGCAACACAATTAAGGGCCTCATAAGAGAACAGCTTTTAAAAGTACTATCGTAGGAACATTGTTAATATAAGAAGTTCAACATTTTACCGTAAAATAGAACTAAATTTGCTGCAACCTTTCAATGGAGAAACGTTGAACCATGGTTTGTTTCTGTCGAACCATGATTTGGTTCTTTGATCTGTTTAAGCACCAAGTCATAGTTCAACGTTTCTCAATTTAAAGAGTGCAGCTCATTTAGCTCTATTCTATGGTGAAATGTTGAAATACTTCTATTAACAGTGAGGGCTTAATCCTCACTACAGTACATTTGAAATCTGTTCTACAAATTAGCGTTTCAAAGCTAATTTGTCATTTTGAAAAGCTAATTTGTCGAACCCAAATTAGCTTTCAATACGATCTGTCTTAGGCGACTGGATATTACTCCTAGTCCAAGCGAGGGATTTTTCGCCAAAAGTAAGTATCACCATCATTCATATATTATTACTTTATCTCAGAAATGGTAATATATAGTTAGGGAACAGCTTAAAACAGTTATAAGTGTGTTCATAAGTGCCTAAAATATTTGTGTATGTGTTTCAAAAAGTCGTACACTGTTAATAAAAGTAACTACTATTTTATCATAAAATGGCGCTAAATTAGCTGCATCATTTCTATGGAGAAACGTAGAACCATCCTTTGGTGCATAAACTGATCAGTGAAATCAAATCATGGTAAAACGTTTCTCCATAGAAAGGATGCAACTAAGTTAACTCTATTGAATGGTAAAATGTTCAACATTTAACTGTGTATCTGTGATATTTTCATTTACGAGAAGATTCTTTGAACCCAATTCCTTCGCGTAAATCAAGACTCCACTACATAAGCATGCTCATGCATTTACCTCATTCATAATATGAAATACTTGAAATTACTTTCGATTTTTACAGCGAAGTCAAATTTTCAATATTTTAAATATGGGTTGCAATCACCCTTTCCTATAAATATAATTTCACAGGAGTCAGAAAGATTAATAGATAAATGTAATTTTAAACAAATGGCGCAACCAGTGTTCCAAAAAAGTTTAAAAGCTCTTCATGTGGTCCAGATTAAATAGCCATCTATTTCCTCGCAGAAATTTTCTTTAAATACAGATTAAAGATTCTCCATTTCACGACACTTAATTAATATTGATCTGAAATCGGGCACTCGTTAAATGTTCTTAAAGGTTCTATTTTCTCGCTTCCTCTTCAGCCAGATTTTTCCGTCTCATAATAGTAAACACATAAATCATTTTGGAAATTATGGGCCAATGAAAGACGATTGAGATTATTAGCTTTATTGGACTACCCTCACAATTAATTATCCTTCGGCGACTACCGCGGATATAGGAGGGGTTCGAGGGTAGGATGGGAGTTTGAGAAAGAAAAATCAGAGAAGATCGTAAAATCTCTGGTGACGCAAACACAGTCAATTTGTTTGGTACATATATTGATTTTACTGCACCATTTTGTGAATTTGGTGGCCAGTCTGCCCGATGGTTATAGAAGTTTTAAATGCATTTTGGGTTGAGAATTTTTATAGGGGAGGGAATATACACAGTTAACTTCGGTTACAACGAACCTCTGTAGACCAGAAATGTTCCTTATCTTTGGTCTCAGGTTCACTGAAATAAAGTTTTATTCATTAACCCAAACGATGTAAAAGGGAACCAAGAATATTAACTGCATTTTGAAACCATAGTTTTAGATATATTTATTTGGTATATGCGTTTATATTTACCGACTCAGCTGTATTTTTTATGAATAAATTTTCTATTCGTTAAACAAAATAAGCATGCATTTTTTGCAACATTTTAATTAAAGACGAAAATAATCGAAAATTCCATTTTGCTTATTGCAGTTTTACTAAATATTTTTACAGATTTTTCCTTTATTTCTTAATGGAATATACTGAAAAACCTAGTTTTAAGGATTCGGGGTCGCGTTAAATGATTTTGACCACTTTGTTTAAATTTCATGTGAATTTTTAATTCTTTGTTCGAAGAAAAATTCTCTATTAAATAATTAGGTGGAAATTTTGACCTTTTAAGAACACCTAGTATAACTTTTATTCACAAAATGTCAAAACTATTTGAGCAGTTATGACTATATCACTGGTGGTTATGTCCACTTGATTTTTCTTGTAGATACGTGTATTTTTTTTTTCCTAGAACGATTATGGTTACTGTTATTCTTCTTGTGAGTAATTAGAGTTACTCCAGTGATGATACGGTATTGAAAAATATACCAACTTTTGAGCCATTAGTTCATGATTCTTATTTGAAAGTGTTTCTTCGCTAAGTTTTTAAACAATGTCTTCTAAGGTAAAGGTTAGAGCTACAGTACAAGAGAGGTTAATTTTGTTTTGGACGTAGATCAGAAAAAAAAATGTGGTGTTAGTGATGGTAATACGTGATCCACTTACCCTACAATACAGGTGGCCCATCTCCCTATCTCAGAAAAACTTGAAGACCGAATTTTTTAAAGAAATTAAAAGAGAGAAAGAAAAACTGAGAAATATTTCTTTTTTATGCATTTTATAAACACGTAACTTTTTCTTTTGTACTAGATTTAGTTTTCAGAAGAAAAACTATTTTAATAGAAGTCACATTTTTATAAAATAGCTTTAAACTTAAATAGCTCAACACATAATTAAAACAATTTCGTAATGTTTTCCAGGATTTCATGCTGATGCTCAAAAAAAATGCTAATCAATCATGATACAACAATGAGTTATTTTGGTTGAACGCAAATTTAATTTGCCGAAGATAGAGCTTGAATATTTTACTGCTCACTTTAATTATTTTATTTAAATAATGTCATGTGTATGGATTTATCGCCATGGAAACAATTTAAGAATTTTCACGAAATGCGGGTACAATGCCACTAACTACATATATTTCAAGTAACTTCCATGGAATTATTTTATTTATTTTAAAAGCAAATTCTAGTATTTTATTTCATAAGTTGATTTCTGCAGTTATTTTTTAAATTAAAAGTAAAATGTTTGACTGTATTCGGAAACGAAAATCTACATTTAATAAAAATGTCGTATCCAAGAATTTAATTAAATTTTAAAGAATGAATGCTTTCTGAAAAACCCAGGTATATGCTGGGGAATATTTGAATGCCATTTTTCCTGCTGTCAATAATGGGATTTTTAAACTTTAAAATTTGTGGATAAGTATGACAAGTCCGAATTTGAAACTCAGTTTCCATCAGCTTGATTGGAATTGTTTTTGCTTCAATTGTTTTTGCTTTAATGTAACATGTATAGGTAGGAAGGTTTTAGATTATAATGCATGACCTGCCTTTTATTCCAAAAATATTGATCAAACCCTATATACAATAAACTACAAAGTGACGTAAAGAAGATACAGAAACTTATGGTATCGATTAAAATTTTTTGGAGATCGAATCTAAATAAATACAAAATTTAAAGTTTATACGGCAACAGTACAAAAAAAAATTCCTTTTAGTTAAATTTGCTTCGTACATTAATGGGGTGACGCACAAAGTTTCAACCTTCAGTCATAAACAGCCCATTTCAGTATAAAATGCTTAAATTTTATACATCACATTTATTAATGTAAAGTGCACATTTTATTAATTGGTATTTCTTTTGTATGGGGGTCTTATAAAAATTTAAATTTTGTATTGTCTGAAATTTAAACCCCTAAACATATTAATGTGTGTTTAAAAAAAAGTTAAAACGCGTGGTTCTTCCTTTTAAAAAAATTTACCTCTCTCTTTATAATGTTGTTTTTGCAAAATGATCCATATTGCCCCGGAAGAGGTTTAAACTATTGGAATCCTAAAACTGACCATTAAAAATAAAGTTAGGAAAACTACAACAATATAGCTCTACAAAGCGAAGTGGAGATATTCTTTTTTTTAAACTTTAGATTAGCTTCTGTTATGTAAATTTTACATTATGTGTGAAAAAAAAAATTATTTTTTTTTACTTATGTTAGTATCGGATAAACTCCAGTTTGGTTTGTTGGGAAAAAATGCCAAATTTATCCTTTACGAAGAACGGGTACTCAGCTAGTATGATAATAAAGCAGGTTTTTGGAAGACTTATTAAAATGTGTTTTCCAAAGTGTTACATAACTGTCAATTTAGTGTGTTATTATAGAGGCACATGAGATAAATATAATAAAAAGATGCTGTGCTGCATAACTCACCCCGTTCTTAGGGTAGGGAGAACAGGATAAAGGTGTTTTTTTTACTTATTATACAGCTAAAATAATATAATTAACATTGATTTCATCTTCATGTTCCTTATTTAAAAAAAAAATGTTTATTTTTATAACTTCCCAGGTATTTTTGCAGAATTAATCCGGATCTGTTTGAAATGTTTGCGCCGATTGTTAATCAAGTACTTTAAGCAAAATCTTATTTACTTAAACCTTTTCCGTGTCTGTTCAAAACATATCTTCTACTGATTTTGATTCTGATCTTTAAAGCTCTTATTTTTTGAAACTCTGATGGAGAAACATCAGCATACTGAAAACTCTAAGTGATAAAAGAACCGTGTTTAAAAATTTCAAACTTCGAAGGATATCTTCGATGAAATATACTAAAATAATGAAATCATGTTATCGATTTCACTATGTATTCGTGTTGTCAAAGGAAGATTTATATTTAGTTTCTGGCAGTTACTTCCGATATTTATTTTGGTGCTAAAACAAGGTAGAGAAATAGCTTATTTTTATTAATCTCGTAAATTCGATGGAACTTAAGTATTTCTGCAACTTTAACCAGCTCAAACTAAAAAACTAAAACAATGAAAATGAAATATATTCAACCAGTTTACATAGACATAAATATAAATTTTAAATTTCTCAAAATTAAAAGGGAAACGAATTAATAAATATATTTGATACGGTTTTCTTCCACTTGAAAGTAGGATTTATTCCATTTCAGTTTGCTCTAACTCAAAGTCTGATCTAACTCAAAATTTTCTTGTCTGTGACTAATCTTTATCCATGTATACATTTTCGTCCCACACTGTTCAAAGAGACATTTCATACTATCCACAAACCTCAATATAAATAATCTCAGTATAAATCTCAGTATAAATAAAATAAAAAAAGTCCGTTAATGCCGTCTTTTTACGCAAGTAAAAGCGTAGGATTGAAAGGATTTGAGGCGATTCGGAAAAATCTAACTAAATCCTACACCGCAAGCTTTTAAACTTAGATTTTACCTCTTTGCCCCTTTTCTTGTTTTTCTTTTTTTCCCCGAAAACATCTCAGTTCAATCAGAAAAACATTCCTGCATTTCTAAAATATATTTCCGCCGCTAAACTTGCATCCAGATTTACTTTCACGTAAGAAACGTCTTAATCAATAAAATAAACTTTTATTTTATTTTAGTGTCAAACTTATATTCACTGCTTGTCATCAGATTTCAACAACCCACAGAAATTAGAGTAAAAAACAATATTTATTAAAATTTGAATTTTTTTACTGCTTTTACTGCTGTTTGGCTGCTTTGTTCAAGTTTTTAGATTAATATACATGCCCTATTAATGTACGTTTAAATTTGAAGGACATTTTTATGTTTTAAAAATGTAGTATTCCTTATTAACATGAATTTTTCAGTAAAAAAATATGATTAGAAATCTTGATTTCTGAGAGAAAATTATATGCTTAATGGAAACTTGAAGATGTAAAAAAGTAAAGCTGAAAATTCTGCGTAGTTTCATTTACTTACTTAGTGTCAGTCTAATGACTGTCTTTCTGATTTTGTAGCTTATGTAAAATACTGTCATTCTGATGTACAACACACTTATAAATTCCCTTTAATGTTCGAAATAACAATATTTTGTAAGTATTTCTGTTTCAAAACTTTTAAATGGCCTTGGTTTATTTTAAGTAATTTATTTAAATAAATCACGATGCGTAAAATGTATGACTGTCTGTCGTTTCGTCACATAGTAGCGATTGTGGTGATCACAGGCTTTTCAAATTTTGTAATAGGATTCACTATGACAGGTCCTGAAGCATTTGGAAGTGATATTTTTCGAAAACTAGATTACAAATTTTAACTTTTTGTCATCTTTTTTTTTTTTTTTTCAAATGATGAAACTTTCATTTTGTCTTCTTTTTAAAGTGAAACAAAAAATATCAGGTTGTAACGAAAGTTTTCCGCCAGATTTGCTTGAGTCAGCTCACGCGGTACCCAGCTATTGACCTTATATGCCAAGTTTATGCGATGCTTAGCGCGAGTAATGGACATGGCACTAAAGTCTAACTCTTTTAGCAAACTGTCGAGTGGATGAATAGTTTATCTTCTTCCACAGATCTTCGTAGGCGGGTCTCATCAGCATCATTAGGCCGGCCAAAGCGCTCTGCTTCTTTAATGTCCTAGTCCTCTTTTTTGAACTTTCGGTACCAAATCTTCACAGTGTCATATGATACAACACTAGTACCTTAAGCTGTACACATCATTCGGTGTCATTCTGTAGCTGACTTTTTGCAACAGAACTGAGAGTAAATGATGGTTCAATCTGGTAGCGTGATAGTTCCATTTCAGACACCTTATACTTAATCATAACGATATTTTTTTTACAGATTTCACAACACAGTGCTGTAAAACATGTCTTTTTCTTTCAGATAACAAAATTCGTTTTGCAAAATATTGGCAAAGACATCAACGCGAACTGCTTGTGCAGGCAATACTTGCAGTGGCGGGAAACTTTCGTTACAACCTAATATTTATTAATTGGATAATGTTAAACATTTTTTTTTTTTTACTTGTGCTTGTAGCTAGTAGCTGCTATACATGGAAGCATGGAAATATTATTTTTTCTCTTCCCGTTACAGCCTCTGGGATGGGATGTGATAAGGATACTAGAAACCGAACTATGTTATTCCAGCGTTGTTTTTTTCCCAGCGAAATGAAACACGCGGGCCGCGTTGTAGAAACTGAGAGGCGGTAAGTAGTTCTACTGCTGTTTTCAATCCATTTTTGTCTTGTTTCTACCGACAATGGAAGCTGGAACATTCCACAACCTTTTCTTGAGTGATTTGAACAATCTGGTGCAGCACAATCACCCGTTTTCCCACTATATTAAAGTGACGGTTCGTCGCATGCGAATAATACAACGGCAACCACGGTAATAGGCAACAAATATTAGAGGATGTGATTTAGCCTGGATTAAAGTAGCTCTAGGATGTGAGGTATTTCTTCTTTGGCGTAGCTGACATTGCATCATAAGCACACGATTGCTCTAGAAACTAACTGTTTGATGGACTTGAATTTGTTCGTTAAGTTTTGAAGTGATTATTCGTTTGTTAGGCAAAATTAATCTTTTCTTAATTAGAAATGATACGACATTCGTCATCTTTCACGATGAAACTCGTGACATATTTTAGTGTCTTGAACGCGACCTGAAAACAAATTCGCTCCGAATAAAATTCAAATGGCGAGCCAGCTGGTTGCTAAAGCAGCTAGGTTTCAAATATCACGTTTGTCAGTTGTTAATATGCTTAGAGTCAGTTACTTATAAAAATAGTTATAAATATTAATATACACATTAGTTGATTTTATATCACGAAACTACAATTTAGGAGGCATTACAGAAAAACTTGGTACCCTTCACATAGCGATTGATAAAACAGTTTTTCTCTTTTTTTTCTCTCTTAAAATAGAGTTTGGCATACCTGAATAGTGAAAATATTTTTAACGACCTCAAGAATCCAAATGTGGTACAAACCGTACTAACAGTCTTTCAAATTTGACGCTTTTAAACTAGCATTCTCAACTTTAATTTTTGTCGCAAAATCATAATATATAGTTTTAGAAATTTAAGATGTATTCATTATTTAACTTGATTATTTTAAGAGTGTGTTCAATATATTTAGTTGAAACAGAATTAGTAAGAGAGTAGAAGTCTAACCCCCAGAGAGTAGAAGTCCAACCCAGTGCATAAATATCCAGGGGGCAACTTGTTGATGGGCAAGACAACAACAACAGAATTAGTCATGTTTTTTTTATATCTTGAGAAGATAAAATGTTAAAAATAAAAGAAGAACGGTTATCATATTTATTTTTTCCTTCGTTTTTCCAATAATGTTAACTTATTTCTTTTCTTCTGACATAAAATAATCGTCAATAGCAAAACTTATCATTAAAACTGTAAAGCGTACTACAGTAAATATAGCACCAAATTGTAACGAAAAATTTATAAAGAAAAGAAAAGAAATAACAAAGCAATAATCGTTTATTCTTAAAACGGAGGACTTAAAATTAAAAGAATTTTTTTAACATTTCAGCCCACGCGACTAACATACTGTCTTACCATAATGCCACATGGGTCATTTTCAATTACATTGAAAAAAATCCGTCTTTTTAAAAAAATACATTAATGTTATGTCCTTAGAAAGAGTGCTAGGAACTGAAATTCCATCGTCTTTCACCTTTTCTCTAATTTTCTTAGTTTACAAAATGTACGTTTCTAAAATTCGCAGAAACACTTTCTGTAACAGTCAGACCAGTTCAAAAATTTCATGTTTTTTCTCCTTTGTAAATGGTAAATAAATGTTACATAATAAGAAACTGTAAATTTTTCATGTACATACCATATTGCTCTCACACTAATATTATACAAAATATGTGCATTTAAAGTTTGAAGACAAATAAAACAAATTTTCAGACCCTGCTAGTTACTGTTTTACTTATTTCTGTAAGCATGTCAGCAATTTGGCACAGAATGCGCCCACTGAAACTCTTAACCCATGTGTGCCTGGATATTTTTGAGACTTTCTTAGATTTTTACTGATAACAGAAATAATAGATAAATTTCTGATGTCAACTTCTTGAACAAGGGATGATTTCTTTTAAAATCATTATGCATAAAAACCGAAGTATCAACATCCTACTTGGTCATGTTAAAATATTTTGTAGAGTTGAGGCTCAATACTCATGAATAAAGGCTAGGAAAAATAAATAAAGTTTTCGACTACTAGCGAAAATGCCGTCCCAAAAAAGGGACGCTAGGCATAAATGGGTTAATTTTAGATTTCCAGAACAAAAATGAGAACGGACAACTAAAAAGCACTTCATTGTGTTTCGCTCATACGCTATAACTAACGAATTTTAAAAGAAATAATATAATTCAAATAAATATCGTTCAATGGAGACTTATATTGTTGTAGGGTTTACTTAAGTTTTATCGTTTGCGGTTGTATAGCATGTTTTAGCTATATTATATACTTAATAAATACCTATTTACAGTGGCGTAGCCAGAAATTTTTCACGAGGGGCTGAGATACGGCTACTGCAACTCACATATATGTATACGTGTGTGTAGTAAGGGAGTGAAGACTATACATTTTGTATTGCAAAAAATTCCTCATGGAGCTGTAGTCCCCTTACCCCCCCCCCCTTGGCTACGCCACTGCCTATTTAGGTTTTGAACTTGTGGGTGGCCGAAAAACTTCTATTAAAACAACAATAAAATTATATATTTATGTAGAAGTACTACATCTTTAAGAAAGAAATCAGTTATTGGAATGTTGTAAACAACAACAAAATTGTTTATTTATAACATTCCAGCAACTGCTTGCTTTCTTAAAGATGTGGTACTTCTACATAAAGATATAACCATGAAATATAAAATCGGAATTTTTGAACAAAAACACAGAGAATTTCAGGAAAAATACGGCGCAGTTATCTATTCTTATCAGTTGCATTTTGGAAATCTCGATGGATTATATATACAATGTCAGCTTATTTCACTAATCCAAACGGCTTTCTCACTATAGGGGATTAGAGAAACCCCTGAGTAACTTCGCTATCAATTACGGCATTAGTCGTCTAGTTTGATATTAATTTACAGAGTAAGGAGAATTCCAGATAATTATAGCCAGGCATACCTAAAACCACATCTTAACTAAAATTAGATGATAGTTAAGTTCACCGTTTGAAATTTTTCGCTTCACTAAATTTTAATTTTCTAAGATGGAAAAGCACAAGTATTTCCGATACATTATTTTAATCTTAAAACCGCTTCATGCTTTCTCTCGCAAAAATATAAAGCTTTTAGCTCTTGTTTGAAGAGCGTGATTTAACTTCGCTAAAATTAGGCAAAGACGAGTTATTCACGAGTAAACGTTTGTTCAAGCGTAAATCCTTCCTCCTGAAACACAGTATATAGGGTGTCTGAAAAAGTTGGTGGCTTTAAATCCTTATCTATTAGAGATAAGTAGGCAATGTAAATGGAAAAAAAAATGTTCAGAATACGGTAGGAAATAAGTCTTCGTTAAGGAAAAATTCATCTCGTGAACATTCAAAAAGTGACTTTAAATTCATATAAGACTTGCGCACAAAATAATTTCAAATTAATAAAATGCATACCATACACTAATGAAGTGATGTACGAATTTTCAGCCTTTTATCATAAAACGTCTCAGAGATACCGTACAATAAAGGTGTCCAGCGGTCTGTAGATGAATGCAGACGTTCATTGCTTGAGAGCAAAAAGGTACTTTCTTTAGTAATCACTGAAAGACGCTTGAAGCGTAATATTCCGATGTGATGTTTTCCTTTCGAAAGCCATCATAAAGTGGTTTAAGTCAGCATATTTTTATATTCATACTTCTGACGCTTTTTAAGATTAGTTTTCAGATTTTGTAAATCTTCTCACTAGCACATTTTACTAAGTGGGGTATTTTTTTCTTTGTACAGGGGTCGTATACAAATTTACAATGTAGAATTTTTGAAAATCAACGAAAGGAATTAGTATTTTCTATCTGATTTTGAGCATTGTTTTTTCAATTAACATTGCTCACTTATCTCTTAAATTGTGTTTCCCCGTTTTGGAGACACCCTGTATTTAATAAAGCTAATACAAATACATCTTTTATTTTAAAGTTTATAATAAGCCTGTAATGCTTAGAAAGTTGCGCTACCGTGCCACAGGTCCGGGCTTCGATTGCCGTGCTGGGCAAGGTTGAATCAGGCTTTCATCCCTTGATGGGTCGATAAAATGAAGATCAAGCTTGCTTAGGGACTAAACTCTGGGGACGTCGCGACAGGAAGACCACCTGGCCGGACATATGCTTTCGCACTCCAGAGCCCATGGTGGCGATGGCGTGGATGGGCAGTGCTAGCCTCGGTCCCACGTGGGCTGTTGCACAAGTGCTTAGTCAATTATTTTAAAGCTTAATACCTTCTTTAATATCTATACAATAACGATAGATATTATTATATTATTATATCAATAATGATAGATATTATTATTATTATATTATTACTTCCTTGCAGGGAGTATAAGAAAGTGCTTAGGGAGTATAAGGAAGTGGCAATCCCGAAAAATTTTGGGGGTAAAATTTCGACGAAAAAAAACCGATTTTGAGTACCTCTAAATAATTTAAATAACTTTTTCGGTGCATCTCATCTTACGCTAGCATGCACGTTAATATAAATGCACGTACAACCCATTTTGACCGACAGCGAGTCTATTTTAACCTGTTTTTTCATACCGTCTGTAACCGTACGTAACTCGAACATATCAAAAAAAAAACTATTGGTCTTAGAATTTTTAAACTTTACATTTAGGATTATTGGAACATCTAGTTCTGCACCACCTCTTTTGGCCCCATTTCACTGGATATAGTTTATCGACAGTGCCGCCGAAAAGATTTTAAATACATTACGGTCTATGGGCAGAAATTCATTAAAGCGTATTTTAGAGGTATTAGGCCATTTCAAAAGACTCAGAAGTGATATATGCTGTTAAAGGTTACGAAATGAATTTCTCCATCGAAAAAGGTGTCTTTATCATTTATAGTTCTGCTACAGGAACACTCAAAAGTTTTACAACACATTACGGTCAATGGCAGTTTTAGCGACGTTCATCCATTTCAAGCACAATACCGTCCTACTATATAGTAAGGTAATGATCTGACCACGGTCACGTTCCTTCCTCGAGAATTACGCCAAAAGTCGCCAATCTTGGCGACTTTTGGGTACTTGTGCATATATTTAACTCTCAAATCTCCAAAACTATTAGTCGTAGAATGTTGAAATTTCATATATAAGATTGTTGTAACATCTGGTTGTGCATCTCGATTTTTGGTTTCAATCTACTGGGGAGTTTATTTACAGGATCAACCAAAAGAATCTCAATATATTAATGTCTATGTATATGGACAATGTATTGAGAATCTTTTGGTAATGTCTATGTATGGGAGATCGTCAATATATATTTTCTGTAGTCTGTCAGTGCTTGCCCCATGCCTAAAATCTCGCCATTATTCGTCGACCTTGGTGTCGTTTTGGCGAAATGTCACCAAATTTGGCTCTGAAAATTATTTCGTATTTCGAATAACTCGAAAACTTTACCCATAGAATTTTAAAATTTTGTATTGAGAAATATTGTAACACCTAACTGTACAGCTTATTTTTTGTTTGCAGTAAACTGGGTAAATTATTTACAGGGTCAGCCAAATGACTTTACATACATTAAGGTGTATGGATACAGTCAATTCACTGAAAGTCTGTGGTCAATTACTACTATGGCTAGCCCGAAAATCTCGAAAAATATATCAAGCTTGTCGGATTTTGGTGAATTTCGCAAAATTAAGTGTTAGAAGCAAATTTTTCATATTGAACCCAGCTTGGCGATATCGAAATATTTGGCTAGAAATCGCTCAGCCTTACTATTACTGAAGTATTTAATCTCTTTGAAACAAAATAAGTTTAGATAAATTGTCCCGAAAATATTTTTGATAGACGTGCAAGGAAGTCATGTGTTGTCCAAATCAGATTTTTCCATGTATCCACGATATAACAATAATAGTAAATGCAACAATTTAACCCATTTGTGCCTGGATATTTTTGCGACTTTCTTCGATTTTTACTGATAACAGAAATAATAGATCTATTTCTGATGTCAACTTTTTGAACAAGGGATGATTTCTTTTAAAATCATTATGCATAAAAATTGAAATATCAACATCCTACTGGGTCATGTTAAAATATTTTGTAGAGTTGAGGCTCAATACTCATGAATAAAGGCTAGGAAAAATAAATAACGTTTTCGATTAATAGCGAAAATGCCGTCCCAAAAAAGGGACACTAGGCATAAATGGGTTAATGAAGGCTTCAAAACCTTCAGAATACGCTACTAGCTACGCCATGCTAAGGAATTGACTTACACGATATCAATTTTTAAAAATATTTCAGAAAAAGCAATTAACCCATTAGCGCCCAATTTTTTTAGCACATTTTCAAATTTATGTTGATACCCGAAGTGATAAATAAATTTCCGACATTTGCGTGGCATGAAGAACGTGAATATTTTTGTAAAATAAGACAGGAAAATATTCTCATTTAAACTTGTTATCGCTGATTACTGTGTGGAAATCAGATTTATTATTCAAGAAATTAAACTAGGAAAATAAACTAATGCTAAATATTTGAGTGACTTACAAATTTCACGTTGGTCTAAAAATATATAGCTGGCCGTTAATGGATTAAAATGAAACTCAGTGGGGAAATACTGATTCCAAAAATAATAATGAAAAAAATGTAGTCAACAAGTAAAGCAATCCTTAATTGATTTCAGTTGCAAAACTTAGTGTTAAATCAGCAAATAAATCAATATATGTTAAATATCTGAGCATTTATTATAATTTTTATAGTCTGAAAATTTCTGTGTGACAATTTTAATGGAAACAATTTATCTTGTCTTTCAATTAACAAAAGAATAAGCATTCTAAATTATAAAACGTGTATAGCAGTATGCATGAAAAAGAAAAATGTTACTTACAACATGTAATGCGAAAAAAAATCTAACTTAAGTTACTCTAAAATTACATGTTTCTCAAAATTTCAAGACACTTTTATAAGAAAACTAGCTGACCCGGCAAACGTTGTTTTGCCATATAAATTATTCCTAGGATTATTTTAGTAGAAAGAAATGACTAACTTATTGTAAGTTTGTGAGGATGTGGTATATGAGTGGAAGAGGCATGGAGCGCTGTGAACGATGCTGGAATATAAAAATAACACAATACCAAACATAAATTTTTAATTCATTGTAATTTATTCTTTAAATTTATATATATCGCTAATTACAATAATTTTACTAAAAAATAATATCAATCCCTTAACGCAATAGAGTATACAATATTTTTTGTTATCCCATCTTTAGATAACTTAAACAAACTGGATGCCCACTGTATGGTTTGCCCACTCGAGAGCATGCCACGTATAACTGTCCGTGTGAAAAACATGGCGCACTCAAATCTAATCCACAAACAGACATAGTTTGGCTTTGAGACTTATTGATAGTCATTCCATAAAAAATTTTACCCCCTCCCCCCCGAAAAAAAAGGATGAAAATATGAAACACTTTCAGATTTTGAATACGCACTATAGTGCTATAAATTAAAATCGTATCATAATTTATGCGTCGTCCCTATTTTTCGTCCTTATTCCATTAAGTTGGAAAGTGTTATCATTATTCATGACTGTGCTGTATTTTTCTTCCTTATTTTATAAAACCCATCTTTGGAATCGAAATCTATCTTAAAATCGCCTACTAAAACTATTTTACAATCTTCGCCAAGTATATCACAACTATACTTCACCGTTTTATATATTGTTTCCTACTTTAACGCCTCGACTCTCGCCAAGGTGGCGATGATTAAACATATGCAGTTACCATGATGATTTTTTGCATTTATGTAGAAATCGTAATTTAGAATTAAAATGGCGATTTGGAACAACATCTAAGTACAGCATGCCGTTACATTTTTATTTATTTTGGATTACCAATTAATGTAGTTTTAATAATTAAATGTCTTCAAATTTCTTAACTGGCGCGTTTATCGCTAGTTTGTTTACTTTAGTTATCACCTAGTTTTTTTGGGTGCGTTGAAACGGTACTTACGTATTATCCCGGCGGTCACTTCCGCCAAACTACTTTTTCGTAGATTTTAAATACGTTGCCAATCGTATTCCAAACCATCAACAATTTCATGTGCGCGGCATTTATCTTGGTGAAAAATTACTTGTCTTGCCGGACCGCCGGGATAATACGTAAGTACGTTGAAACTTGTGCATAACTCCCAGATACCCATGACTGCAAAGCTCGCCAAAGTACGGGGATTTTTTAGGTTGGCGAGAGTGGGGACGTTAAAATAGAAATCAACTCTTTCTTGTACCATAAAACACATCTTTGGAATCGAAATCAATCTTACAATCGCCTAGAAACTGTTTTACAATCTTCGCCAGGCATATTCTTCCTATAGGCATATTCCAACTATGCCGCAAAGACATGGAATGGGAATCATAATCCATGAGTGTACCGTGTTTTCCTTTCTTGTTCCACAGAGCACTTCTTCGGAATAGAAATCTATATTAAAATCGCCTAATAAAACTCTTTTACAATATACGCCAGGCGTTTTCTAACTATACGCGAAATATATTTATAATAAATTGTCGCGTTTTGGCACCACATTTAGCGATCAATTATCAAAAATTGCAAACCTTGTGCGACTTTCAACATTTTATTAACTTCCCCCCCCCCTCTCCACATTATCTGGCAAACACATTTGAAAAGTGATTCAACATGCTAATGTCTACACAGAAATCCTGATTAAAATGAATAGCACTCGGGGGCTAAACATTTTGGAGTGGACCGCCCTTATGACTTAGGGGTATGCGACATAGTTAAAAACCTATTCTATGACCTATCGAATACACATAGAAAATTTCATTAAAATTGGTCGAGTGGTTTCGGAGGAGTTAGGTGACTAACACTGGGACAGGAGAATTTTATATATTAGATATTTCACTAATATTCTCTTAAAGGAAAACAGTTTCTTGAAAAAAAAAAATATTTGAAACAGTTTATCTTATTTTCAAGAAAAAGTCCGACTTGAAAGCATACAAAAAGTTTGCAACTGCTACAAAATCAAAATTTGTAAAGAAAATAATTTTAGATTTCACTTCGCTTGTGCTCAGCCTGATTACGTATAGAAATGAAGTTTTCTAAACCTTGATATAGATTTTTATATAATTCGAAAAATCGTGTGTTTTGCAAGCGAAATTTGTATACCCCCCTTCTTTTTTCTATGCATCAAAATTAGTGTGTTTGTTTATACTAAAACCTATCTTTATGCACATATAAAAGTGATAAATGTAATTAGATATTTGAGACAAATAAAAGAAGAAACTTGGAATGGCAAAAGTGTAATGAAATAATACATATGTCTACTTCTTACAGAAAACACTCTTATCAAGCTCGAAGCAAGTTATTGTTTTTATCTTGTTATACGCTACACTTTTCCGATAGCATTAAACTCCGCATTAATTCCTGATACATAAACTGGAATAGGATCACATAATATATTATTTGGGCATTTCAACATTGAGAAAGTAATTATTGCTATGCATTAGGAATGAGGCGTAGGACTCTTCGAAAAATATATGTATATAAAAATAAGTAGAAATTTTTCAGAATTAAAATGCATTAGGGTGTTCCGGTTTTTTCCTGTCTAGAAACAAACCTGTCCGAAAGTGCAAACAAAGCTTTTTTGGAAAAGAAGTCATATTTTGAAAGTTTTCTTTTATATAACAAATAAAACCAATAAATTATTTATATAGTATCCCCACTTAAGTCCCTTGACAAAATGTTAACTTCGGAACGGCATTTTTCTATATTCATAAAAGTACTGCATTGGTATAGAAAGTAGCCATGTGCTGCGGAATGAAAGCTCCTACGGCGCCACCTAGTGGAAAACTGCGAAGTTAGTATCAATATCTCGAAAACGGAATAGCATAGGGGGAAAAAAGTCACTTACAAAGTTGTAGAGCAGCATCGATTTTGTACAAAAAGACATCTTGTGGACATTAATGTGAGAAATAGAAGAATTAAAACGTGCATTTGTGAGCCGTAGGAGAAATGATTATCTTTCAGGCAAAATACGAAACCGCAATGTTGCAAAGTGGTTTCGTTTGTGATCCCCAATCAAACAGAGAGAGGTTTCGTGGCGTCACAGTGTAAGAAATCAAGGAAAAAGAAATAGGCGTTTTAATCTTTCTGTTCTTCGCGTTAATATCACTTCCAGATTAAAAAGTGAATTGCAAGTATTCTTAAATTCCATGGAGTACGTTAGCAGTAGTGGACAAATTGAGCAATTGCAAAGCTTAAATAAAGATGTTAGTAACATAAGGTTTCTTTTCGTACACGGTAAAAAAATTCGGAAACGTTACCCCAAAGTATGGGGCAGCTCTTTTAGTTTAAAATTGCAGAAACATTTCTGAACCATGCGGGTAAAGTAGTTAGAAACGTTTCTGCATATTTCGGAAAAATATTTACATATTTTCCTGCTTTGTAGGTAAGGTTTCTAGAAAATATGTGTAACGTTTCTGTATATTTTGGTAAAATATTGAGTAACCTTCCGGTGTATTTCACAAAGGTTTCCGAATTAACGAGTAACCTTTCTGTAATTTTCAGAACGAGTAACATGCGCTATATGTAGCGTTTCGAGTAACAGCACCAAACTCTTACAGAAGGAGCGCTCAGTATCGAACCCTCGACGAAAGTGTTCAAAGGTCAGCACGTTACCTCAGCGCTGTGATCGTTTTGCTCTGATTTGCTTTAAAAGTAAACTGACTGCTGCAAAAGTAAGTTCTAAAATGGCTTGCTTTGGAAACTTAAATTTTTTTGCAGTATTTTATAAATGGAGGGAAAATACCATAATTAATAAATGTAAATTAAATATCTTAAATCTTTTTTTTTCCACATAAAATATTTTCAGGAGATAATGTGTTGTTTTATTTAAGTATTCATCCGGCGACGTCACCTGGTGACTGGTCACAAATAAACTTCACAGTGACCACACAGTGGAGTCACATCACTCACAAGTTACAATGTGACTAGTATGTGACAGTCGTGACCCTTTTATGACCATCTGTGCTATTAGGGAAGACGCGTTCACTCTTTTCCCTCTGTCTCTTGGCACTTGTCGCATGCGCGCGAAGTCCCAAATGAAGATTTCCTTTCCCCGTAAATATTTTACGCCGAAATATGGGTTATGTTTCCGAAATCGTGAGTTCGAGTAGACATCGGTAGGTTACGCTATACTTTCGGAAACTTTTCTCCTATAAGTATGTAACGTTTCTGAATTTTTTTACTGTGTACTAAATCCATGATGCTGTACAACTTTGTAAATCACTTTTTTGCAATATCTCCATCGAGATATTGAAAAAAATTTCGAGATAGGAATGCTAACTCCGCAGTTTTCTATCCGCAGTGACGCCGTAGGTGGTTTCATTCAGTAGCACATGGCTATTTTACTATACCTAGACACCACTTTTATGAATGTAGCATTAGCCGTTCCGAAGTTAAGACGGTGGGAAGGGAGTTTAGTGGGCATGCTGTATTATTCGATTTATGACATTTTTAAACTCACTCATATTCACCAAGCACTTTAAAGCCAGACAAATCCAAACACGCATGTTAAAACATCAATAAGGTTGCCCTTTTTCATCATAACCATGGATTTAACACTCGTTTTTATCCTCTTGTAAAATGTTTGGTGAATAATGCCGTTATCGCTGTAGTTTTTTTCTACTTGTTCTTACTACTAAAGTTATCTTCTCGTGTACACTTGTAATTTTACTTTGCTTAATATTTATAACTTGGTGCAGTTGCATTATCAGACTGCTACTCCCTTTTTTCAAAGAGTATTAACAAAAATGCGTTACAGGTTTTTTTTAAAGGAGTGGCTTTCATGGCATTTATGGATCTGGTTTGGTAAATTTATTTAGGTTCCCTAGGTAATATATATGCGTGAGATCCCCTTGTTTCTAGATACAGCAATGGAAACCATACTTTTTTTAAAAATTAGCTAATACCTGTAGTATATTTTCGTAATTTTTCTTACTGCAAAATTTAATTTTATCCAAGAACTGTAATTCAAGCTGGCAACGAAAACACTCAAAGAAAAACTTGTGTTATAAAGAAAAAATAATATGTAACTTCCGAAAATAATATCATTAAATGTACTTATCTGCAAAACGATCGTTTTAGTTGGTACAAAAAGGTCCAACCTCCATCTGTTACAGAAACGTTCAGCCAACCAGACAAGAAGATGCACAAAACATTCTATCCTATAACACCTCTATCCTATCTGTTCGTGCAGAGTGCGCGGCATCGTGATCGAAACAGACTTGGAAATTTACAGGAAGGGGAGAATTTATACGGCATTCACGCAAAACACTGATGGCCCTATGCACTTAGTTAAAAATAATCACACTCCAATCATTTACATAACGGACGACGTTATGCGGACGATTCTCCAACATTCTCCAATCACCTAGGACTGTCATCTAATCTAAATAAATATAAAAAATGTTACAGTCATAATGAACCACCATACAGAAAAATGATCTATTCGATACAGTATGGTGGATTTTTTTTTTTTTCAACTGATGTACGGTGACCGCCTTATAAAACCCAAAACGATCACTTCTTAAATAAATACTTTTTTGCTGATATTTAGCGAATATTTTAATTATTTTTAATAAGCTATTGTTTGCGGCTGAGCCTGATTAGATAAATGATTCCACTTTCAACTCAAAAAAAGAAGAGACAGTGTAAATTGCGGATGCTAACAAGTAATTATGGTTACAGAAACATTTTCTTACCCTCGTTTGAGTTTATTTTAAGGCATATGTAATGAATTATGCATCTGTAAGTAAAACCAATATCTAAGAAAATCTTTCCTGTAATTTTCCTTACATCTCTGAAAGTTTTTTCAGTGACTCGTCTATGACTTAGAAAATTATAATATCGTGTTAGCTGGCAGCAATTCATCGTTTGCATTTAGACCCGTTTACATAATTTTACATTTCAAGCTAAATAACAATTACCAAGTGTGATTTGTACGCATGAGCAAATAACTGTGCTTACGAAAATACCATTGCCAAGCTGATGGTCCCTCGTTATTCATCACAATATACAGAACATTTCATATAAACAAGTTCAAAACTTCTGAGTTTCCAACTGCCAGGAAATTAGCTTTACTTTTACTAAAACTATTTCTGTCTTGCAGCGTTTTCAATTTTGTACTGACAAAATAAAAATAAATAAAAAAGGGGGGAATAAGTCGTAATTTACTGTAATCTAACAACATTTGTCGGAAGCTCTTGCAAACAACTTTTAAGTTGAAAATGAATATTTTATATATAACAAACGGACAAGATGTTTGTCAGATCATTCTTATAAACCACAATTCAAATTGCTATTTAGAACTAGTTTAAGTTGTTCTGTGGAAATGCATAAAATAAAATTTAATGCCATTTGTCGTTTTAAGTGAAAAAATATTATTCTAATTTCTAGTTAGTAATGAGGTTTTTCAGAGTTTTGATTCATATAGATATATATTTACTTCATGTATATACTTATATTGAATTTCGTTGTTCAACTGTACGTGTGCAGTTTCTGGCTCTTTTGTGTTATTATTTCTCGATCCTTCAAAATTTCTGTTTCTCTGAGAGTATTATTTTTAGTGTTTATTTCTTATACGTATATATTTTGGTCCACTGAATGTATTGTGCCTGCATTCGCAGTCCCTGTTTGGGACATTTATTTGCAGGGTCACCCAAAAGACATTCAATGCATTAAGGTCTATTTTAATGAATCGAAGGAATAATCCAATCATTAAAAATCTGTGATCAATCACTAATTTGATTATATCTAAAATCTCGCTAACTATCGAAAGTTTGGCCGTTTTTTCAGTGATTCGTTTGCTACTGAAATAATAATTTTATTTTGGCTGCCAGCAATTTGTGCCTATGAACAAATAACTGTGCTTACGAGAATACTACTTTTGGCGAAGTGTTGCTAAATTAAGTGCCAAAAATAAATCTTTACAACTGAACCCAACTTTGCGATAGATCAAACGTTTCGCTAAAAATCGCTTAACTTAAGCACTTGCAGTATTGTATCCCTTTCAAATTACATCAGTTTAGATGAAGTAATCGGAAAATATTTATGATTTAATAGACGTACAAGGATGTCATGTGGTGTCCATATCAGATTTTTTTTCATTAACATGTTTTAGTGGTATTACCCTAGTAGCACAAATAGGCAGCAAACTCTCACAGGTACGACAAACTCTAGTAGCTGGTCTTAGATGAGAATGGAAAACTAAAAATCCCTTACGTTGTGTATGTGTTTTGTTCAACAGTATAAAATACTGTATGACCACATTGCACATAAAAGGAAAATGAATTTCTGTCTATCTTAATTGGGGACGAAAGAGAAGCTGGATATTGAAGCAGACTCTATCATCCAAAAAAGAAACGACATCAAAGTCACCATTAAACTAACTCAATTAGAATCTGTTTGGGTGAAGTTCAACTATAACCGTTAGAAGGCAGCTACGGAAACAGCTAACATATTGGAGAATGTTACATCCGAAATCAATTGTAGCAATGTGTCGTTTCAAATTGTGTAATGACCGGTATAGCCTGGTCAAGAGATACATGGAAGAGTGCGATGTCGTCCAATGGATCATTTATTTCTTCACAGAAGAGCTTCTTGGACGTCAGAAGAGAATTTTCGCAAACATAATTCAGATTTTCTAATTCTTAATATGAAGAAGACGACTCTGTCATGATTCGGATCACAGGAACAAAATACACATCCCTGACTGTGGCGATCTGCGTGATTGATATTAATGAAATCTTTAAAATTCCTCCAGCTTCAATCGTCTTTTTAATTCGTTTTATTAATTTTGTGTTTAAATCATTACTTTTTTATTTCTTCACGATTTTGTGTTTATTTTTAAATTTTAAAGAAAAAAAAATAAATTTACATTTTGTTGGTATATTTACTTTATCACATTAAACAATAAATAAAACATAAATTAGGCCTATATAATACGAAGAAATATTTTAATCTTTAAGATAAAATTAATTATTATCGATTAGGGGACGTTTGATTTTTCTTTTCTTCTAAAGAACGCGGCTGTCCAGGAAAGTTTGGGCGCCTCTGCTTTAGACCGCGTTGTCGCGGTTTGTTACACTTCTTATCACCATCCAGTAGTTCTGCACAATTTTTTTTGTGCAGCTCGGTGAAAAAATTGTAAGCTTCAAAACATACCGTTTTCCAGTACAATAATCCTTCAATTTATCTATCAGAGCCTGTTTAAGCACAGAATAAAAAAGTAAGTGATGCATTATGCATTGCTATTGGTCATCTCAGAGTGCGGATCTGAATTTAAGCACTATTAGATTTTTGGAGAACACAGGTACCACTTTCACCCCACTCAACTACAGCCACTACATTAAATATTGACTTCTGTTCTTAGATGCACAGAAGCTATTTTAACTATTTATTCAGTTGTTTAAAGGTATGTGTGTCTTAAAATTAAAGGTTAATATTCATGAATTTACATCATGAATTTACTAAAGCATTTAAATCTCCGTATGTTATATTATTTTTTTAATTACTGTAAAATACATGAAAATTTATCACTCATGACATAATAATCATAAAAAACGTTAAATATTTGAGTACATTTAGAAAATATTATATATAGAAGACAGCTTAATTAGCGTTAAATTTGCGGGGAAATAAAGCTTAGAAATGCCTCTTCTGTCTCAAGCGCCACACAATAACGTTTAATCTGCTTTTCCTGTTATCTCACTATTTACTCTAAAGTTATTTTATCTTATAACCTTTTGAATTTAATTCACTTTATTAACTTAAAAACAATACTCTTTCGGTCGAAACACATTTTTTATTTACGAAATTGTGACTACATTCCCTCAAATTTCAAATAATTTGAATATTATTCCTTTTATTTGAGAAGATGCAAATTCATACAGAACTTTCACGATCTATTTTTAAAGTGAATCTTGGGTAGAACAATTGAAACAAGCTAATTAGCTCTTTTCAAAAGAAAAGTTTAGAGTTATTTGCACAAGCTTTCGACACCATTTCATCTACGTTTCTAACAATGAGCTAAGTAAACGTGACTTAAAACCGAACAAATGCCAAAATTGGAATAGATTCGAAATAAGCCTTGCATTATTCATTAAAAATTTTCACGAAAGGTAAATGATAATTACCTTGAAATAATTTCTTACACTTAATAAATAAGAAGTTTGTAATATATAGGCACATTTATTTTTACTATTATCGAAAATAAGAAATTGGATTAAACAGTATCAAATGAAATGTTATCTGATATATTTGAAATCATTTATTTAAAACATAAATATACGATATTATATATCTCATATTATGTCCCAAGTCAGGGAATTTAAATAAAGAGAGCACCAGTCAGTGTGTCATTATAATTGGCGATTTAATTATCTATACCGCAAATGCTGCGGATACAAAAAAATGTGATAAAAATATTGCAACACAAATTTGTAAAACTTAAACAAATGATCTTATTGGTAGCTTAAGATCTTGAAATAATTTGATGAGAAAATAAAATTTTTTAAAGACGAAATAGCTCAATTTAACAACAACAAAAAGAATTTTACTTCTTCAGAGCTACGCCAAAATAAAATAGCTATGAAATTTTGTCTTTTATTGTGAATTTATTAAAGAGCTTTAACTTTTTTTGATAACAATGTCTGCATTTTATAAAGTTAGCATCAAATATCTGTATGGTTTTTAAAAATATTTAATATCTGTATTTCATGGAGAATTCAAAGTTCTGTTTTGCTACTATCTTAATTCATTACTTATTTTTTTAAGTATAATGTTCTGTTTTGTTATGAATATTAAATAGTATTTTTATTTTGAAACTAAATAATCATTGACAAACGACTCTTTAATGAAAGAATTCCTTTTTATTTTCGAATATCTTACTTAATGAGCACTTTCACAACAAAAATTACAACGAAAAATGTTACACTGTTTCCTAAAGACAAGAATGTAGATAAAAATATAACGAAAATTCAAGAAAGCTAGCCTTCGGAAATTTACGGCCCACTCGAATAAGGAATTCAAAATTTCTTATTTAATCGACAATATAATGACAAAGTAACGCAAAAATTAAAAATAGAAAATGGAAAATCTTTTAAAACATAGTTTTCTGATAGTTTTTACAGGTAAAATGATAACATAAATACAATTTTCCGATAAATATAGAACAACAGTATGGATTTGTTAAGTTCTGAAAATTCTAGAAAGTTCAATTTTGATGAAATGAACACTGTACGGTACTGCTTTAAAAAATGCATTCTAATCTTTTTGAACGCTTTGGAACAACGGTAAAAATTTAATGTTGCTGTTTTTTTACACTGGGTTTGGAAAATCGGATACGCACGGGGGAAACAGACTAGAGCTTGAACGTATATCTAGATTCTTCTGTCCCAATACTGCAAAATTTCCTTTTCTGTGAAATTTACTACTTTCCTGAATTGCTTTTTGAGTGGTTATGCCGTCTGATCATTTCTTTACTTCAACACAACGCCGGTTCTTCGGGAGTTCAGTTAACAATATTAAACAGTTGCACGCTTGTGGCAAATGTGTTGACCTTTGCTTGCGTCTTAGCAGTTGCGAATTGAACGGGACAAGCGAAAAGACTAAGCATGGTTTTTTTATGCTTTTTTTGTTAGCATAATTTATTGGTTTTTTTTTTACTCCAAATAGGCAGTCAAAATCGAATTCTTGTTTCGGTTTTAAGGGATTACAAAGCATTTATTTGCAACGAAATATCTAATGCAGTAAAATCAAATCTGGGTCTTTATTTAAAAGAATAATTGTTTGGATGTAGTATAACATGATAAATTACCGGTAGAATAATTACGATAATAAATCATTCAGTTTTCGTGAATACTAAACCACATCGAATAAAAATAAACCTTTCATTTCTCTCACTTAATTTTAATGGAGTTTTAAAATGGTTGTCAAATGTAAAAGAGTCTTGAGAAAGGAAATATGTACGCGAAAACTTTAGAATTGTCTTATGTAATATATCACAAAGGGAAACCAATCAAACAGAAAGATTCTGCTGACGTCTGCAAGCTCTTCTGAAGTTCACAAATATTTTATATTTACTTACTAAAGGATATTTTGTCCTTTGAAATGCACTCGCTAGAGCAGATGGTGGTCGAATAAGTTAAGGTGGATTTTCATTGCAAAATTACTATTATAATTCTTATTTTGCTATACGAAATTTCTGATGCATTTTCCTTATTTCATAAAGAATATCATGCAAATTACTTCAGAAAATTCTGCTTTGTTTTGTTATTAAAAATAAATGGACCTCATATCGTTTAAAGGACGCAAGGAGCATCTCGACGAGTAAACGGAGGTAATTTTTTTTCAAAAGATTTAACATCATGTATTTTATTTAAAAAGAAGAGATAGAAATGAAATTTTTTATACACACATTTTTTATGCGCACTTTATATACACACATTATAAGTCTACATATAAAATTAAAAAAAATTATTTTAAGTGTCTTTTTTTCGTGTATTATTTCTAATTTTAGGTGTATTTAATTCGCTTTTAAGTGTATCTTTTTATAATCATGTTAATATCATTATTTCATTCGGTTATGAATCCCCAAAACGCATTACATAAATTTCAATTTTTAATTTTCTTAATTGTTTCAATCTTTTATTTTTTTTCTAACTGAAACTTTGAGAATCGGAGTTATGAAAATGCCAGCTTAACACACATGTATTATTTAAATTTAGAGAAAATATATTCATGTTGAGTTGATCTGTCTGTATAACTGTATAGAATATCGAAGTCACTTTATTAAATCTACGCCACTCGAAAGTTTTAAATATCTAGTTACACAGTAATCAAAGTTTTCAAAATTTTATAAAATGTTTCTTTTGTTAAAATCATCACCTTTAGCTGACCCTTTTTTAAATGGTAACATCATGTTCTACTAAACTTCCCTGAGAGAGAAAAGCCTGCATTTTTTTAACCGTAGACAGTTTATTTATTTTATTTTATATTTTTACTAATGTTATACAGTAAAGCACACTACTGAAAGTAAAATTTTACTAGAGATTAAGCCTTATAATCAATGTGTTTTATCATAATATTTTAGCCAAATAAGTTGAAAATTTAATAATAAAATCAGTAACATACATTCTACGTTTCTTATGTAGTTAGTAATAATTCTCCTACAAAAATTGGGCGACATTTCTGACATATTTATAAAAATAAATATACCTTTTTAAACATATTTAGAATTCCAGTGATGCATTACAAACTTTTCCAAGCATCCTCGGAATTCCAAATTTTCTGTGTATAAATAAAAAATAAAATACGAAATCGATTTACGTATAACATGACTTCATTTTAATTCTTGTACACAGATTATATTTCTCCGCTATCAAATTTTATTACTTTGACCTTATTTTTTTCTTTTATATGACTTTACCATTGTTTAAACTGGATTTTTGGATCCAGCTATTTTATTTTCTCTTCCGAATTTATTTTTAGTTACATCAATTTCATTCATGTAAAATATCAAACACCCAGTAACACAAACACCATACACACACACACATGTATATACATACATATATACCAGGTGATTCAAAATAGATGTTAAAATGACTTGTGATGGAAATGTACTATCAATTAGAAAAGTTCGTCAAAACAGTAGCTTTCAGATACGACCATCTTTTTACTGGGGGATGCATACATATTAAAATACAAAATTTCGTTTCAAAACTCTCCCTCATTTCTCATCACTTATATTTAGAAAAATGTAGCTCCGTGCCTATGAAAATTAATTTTAAAAATCCCGTGTCTGTTAGTGAAATTGTGAGGGAGATATTTAATATTAGGACCCGGTACGGGAATTCCTTCAGTTGAGTTATCATTTTACCCGGCAAATATAGCTTCCTACTTTAGATCATATTTCTGGAACACACGAAGAAACATAACAAATTTAGCAAGTGTAATTACAAAAAACGTACTCTATTCAGTAAACCAAGTCATAGTTTTGTTCAGCTGTACATCTAAATAATTAGGAAAGGCACTGCTTGCTTTATAACAGATATTATAAAATCTTATTTATCGAAAAGTTCTATTTAGACGCTTAATACTCTGATCGCTTGAATATAGCCATTGCTTCTTCTTCACTTGGCACAACTAGTTTAAGTGTTACCTGCTACTTATTTGGAAGAAAAAGTATGTGGATCATTTAAGGCCATCTTCCTGTATATGTAATATTTTAATATCATTGCCTTAAAATATACAGTATTACGGAACATAAGTTACTATAAAAAACGCCAAGGATATTTGAAAATATCTAGATTGTTTTTTTTTCATACCCATTTAAAACAACCCATCTATTTTTATTCATATCCATCACTAATTTAGATGGATATGAATAAAAATATAAGGGATTTTTGATAGCATACACTTATTTTTAGTTAATTTTTTGCCTTTGTAAACAACTAAAAATGTTTTTTTTTTATAAAGTGACAGAGGAAAAAATGTTTCATTATTTAGTTGTCCCTTAAGTCTGATACAAAAATTTGAAATTCTCTGCTGTAATTTATTTTTTTAGAGAAAGGAGGTTAACTACATCAAATAATTTATCAAAATGCAATCTTAGAACTAATAGAGACGCTCTTCTTGAACATAAATCAATTGAATAAAGGCTCTTCCACAACATTGTTCCTGATTATAAGGCAAAGAAAATACAGCTGTGGTTAAGAGAGAATGTGCCGGATTTCATCAAAAGAAACAGTGAAGAAAATGTAAAATTTGTTAGAAGAGAGGCTTCGAAACGTAATTTTATTCTTTCCGATTTTCGTTCCTGTTCAACTAAAAGAAAATATATTGGTTCAGTTCTTGATTTTGTTTCCGCCAAAAATAACGGTTTTTGGTTCTGTTCCGAATGAATAATTTTATTATAAACATATTCTTATTTGCACTAAAAATATAATTCTATCATCAACTGAATTAAATCTGCCTTCTACAAGTAGTATCATGTGAAAATGAAATAGAAAAGCAGTAGTGAACATCAAAACAGACAATCGACGAGCAATGTACCGTCCGTTTTGCTAAAGCAGAGCGACTGCAAACAAAACAATTCCACTCGGAATAGGGAATGATAGGCTGAGATTGGTATTGTTTGAAGCTCTATTTTGCCGCGCTGGGTTGTTATGATGTTTCCATTTTGTTTTATTTCAGTTAGGAAATTCAGAAACTCTGCTGCTTATTTCTAGTTCAAGTGTACACAAAATTTTAAACGTAAAAGTGCGTTGCTAAACTTCCGTTCGCCCCTACTTCGATAAAATCGAATCAGACCTGACGCATGCGTAAATGGGAGGAAGGCTCTGAGATTGAAATCAGACTGTACGTGTAATGATGATAACTACACGCTTAATTCAAAGGAGCGAAAGAAACGATCAAAGAGGGAGTGAAAGGATAAATTGTCGGTTTCGACCTTTTTACATCGAAACCCACAGTATTAAAGCAAAAATGCTCTTTTTCCGAAAAATCCACGTACCGATTCCTGTTTACCAAAATACTGATAACGTTCTTTCCGAATATTTCGCTCCGCTCAGTCATCAGGAAATGCTCCAAAAGAAGAAGTGCACCTTCAAGGACGAAAAAGAGCGAAAATTCCATCCGGCTGATCGAATTTCGTTCGTTTGAATTCAGCGTGTGTATGGTTGACATTAAATTAGAAAATATTTAATAATAACTGGAAAAATATATCCGTTTATTTCGGTTCGGTATATCTTTCGTCATTTCGTTACTGTAACAATCTTATATATACCGAACCGAAATAAACGGATATTTTTTTCCAGTTCCGGGTTTTCGCTCCGAACAAAATAACGGTTTTTTCCAGTTTTCGGTGTTTGGTTTAGTTCCGGTTCGAGTCTCTGTTTAGAAGTGAAGGTGTCCAAAAAGCGGCATCCCAATTTAAACAATCTTCAACTTTCGTTAAGGAAAGTAGTGATGGAAATCTGTGAAGAAGTAATGCATGTAGACGTACTAGCTATAGGGAGCCTGTTTGAAATCGAAAGGTGATACGTTTTGATAAAAAGTGCAATATATTAAATTAAAAAGGTAAAATAAAACTTTAAGAATATTTAATCTTAAATTTGATTTTAACATTCTTATATGTGTATCAGTATTTACGGCACAGATAGATAGAAGCTTTAACAAAATAGCATAGTTTTCAAAAAACTCTTTCATATCTATAGCAAATAACGCAACTTGAATGCCGGATAAACAGAATTTTCGAAAAACAAAAATTTCGGTAACTAATGCAATCTATCACCCGTCTATTCAATTTCTTAAAGGTGCTTCGAATAATAAATTTAATTTCGTTCAAGAAAAGCCTCGGAGAACATCCTGAAGTAAACAACGATTAGGAAAATAATATCAGATTCTGAGTCATTTACAAGAGTATGCTTGCTTGTAATCCTCCATCGTTCCAAAGTTTTCCATCAATTGTGTAGGATTATAGGTTTTACGTTAGAAGTTTTCCGTTAATTAAAAAAGGAAGCTTCCTGAAATTTGTTTAACTACTGTGACACAGATATTACAAGCTAAATGTCCATTAGGATTATAAGAAACTCTTAAGCCTTAAAAATTTCGATACATTATTACGTTAACTAAGTTAAAATATTTATGGTGTATTGCAAGTTGTTATTTGAAGGTTAAATTGACTGGTTTATACGAAATTCCAAAAAATTATAAAAGTTGGAATTTAGGAAACAATACCTTAAAAAATGCATGGGAAAAGTGAGCAAGAAATTTTATTTAAAAAGAAACTTTTTAACTATTAAAAAACGTAAGTTGATACAAAAACAACGTTTTAGGTGATAAAATGAAAATGCAAAGAATTATTTTCTAACAAGAAATTCATATATATCGTAATACACTGCCCTCCAAAAGTTAAACTACAACCTGTTTTTTGTGAATAATATGGAAACGAATGAACACAGAAGCAAAAAATTTGGACTAGCGAAGCACTAAATAGTTCTTTATTGAGTACGACATAGAAATTTACATAAATTCAACACAAACATGGTGTAAAAGCAAAAGAACACTTTTGGCAGAAAAGTCCACTTTTGGAGAAAACAGTTTATCAAAGCTTTTTATGTAAACATATGGTGGAAACATTACAAAAATGAGTTCTAATAAGGAATGTGTCAACCCCTAACTGCAATGCACTGGCGGCATCGATTCTCCATGCTGCTAATTAAGTTGTCGGACACCTCAATAGTGAGTGAAGACCGCGCATGGATAAGTCCTTGTTCCAGCTCATGCAACGATCTTGGAGGATGACTTGAAGCAGCCACTTGTCTGCCAAGGTAGACCCAAATATGTTCTAATCAGATTGAGGTCTGTAGATTGAGCTGGCCATTCCATTCGCTCCAAACCTTTGCTCTCAAGATAATCCTCAAAAAGCACAGCTCGCCGAGGTCGGGCATCATCATCCATCAGAATGAAATCATTGCCAATAGCAGAATACATGGCCAAACATAGGCATCAAGGATCTCGTCCCGATATCTCACACCAGTCATAGTACCTCCCTGGAACACATGCAGATCAGTGTGACCATCGACTGGATCCCTGCCCAAACCATCAATCCAACACTGTGGAAAGACACAGCTGTGTCTTTCCACAGTGTTGGATTGATGGTATCGGGTGCTTCGTTCCCTCCAGATAATCAGACGTCGTGAATCGCTCTCTGTGAATCTGGACTCGTCTGTAAAAAGTACAGAAGCCCATCACTGTCTGGTCCAAGGAACGTGTTCTCTTGGCCCTTCTCTGTCGTCCGTTGAGGAGGACACATACAGTGGTCACCTTGCATAGAGACCTGCATTGTGAAGAAGCCTTCGCACCCTACTAGCGGATATTCTTCTCTCTGATGCTACAGAGTGGTCTGCAATAAGTTGCGGCATGGTAACTAATATAATCGGTAACTAAATAGTTACCGTGCTTCTTGAATAGAAATGCTTCTTCTTTTCCAGACCGAAAGAGCTATAAAACGATATTCTGCGCGTGTTGCAGCACGCGGTTGGCCTAGAACATGTCTTCTGGGCACAGAAGCTTCTGTTTGATATTGATTCCAGAGATCGTTGGACCACACTGCGAGACACATTAAGACGCCTAGGAGCATAAGCCTGTGACAAAACCTTTTCCATTCATACGACCGACCGCCACCTTAACGAATCGGGCAAACAGTTTCTCTAAGACATTGCGGGACCCTGCTACCTATTGTTAACGAAGCTGCTAACAAAAGTTGTAAATCATTAAAAGTTACACGCGTAGTTATGAAAGCCTGATATTTGCACATTTTTCTCTGACTCATATATGCCTCTTCTCTTCTATAAAAAGAAAGTGGTAGCTATCGTTTTCGCATAAATTTGCAGAGAGTTCATTTTTATCATTTATACAAACCATAAATTTTACTGTCAGTGTCATTTTTTTTTATAGTGAGCTTCGAAAAACATGTTGTTCCTTAACTTTTGGAGGCTAGTGTAAGTGAATTAACTTTTACATTTTTCCATTTGTTACTAGCGAGTACGCAGCATATCTTGCAACGCCATACAAATTAAATAAGTGAATGTTTTTTTTTCTGCAACATGTTTATTGGATACACAATATTTTCCGATTTTCTGTCTCGCACAAGAACAAACCAGAAGATCATCCGACGCCTTAGCAGATCATGTAGAGTTAGAAGTCCATGTAAGAAGCATATATTTTCCAAATTTAGTCCACATTCTTTGTAGCGATTGTACCTATGTCTTGTTCATTGTAAATGTCTGTAGCACACGAAGCTGCAAACGTTTGAACTCGTTCTCTCTGTCGGAATCATAGGGATTCAGGGAAAATTTATATCATGTCTTTTTAACTTTACCATTTTGAAATTGTAGCCTCGATGATATTGTTCATCATATTTTTTTTACTGAAAGCCTGGTATCTTTGCTAAGTCGTGGAATCTTTAGTCACTACGCCACCCTGGCAGCAGGATAGTTAATTATTGTATCACTTTGCTTTTATGTTATTACTTTGCTCTGCATTTCGTTTTGAATGTTGAAACTGTTGGTTTTCATGCAGTTATTTTTGGCTCCTAACATAGCATGTGCAATGAGCCACTTGTTACTCTTATAATTCTGGACGTTATTTGAGATAACTTTTGTGGGTTAATTTGTACAAAATTTTGTGATTTTACGGAATGTGTACGGACAGTGTAATGATGTATTGTGTGGATTAACCAATTTTCTTTATCAAATCTCAATATCCAACAATAGTTTTGCAAAATATTCGCCGCATACATCACGTTGTACTTGCACAAGCAAAATTACTTTGATAGATTATCGGACGTCGTAACTATCAATATACAAACTACGAAGAAGCTACCCTTAACTACAAAAATTAGAACCTCAGAACGTACATATAAGAAGTAGATAATTGCAAAAAAAAAAAAGTTTTATCATCACATTTATTCTGTAACATTATTTTTTTTACTCTGTCATAGTGCTTATTAGTTACTACAATCATTACACATATCTCCTCAAACTAGAGTAGGTAGCAAAATGATTAGGGGTACCAATTAAACAGGCACTGGGTTCTTATTTTTTCTAGTTTAAAGGGATTTTTCGAGTATAAAAGTTTATTATAATAAAGCTTTTTTGCAGACTATTGGCTGTTGGTTTTCCTAACGCTGTTGTTGATAATAGCCAAAATCCTGCATCTTGTTCGTATTAAGAGTGTAAGTGCCGGGAGCTTACACCATCCAGGACTTCTGGGAATTCACCAAGTAGCGATCTTCAAAGAATTAATCACTACAAAGCGGCATGTGATCGAAACATGAATCAGCAGATAGCATCATAATGCTACATTCCAACAGCATTCAAAAATATGTTAGGTGAGCATGCCCCGAATAAAGGCTGTAATTTCATCAAAGCTCGGCACTACAAATACTAAGATTATTTTCATAAGATTTTCATTGAATGTAAGTATTTCTTACACACAAATGCATCTGTGCAATAGGGTGTTTTTATGATGTAAATAAAATGATCTCATAAATAAAAAAATCTGATGTGTCCAACACATGACTTCCTTGCACGTCTATTAATTCAAAAATGTTTTTTACGCACTTCCTCTAAACTTATTTGTTTGAAAGAGATAAAATATAAATAATAGTAAGGTATAGCGATTTCTAGCCAAATATATCGATATCGCCAAGCTGAGTTCAATTTGAAAGATTTCCTTCTGACACTTTATTTGGCGATATTTCACCAAAAGCCGACAAACTTGAGATAGTTTGCGAGATTTTGGGGATAGCCAAAGTAGTCATTGACCACTGACTTTCAATGAATTTAATGCATCCATACACCTTAATGTATTTAAAGTCATTTGGCTCACCCTGTAAATAAATTTCCAGTCGATTGCTGTCAAAAAAGATATTGAAAACCGTTAGATATTATAATATAGTTCTAAATACAAAAGTTCAAAATTGTACGGGTTAAAGTTTTAGAGTTATACAAAATACGAAATAATTTTTGGCGCCAAATTTGGCGATATTTCGGCGAAACTCGTCAATGTCGACGACATTTGGCGAGATTTTAAGCATGGACCAACAATGACAGATTATCGCCAAATGTGGCGATATTTCGCCAAAACTCGCCAAGAACGATGACAAATGGCGATACTTTGGGCATGGACCAAATGACTGACTATCGCCAAATTTGGCGACATTTCGGCAAAACTCGCCAAGGTCGAGGACAGACGGCGAGATTTTGGGCATATACCAAACAATGACTGACTACAATTGTATTATATTGAAGATGTCCATAGACATTAAAGTACTGAAATTCTTTTTGGTGGTCCTGTAAAGAAACTCCAGTAGATTGGAACCAAAAATCGAGATGCACAACTAGATGTTACAAAAATCTTACATATGAAATTTCATAATAGTTTTTGAGATTTGAGAGTTAAATATGCACACACGTACACCAAAAGTCGCCAAGCTTGGCGACTTTTGGCATAGTTCTTGAGGGAGGCACGTGACCGTGGTCCAACCATTACCTAACTTATGTTGTAGGACGGTATTGTGCTTGAAATGGATGAATACCCCTAAAATTGCCATTGACCGTAATGTATTGAAAATCTTTTGAGTGTTCCTGTAGCAGAACTGTAAATGATAAAGATACTTTTTTTAATGGAGAAATTCATTTTCTAACTCTTTACAGCATATATCACTCCTGAGTCGTTTGAAAACGCTTTGATGAATGTCGGCCCATAGAGCGTAATGTATTTCGAATCTTTTAGGCGGTTCTGTAGATAAACTATCCAGTCGAATGGAACCGAAAGGGGAGGTGCACTACTAGATATTACAACAATCCTAAATATAAAGTTTCAACATTGTACGAAAACAAGTTTCTAGTTTTTGAGATATGCGAGTTTAATGAATTTCGGCCCATTGAGCGTAATGTATTTCGAATGTTTTGGGCGGTCCTGTAGATAAACTATCCAGTCGAAAGGAACCAATAGGGGAGGTACACAACTAGATGTTACAACTATCCAAAATATGAAGTTTCGACATTCTACGCCTAATAGTTTTTGAGTTAGGCGAGTTTAATGAATTTCGGCCCATAGAGTGTAATGTATTTCGAATCTTTTGGGCGGTCCTGTACATAAACTATAAATTCAATTGCGACCAAAAGGGGAGGTGCACAACTAGATCATAGAACATTACTAAATATCAAATCTCAACATTCTACGACCAATAGATTTGAGATATGCGAGTTACATACATACGTACGTACGTACGAACATACGTACGTACGTACAGACGGCATGGAAAAACTGACCACAATAGACTCGCCGCTGGTCAAAATGAGTTGCAGACGCGTTAATATGATCGTGCATGCTAGCCTACGATGAGATGCATCGAAAAAATTCTTAAAATTAAATTTAGAGGTAGTCAAAATCGGTTTTTTTGTCGAAATTTGGCCCCCAAAATTTTTCGGGATCACATTACTTCCTTATATTACGTACAAGGAAGTAAAAATCCTTCAAAACCTAAAAGCAGGTTTTTACTGAAATAATTAAACAAGAAAATATAAGATAATGAATAGTGCCCCTATTAATTTTGTAATCTAGTATATAGGTGGAAGAAGTGTTGAAATGTGTGTCTAATTTCTTAACCAAGTTCATCAATTTAATGAAAAAGGAAATCTGTATTAACAATTTTTATCAAGTGCAATACGTCAAAGAGGGGTTAGTTTTTGAAAGACCGTGGTCGGAAAGTTCACTATTACTTGAAATCTTTTTCTAAAGTGATTATTAACAGATACATGAACACAACGTTTCTGACTCCACATCGCTATATGATTCTGAACAGTCTTAGTGTAACGTACCCCTCCTAAAAATTTGTTCCTCTGATTTTGAAACCCCCTGTATATGTATAACAGACACTCTCATTTGTTGAAATGATCCCCGTGTCATCTATTGTTTAATGGTGTTGCCCTGAGCATATGAACACAACAAATGTACTGACCGAAGAATATTTGCTCTCATAATATGCACTCAAGTGTCACTTCGTTGTCCATTCAGTATTCAAGTGTTCAGGTTTACTTGCCGCGCCAGAATCAGACATAATAAAGAGAGCCCTAAGAGAGTCCTGAGAGAGATCTAGACCCCTACTCTCTTAGGGCTTTGAAATTTTATGGTAAGCGAACAATAAAATCCAAAATCTTTAAGAGTTCTCTGTAAACTGTGCAGTTGACATTTCAAAGTGAAGAATATACAAATTTAGCAAAAGTTGTGGGACAGTAATGTTATCCAGTGTAGATTGTGGAAGGTGGCTCAGCTCGATGAATGTCATTGAAACCGTGCAGAGAAATAGAATTGGTAATGTAATCAAGTGTTATATACTTCTTGAATGTCGACTTTCACCGGTGAATGTCAACACATACCAAATACGTCGATGAAAGACTGAATATTTGCTTAGATTCTAGTGTATTCGGACTACCACCGGTGTATGTCGGCCAGCACACATACGTTCTGGTGAAGGTCGAAAAGCGAAACCGAGGTCAACAGTAAAGCAAAAGGGCAGGAAAATAATTTTTAATCTGTTAGGGGAGGTTATTTCTCTATGAATAGTTCCTTATAGTTATAGAAGAAAAATCCGCTTCAGTATAAATGCCAAGTTCTCTATTGGCTAAGTGTATACTGAAATCTTGATGCTTAACATTTATCTTAGTATATCTTCTATCGTTATTAAGAAGACAAGTAATATCGAGCATCTTTTCTTCTTTTAGTGAAATTTAAAGCTGCATGTAAAAAGAAAAACAAAAATCCTTGGCCGTCTCAATTTAAATTCCCCACTGTTAGTGCAGAAGTGAAAACTTCTCTACAGTGTGACAAACTCCTGTCTTCACTGTGATTGGTTACTCCCCTCAGCAAGAACGTTACGGTACGCTTGGGGCGTTTTACGGTACCTAAAATACGGAAAAGAAAATGCAAATCTTCGACACATTCAACATTCAATGCTAGTGCATGGTGAATGTGGACATTTGCCTGTGTAAGAGAGAAATAAGGATATTTAGAAAATAATTCGGACATACGCCAAACGACTATGTGAATGTTGACATTCACCGCTGAAAGTCGGCATTCTCCAGATTTCGGACTTTCACGGTAACATACATACAAAATAACTCAACAGTTTATATTCATAATGGTGTAAACATTGTACATAAAACATTGTAAGTAACATTTGTAAAACATTGCATAAGGCATACATAAGAGTAAAATAAACTGTACACTGTCAAGAAATCTCTTCTACTAAAGAATTTATGGCGCCCACCGTGGCCGAGTGTACAGAATCAAATTATTACACGGACAAGGGGGACAAGAGCCCGTGGTCCCTGAATAAAAGGGAGCCCCATATATAATGATTATCTGGATTATAAATTCCTATATACTGAAATATTAATGGGAAAAAATCAACTGAATTTCCCCTGTAATATCTATTACATAATTGCCCATCACTAGGTCAACTTAGAGACATATTTTTGGTGTAGTAAATACGATTTGATCAAAGTACAAAAACTTCTGTAAACTGAAATGCAATTTTGAGTACTAGTGCTATGTTTGTTTTGTTTTAAAAAGAAAAGAAAATTAAAAATTTTTTGTCGATACTGGAGCATTTTCTACGAAACTTAACACACGTGTCATATAATAGCCATCCCTGACTTAGCGCCCATAAGGGCTAATGATAGAAATCGGTTGTAAATATTAAAAAATATATTGTTTTTAGCTATATACTCTTGTTCAAATATAAATATGTATGTAAAGATATATAATTTTCGAAATTTTAAAAATTCCTCATGTTGCAAAAACGCAACACTGGTTAAAAATGGGTTAAAATGCTTGTGATAGTAAAGAGGGCCCCAACTTAACATAGTGCCCCGAGGCTCCATCTATGTATGGCCAGGCTTTACGAGTGTACAAGACACTCAGAATGTTAGACGACTTATGTATGAAGGTCCAGCTTTCCGGCATATCGCGCAGCTACCTATCTAACAGTCTGGAGTTTTAGTCGGTTTTCTCCGGATGTAACCTGACTACGTTTCAGAATCTCTTAAAAAGGTCCTCCGATCTAGTCATCCCCCATCCTTAGAAGAGTAGCTTTGCCATGGCACAACACAACACAACTAAAGCATTTAGAGTTCATTCTGTCTCCGGAATTATAGCTGTAGCTCATTAATCGATTACATCCTGTGGATGATGATATAACTTTCGGTATCCTGTCTAAATATCGTAAAATTTTATACAGTTCACTTTTTTTGTGTAATTCTTCAAATTAAATCTTGAGGAATTGCGTTTTAATGCGTTTTATAATTCCGTCAAAAACACAGTCTATTGTGCTACCATCTAACGTCAATAAATGTATCTATTACTTTTAAATTCTCGAAGATCTGACCTCTAGTTTGTACTGCTGCCATCTAGTTTACGTATAGATAAACTTTCGTTGTATGTCCTAAACGAAATAGCATTGAAAACATAGTTGTCTCGCCCCTGTTCCGTGTAAATTAAGTGCGTAAAACAAAAAGCGCACTTAAGGAGTTCGAACTGAATTTAGAGATGAGATATAATGCTAAAAATCAGAGAATTCTATGCTTCTTGTCTCTTTTAAAACTTTTGTCACATTTATATTACTTAGCAGTAATTTTATTTCACAAAGTTTTTTAAAATGAACTTTAATTAATTGTAACTTAATACGTTAAAAAAAAAAACAAGCAGATATGAGTCTACTGTGTTTACTTCGCATGGAAATAAAATAGCAAATACTGCTGGTAAATCCTCGACGATTTACTTTTTATTGATCCCTGCTGCCATCTAGTGTATAAAAGGAGAAACTTTCATCCTCCGACATAAATGTAATAACTTGGAAAACAAAGCTGCTCCTATTTCTTTCAAGATGTAACTCATCTGGCCTCACGACGACACCATGGTTGTGTCACTGGAAATGGTAGACGGGCGAAGTGTGAAGGTCTCGGGTTCGGGTCCCATTGCGCGTCTGTCGAACTAACAGTTCGGAATTTTCCGTGGTTTTCTCCGAAACTTAGGGTAACTACGGTTTAGGATCCCTTAGAAAGACCCCACGGAGAGCACCCCCCCACCCTTGTATTGTCCTTCTGACGAGCATTTATAAGCGGGCTACGAGCCAAGCACACGAATCTGATATGCATGTACAACAACAACTTACAAAACAACAACAACTTAAGTGTATAGACAAACTAAAGATAATGTAGAAGTAAGAACGGTAATTAATATTTAGAAATTTACTAATGTAATAGATAATTTTTTTAATACGAATTTGTTTACTTTGTCTCTTATAATTTCTCTCGGATATCTCATTTTAAAAATTCACCGTAATGCCATTTCGGAAATCAATTGTCCCTTTAAAACATAGTGAGTAAGAATTAGCACTTTATTCTAAAAAAAAGCATATTTAACAGCAAAATATTTGCCTAAAAAAGCATGCAAAAGTTATATATTGACGCATTAAAGTTATACATATTTGTTGTTCATTCTCCTTAAAATTCAATAAGATTCTTTTTTCTTTCATAATATTTTATTAAATTTCAAACTTAAGAATACTAATATTGTATTACTCTGCAAATTACGAAGCTACTGTTACGCTTAGATCGAATACGGGAACAAGACGCCCGTAGCAGCTTTTGTGCTTGGAGTACATTCATTCACAAATGCATAAAATACACAAAGTTTTTTGCGCATATCTATCATATGTGTGTATATAATCCACATGCAGCTAAAACATTTCTACCATAAACAAGAACGTCTTTACTAATTTGGAGGCCACCACTTACAGAGCGACCCTTTACCTTGGACAGGCTCCTGTGTTACATAACTAATACTAGCTGGTAGAATCCGCGAATTCTTGATAAATATCCAAACTTGAATGATAAATACCAAAACCTGAATGATAAATATCCAAACTTGAAATGCTTTTCTGATTTGTGTGCTGTTGATAAGGGGGAAAAAATTTTCAGGTAGTCTGTTCTGTGCAAACTACCGCGAAATATATATTAACGTATGATTAATTATACAGGGTGTATCACAATTCCCTCCCGGGTATGAAAGGCTTATAAAACATATATATATTACAAATACAAAGTTAATTTTACTGGAGAAGGAAACGTTGCAAGTTTTGCTTCACAAATGTTCAACATGTGAATCTTTCGTCATGAGGCAGATATCAAGCCTAACGTCAAAAGCTTCTGCACTCGCTTTAACATGCCGCGATCGGCGAATGCGGTTGTGATCCTGTGGCGTAAATCTTGCAAATCACGTGGCATGGGGGAGACGAACACACGATCTTTTATGTAACCCCATAAAAAAATTGCATGGAGTTAGGTCCGGAGAGAGAGAAGGCCACGGAATAAGGAGCGATTGTCCTCGTCAGAACCTCGTCCAATCCAACGACGAGGAAGCTCGTTATTTGTGAAACAAAACTTGCAATGTTTCTTCCTCCATATTTTTTTCATAAGCCTTCCAAACCTGGGAGAGGATTGTGATACACCTTGTATTTTAGATAGTTGTATCGAGTGTTGAGAAATAGACGAATATAACACACAAACACTTATTCTTCACTTATTATTCATTTATTAGCTCGATATATTGCGCTGTAACCCGTATTATCGTAAAACATTTCTCTTACTTTTTAAATTCACAATTTAATTGAAATCCTTGTCAATGATTTGACCCCATTGAAATTCATAAGTATTTTTGCAAATTCTATTTAAAATTTTATGATTTTTTAACATTTATTGCTAAGTTACAAGAAATATGCAATATCAAATTTCATTTTCTAGCCAGGCCTTGAATTGTAGCTATACTTAAACAGTTACAGTCAAGTCCGATAATCCGAGTTCATATTGACCGTCACCAACTCGGAGTATGTGGACTACATAATAAAATGGAAGAGAAAAATTTAGTTTTATGTACATACGTAGAACGAGATCAAATAGCTAAAAGTAACGACCACACAGATTTGTAAAAATAAAATTGCATTTTAAATGATATCACATTTACACGATTTAATATTTAAACATGGATCTAGATTTTTGTTTTTGAGCAGAAAATCTTTTTTTTTTTGTTGCGTTGTCTCGTATGCTTTTCAAAAATAAAAGAGATAAAACTTTTCATACAGTTATTTGGCAAAGTATTTGTTGTTACTCAATGTCGCGTAAGGCGGCTGTGCATTCTGCATGCAAAATGTTTTTTCTTATTTTTTCTTCTCTACCTTGGATCAAATGAAAAAGCATAAAGATTCTGATTAACTGCACTTCACTGTAACAGATAACGTCTGAAAACAAGAAAGATAAATCCTGAAAAACGCATCGATTATGAAACATTTTCTAATCTTGTCTTATTTCCGACCTTATTTTGAACAGTTTTTCAATTTGCATTGTCCACTTACCTCATATAAAGAACGAAAGCCCGTTACCACCTTTTGTGGACACCCTGTATAGAATTTAAATTAGTTTCTAATCAGAATTTAGAGAGAGTTAAGTTTATAAGTAAGTCTTAAATTTGTAAAGAGTTAGGTCCTAGATCCATGTTGTTACCACCTTTGGGGCACCTTGTATAGAATTTAAATTAGTTTCTAATCATAATTTAGAGAGATTTATGTTTATAAGTAAGTCCTAAAATGTGTTATATAAAAATAACAGAAAAGAAGATCTTTACGAGTTTCTGATGTTTTCGCGTGATCATTGTAGCCTAGTTAGCCTGCTAAAAACCACCCTGTGTCAAACACTTGCGAACCCTAATTACAAATATGAATTTAAAAGCTGACTGTTAATAACAATAAAAAATATATTGTAACTAGTTCACTTTTATATCTACACATACATTATGGGGTTTCTTAAACATCTGAAATCTTTTAGAAAAGTGGACTGAAATAAAAGTAATAAACTATATAATTTAACAATGGATTAATGTTTAAAAAAGGATTTGTTCTCTATCTTGTTTGAATTCCAAGCACATTTTACTAAAAGATATCTCAATCAGAATTCTTAAACTGTTTAAAAGTAAAGTCTTACCCAATTTTGCTGCTGTAGTTAACGAAACTGCAAATATGTCATTTTGTAAATGATTTCTTGGTTTTTCATAAGAAGTATAGACGAAATATCAACGCAATGTGGCGAAACCTAAGATCAAAGTTCTCCAAAACTGAAGGAATAGTATGCACTGTGCCTAAATTTCAGCAGAAAATGAAAATCCTCTGTTCGATGGTCAAATTCGACGTTTTACTACTGCAAAACTGCTCGCAAAGACGCGAAATTTTACTGAAAACTACTTGCAACTTCGTGCGTGTCTAGTGCTGCGTCACAGCAAAAAATGAAAACTCATTTTAATTCAAACTCGTTTCGTAAATTGTGAACCGCTTAGGATTGCGTCGCCAAATGTTATGTCACTATGATGTCCCAATAAAGAATTATAGAAGAGATATATTACTTGCGTTTGAATTAAATTTAGATCCTGATACAAATCCTTTGTTAAAAACGAAAGTTTCTACGCCCGGAAGAATTTTGAAGGAAGCAAATAGAAATTTTGAATTTAGAGAGGATGTTTAATTTTATATATTTATATATATATATATATATAGATATGTATATATATATATATATATATAGGGGAATCATATATATATAAGGGAATCACGAAATCTTGATCACCAGTTACCGCACAATCGTTTTGTAAACATAGATAAACAGTCAAGAAAATAATTATTTTTGCTGAAAAAGTTGAACAATTTTAACGATTATTAATGCTCCATTCCGTAAATGCGTTCTTCCAAACTAAGATTTAAAGCTTCGAACACGCAACATTTTCGCCAACTGCCAAATCTCCAGTATAGTACAACTGAAGTACTAAAAACAACTAAAAACAGAAAAGCTGCAGGCGCAGATAATCTAATCTCTGAACTTCTAAAATAGGGAGGTGCTACTTCATGAAAAACTACTGCATTTATACAACATATGCTTAAAAAAATGTGAAATACCTTGACAGTGGCGAACAGCAGAAATTATCTCTAAGAAAGGTGATAGAAACTGCTGCTTAAATTACAGAGGAATAAGCTTACTCAATAGCACCTATAAAATATACAGTAAAATAATTAGTTATAGAATAAAGGAGATAATGGAATTACTACTTCTGGAGGAACAATCTGTTTTCAGACGAGGTAGATCCTGTATTAATGACTTTTCTGTGGTGAAACAAATAATTGAGAAACACCGTGAATTTAACCTAGAAACGCATGTCATTTTCATAGATTATGGAAAAGCTTTTGATCGTGTGGACAAAGAATGATTTGTGATGCAAAAAAGAGGCATCCCTCGACATTTGATTCAAACATGCGAACCCTTATAACAAAACACAAAAATGGACACAAATTGGCATGGAAGAAGTTAAAACTAACCAAGACGTTAGACAGAGCTGTGGTTTGTCCCCAACCCCCTCAATATTTATATTAATGACATCATACGAACGTGTAAATTATCAGTAAATACTGCTATCCACTTGAATTTGACAACTTGTGTCAATACATTACTCTTTACGGATGACCAAATAATAATTCAGACAAATGAAGATGACCTTCAGAGATCTACCTACATCCTTCATAAAATATGCCAAGACTATAATATGAAAATCTCAAAAACAAAAACAATGGCATTTTTAGACACAGAACCGGTTAGAAAAAAAAAATGTTATTGATAGTAAAATTATCAATCAAATACAACATATCACCTGTCTAGGTTGTGATATCACCTTCGACTATAGTAAGGATACCCTAAATAAGCCATCACATCTGAGGCACTCTAAGAAGAACCTTAACGAGGAAAACTGGAAGAGAAACGCTAATGAAGTTTTATAGTGTTATGGGAGTCCCCACTTTATTATATGGTTCAGAGACATGGACTTGAGGTGCCCGAGATATAAGCACAATCCAGGCAGAAGAGATCAGATATTTACGATCTATAAAAGGCTGCACAATTTTGGGAAAAATAAAAAATGAAAATATTAAGAGAGAATTAAGTATATTCAGCCTATCTGCAAAAACCATGCCCAGTGTATGAAACGCGGGAGACTATCCACAGCTGCCTAGTACTACAAGCCTAACTGCAGGCGAGACCGTGGCAGGCCCAGAAAACGGTGGTTGGGGCAGGAAGCCGGAACAGGCTCCTTGCCTAATCCGTGACGATGATGATGACACATTGAATTAAATCACTTTTTATGCCAGTATGCATGGTATAGTCAAAGGTGGAATTTGCATAGCAATACTAACAATCGAGTTCCATGAGAACATATATTTGGTGCTGCCATCTAAAGTGCATATTTCATAGCATCATCATTTTACGATAAGTAATATGAGGAGAAATATTTTAATTTATTTTGGCCGTCAATATATGTTTCATGCTTAAGCATTTTTCTTGTATTTTCATATTTAAAATAACTTCATCTGAAATTTACTATACAATTACGCCAGGGGCGTAGCCATGGGGGGGGGGGTTATGGGGGTCATAACCCCCCCATGAGGATTTTTTTGCCATAAAAAATGTATATTCTTCACTATATTATCACACACACATATACATATATATGAGTTGTAGTAGTCGTAACTCCCCCCCATGAAAAATTTCTGGCTACGCCCCTGAATTACGCTGATCCCTGACTCACTGATTCACTGATTCTGCAACAATTCTGAGTAATTACTCCAAGATAAAACTTTCACCATGATATCTCCAAAAAAAATAAAAGGGTAAGCACTAAAAACGCAATAACATCACCGTTAGTATGATCGACTTTAAATTTTTCATAATTATGTATAAAAATATAGAAAACAATCTGCGATAATTTAAAAATCTGAGAGTAAAAGAAAAAAATAATATTAATCATTTGCGAGACAAAATAACTGTTTCAAGTGACAATTATGTCATCATATGAGTAACATTACGTCATGAAATTACGGTTATCAGGCTTCGAAGGGAAAATTGCGATTCCAATTCATTTAAAATACTTTTTCTAGATTATCCGGTTCTTTTACACAAATAAAATGATTTCGTTTGCTGGAACTCTGATACAGAGGGGATCTTTCCAGCGGAAGGAAATGTTTCGAATGTGAAAAAATTTAGCATGATTTTAGAAGAAATACAATTCGATTTTGGCATATAATAAAAAATTAATATGAAGGTATTCATTTTAAGTGGATGAAGATTAAACCTACTGAGTGTAGACATATTTGGTTAAATGATTTTTTTTTCTAGCGCCCGTTGTAATTGCCTCCACAACGGATGAATAAATGAAAAGATAATTATATGGAAAGGCAGTTTGTACTAACATTCCCGGCTAAACAGGGAATACTATCATAATACCTATAATTCTAATTTTTTATAAATTTACTGACAGGGGGCATAAACAATCACACATAATTCGTAAAATATGCAAGTGGTAATGATGATGATCATAAAATAATACCCATGCAGTTCATAACTTATTTGACAGAAGTTTGGAGTTAAAACTATTTTTTTCAGGGCAAGTTTACATAACATTTGTGGATGTTTACCAATTGCGTAAGCAGTTCTGCACGAGTTTGATATTGTTAAGTAACTGTTCAAACAGCCAAACCGATGCTTCATAGCTGATTATCTTCGTAGTCACTGCTTTTATAATCATTTGCACTCTTGAAAATGCAAACTTATTTACATCTGAAGTCGATACTGCTTTCAGCAAAATCAAACTTCCCGATGCAAATAATAATAATAATAATAATAACCCGCTTTCGATGAATTAATGAAGTAGCCTCAAGAGCACCTGCAGAGTTAAAGTGGAATAAGTATGTGACTATCTTCGCTTCAGAGAGACCAGTTTCTGATATCGTTAAGCATATGAAGATAGCCGAACAACTTCGATTGGACGTTACGATTGCAATGAAGGACAAAACTAATCAGTACTTAAAAATTCTCTTAGAGAGAAACCAATGACTGCACTTAAGCCTGTATTTTAATACGTGCATGATAATCCTGAGATGTTAATCGATTCATTGAGACATCCTTTGACATGTGTGATTAAATATATGTTCATCAATTCCAAGATTTTTTGTTATTGTCCCATTAGTCCGGTACTGATCAGCCATATTAAACTTACATACGATGTTTTGTGGCACATCTTTGCAAAATTCGTTTAACCCTTTAACGCGCAGTGTTCCCGGGTCTCTGGGAACACCAAACTCTGACTTTTGACTGTTTCCAGACACGAAGAATAGATTTGATTTCTATAAAAATAGTTGCAGGTGACTAGCTCCACGAGAATACTTTACTTTTTAGCACGTCATTTCCCGTAAAAAATGGTCACGCTTATTTTTAACAGCACTCACATCTGCTGAAAACTTTATAGATTGCCCAATGCTGAAAAAAGGGCAGCCGTTGCCATCGCTCGACTTAACTACCAGCAAGATGGCGGACGATCGAAACGTTCATCACGTGCCACAGATCTAGAGACCCTTTTTTTGCCTACCTTTGCAGCCTACTTTTTAGCACGTCATTTCGCGTAAACACGATTATTTTTAACAACACTGACATCTTCTGAAAAATGGAAGAATGCGAGAACAGCTGGAAGATAGATTTCCCAATGCTGAAAAAAGGGCAGCCGTTGCCATCACTCGACTTTGCCAACGTTCGACCGTTGCCATCGCTCGCAGCTGGCTGTGCCGCACAGCCAGCTGTGTTCAAATAAGGGTGTATAGATCTGTAGCACGCGATGATCGTTTCGATCGTCCGCCATCTTGCTGGTAGTTAAGTCGAGCGATGGCAACGGCTGCCCTTTTTTGAGCATTGGGAAAGGGTTGCGCCTCAAAGGGTTAAAAAAATGATTCATTTCAATGATTCAAATAAGGGAAAACAAAATCTCTTTTAAAAAAATCAGCGATAAACTCCTTTTGCTTCGTTATTAGAGCGAAATACTACCTACTTTTAACCAATCTGAGAAGCTGCATTTTTGAAATTGTGCATAGCAATCTGGAAATTCTTATTTTACAATTGTCACCAAGTTATATGCATTTTTATTTTAAGTTGTTTACGATCAGCTACAAAATGGGCTGATTTCTGAAATTTCTTCACTCTAGGCCATTATCAATATAGACTGTCTACGAATAAGCATTTGGACACCTGTGACAAATAAGAAAAACTATATTCAAAATCAATAGTTGGTAGAGCCTCCACGAGAGGCAATTACAGCGTGAACCCTCCGGGGCATACTTTCCACAAGTCTTTGTATTACAGCTAGTGGTATTGTCTTCCACTCGGCTTGGAGTAGACATAGAAGTTCCTTCACCGATTTTGGACGGGTAGTGCACCCCTTAATTCGGCGATAAAACACGTCCTAGAAGTTCTCGATAGGGTTCAGGTCTGGGCTCTGGGCAGGCCAGTCCATTCGATGAACTCCATTGGCACTATACCAAGCCTTGGATAACCTCGAAACATGAGAACTGGCATTGTCGTCATGAAAGTAACAGGGGTCCAACCCGTAAAACTGCCACAACGTAGGAAGCACATTGTCATCCAAAATAGTGCAGTAGGCATCGGCGTTGAGCTTACATGAATGGGGACCAAGGGTTCCAGTCCATACCAAGAGAAGCACCCCCAGACCATAATTCCACCTCCGCCGAACTTGACTTTTGGCACAATGCATTCTGGCAGGAGACGTTCTCCAGGGAGACGCCAGACCCAGACCCTGCCATTCGAACGGTAAAGGGTGATTTTTGATTCGTCGCTCCAAAAGAACCCGTTTCCACTGATCTACGGTCCAATTTCGATGTGCTTTGCACCACATTAACCGAGCAGCGCGGTTGGACTTTGTGATCAAAGGCTTAGGGGCAGCAGCACGACCATGAAAACCAAGCAGATGTGCTTCCTTACGGATGGTATTCATTGAAACAATACTCCCGGATGCCTGTTGAAACTCCTAGCGGATGAGGGCCATCGGTTGGGTGCGGTTCTTCCGAATGTCTCTGGACAGCACTCGTCGGTCGTTATCTCCCAGTTTCGTTGGTTTGCCGACTCGGGGCACATTCCGACAATCACCGCACACCTTCCAATTTTTAATCACATAGGCCACTGTCGATTTTGTTTACTTCAGATCGCCAGATTAAGGATCGGCCACATTTGTGATATCCGATAATTATACCTTTCTCGAAATGAGAGAGCTCCGAACTGCGCGGCATCTTGCATGCGACACATGCCGATGCTGTTTCCTACACGACATATACCGGCGGAGGCCGTGACGTACCTCAGGACCGCAGATATCGTCATTTGCATAGGTGTCCAAATACTTATTGGTAGACAGTGTATTCAGCTAGATCTCGACAGTGAATTAGATGTTACTTAAAAGAGATATGCTGTGATTGATATTCAATATTTTAGTTCTTAGACTTTAATTAGAAAGGTTTATTTAGTGCTACCTTAAAGATAATGATTTCTAAGTAAAATTTTCATAAGAAGTAGCTGCATTTTTTTTCATTTATTTATCAATAAAAAATAATCAATTATTTATTTGTCGATAAAGAAATCCGAAATAAAACAGACATTTCTTAGGTATTTTTTTTATCCACCAGATAAAACACATGAATATTACATTATTATAACGAACCCGGAACCTACACACTTCAGTCATCTACCATTTCCACCACTGTGCCAGGGTGAGGCAAAATTCTCAGTAAAATGTGCACTTTACACTAATGAGGCCATGTATGAAATTTGAGAATTATATTTTGAAAAGTGTAAGAGAAATGAAGATAAGAAATACGCTTACTTAAACCACTTTTCAATGGCTCTCGAAGAGAAAAAAAATCACGTCTGATGATCGCGTTTCAGGGGTCATACAGAAATCACGAATTTATTTTTTTTCTACTCTAGCAAAAAGCGTTCACATTCAAATTTTTATCTAGCCTCCGACCATCAATATATCTCTGACATTTTCAAAAATATAATTCTCAAAATTTCCGCATCACCTCATTAATGAATGGGGCACATTTTACTAAACGGGAATTTTCTTGTACTTGGGTCGTATACAGCTTTAAAAAGCGTAATTTTTTGAAAATTAACGAAGGAAATTTTTCTTAACAGAGTCTTATTTCCGGTCTTATTTTGAACATATTTTTCAGTTCGCACTGCCGACGTATCTGTCATAGATAAAGAATTAAATCCAAGTTGCTATCTTTTTGGGGAACTCTGTATTTTATTAATTTCTTTTTAAATGTACTATCAATATACGTTAACTTACATAATTCGTCTGTTTCGCTGTGTTCATATTTCTTTCTGAGCTCAAAATGTTATTTTTTCTTAAAAAATCTAATAATATGTCAGCTGACAGACAGCTGTCAAAAATATTTCATAGTGTCAAAATTCAAAGAGAGTTCTGACTTTTCAATAGGTTTCTCAGATATCTGAAAATAGAAAATAGCATTTCAAACTCTTTTTATTGAAAAAGTAAATACGATAAAAGCACATTTAAAAATATCATTGATATAATTTGTATGGGTTTAGAATTCTTGCAAAATTCAAACGCATGAAAACGAGATATCAGGCATATTTTTAGAAAAGTTTGAGAGTGGATGAGATTTCTAAAAATGACCCCCTTGAATTACAAAACATCTAAAATTCGTGCAAAATACATAAACAAAATATCAAAGTGCCGTTATCAAAAATTTTCAATTGGATGCTGCTTTTTTCAAATGAATATTTTAAAAGAGTTTGTTATTAATAAAAACTACTACAGTACTTTAGAAAATAAAATACCGCTCTCATCTACAATGAATAGATGGCTGTTTTTTTGTGTCCCAAAACTAGAAAAAAGATCATAGAATTATGGTTGTAAGTGATACGCACAACTGGTATAGACAAAAAGGTCAAGAATTTCCAATCCGTAGTATTCTGTCCGTAGTATTACTATAATGACTAGTTTGTGTAATGAGAAATTATCGTTCGATTTTTGAACACTAGAATTACCGTTTGTGATTCTACCCGCTAGCGCAAGCTGCAAATTGCAGATATTTTCATCTGGGTGCAAGTAATAATCCAACTCCATAATCACTCAAAAGACATGTTTATAGAAAGTTACATATCTCCGAAAAATCTGACCAAGCTGTAAAGTCAATAGATAAAACTTGGACCAATACCCAAAACCGCTTACAAACCTGTTGCCACTCACCCCTAAGAAATACGTCCCAAACTTCAGACCACAAAAGCTTGGCAGAACACTTTAACAAAATAACAAATGTTAAGAACGCTTAAACAATTAGACTACTATCGACTATTTGTCAAATCTGTAAAGTGGACTCCATGAATGTTAAGCTCCATTGCTTGGACTTTAGATCGAGAGGCTCAAAGCTTTGGTGTAATAGCCAAATTATGTGGGACTGCCAGAACTCTTAGAAACTCTGTTTGATTGAACTCTTACCCCTTCCTCCATTCTTTTTTGTTTGTAAATCATGTTTATCTTGTTTTTTATAGCATTTATGTTCCTTGTTCCTTTTGTAAAATTTTGTGCTGATTAATATCTATGGATTGAATTCCAGTTAGCTATATAGTAACAACAAGATTTTTTAAAAATTGTGACATGTCATAGGGATATCCTTACACTATAGAGTAGAGTTAAATATTTATTTTACCTCATACAAAAATCAATTGCTTTTAGGTAAATAATTATTGCTTTTTCTTCCTTTCAAATTCTTAGAATGAAAAATATTTATATAATGTAGAAAAAATAATACAGTTTATGTATTTTTAAAAAAGATTAAGAAAACGTCGAACTCGATGTATATTTTTGCATAATCATTAAGTTACGGTTACGAACATTAGGGTTCATTTGCAATTCAGTTTTGATCTTTAAATAATCTAAACTCGAAAGTTTCTTTCGGGTGGATCTTTCGTCTGTGCAGCCAAAAAGTAAAACTCTAGACAAAGTTTGTTGAGAAGCAATTCTATGCATAATAAAACATTTCTTTGGTCATCAATCAATTTCTAAATCTCAGGATAAAAGGAATGTCATTTTTATAAACATTTGTTTGAATGAATGCATTAAATTAAAAGTGTTTATGTTTATTTTTTGAACTATCAGAATTTAATCACTAGAAGCAAAACCAAATCAGCGTGGGAATAATTGCCCATAATGCAGAGTGATTACAATCTGCATCATGGACAGATGCAGATTATATTTACAAAAGTACTGAAGGCATTTTGGCGAAAATAAATGCAAAATAACATTTTAAAGGTAGCAGTAGCATAAAGTTATTTATGTTCAATGCGTTCAATCGTTAGATAAATGAACAATATTCATTCTGTAGCATATTTTGTCCCACACATTTTCAAGACTTGCCTAGTGTTACAGTTTCGATGTCTGCAGTCATCCTCGATTTCCGTTCACTAATGGCAACTGGTAGAGGTTAAAAAAGCACATTTTCTTCCTCTACGAAGCTTTAGTCATAAAAAAAATCTTCTATGCATCCTCCAAAAAATAATCGTAGGGAGTTAGATCAGAGATTCTTTCGAACCTCTGAATAAAGAGTATTGTTGAAATCCTTTCTGTGGCCAAATGAAACTTAAAATTGATTACCGATTATAAAACTCCGACACTCATGACTCAAAATGATGTGTGAAATGGAGCCATTCGTTTTATTATTTAGATGCCTTTTAAATTTGGGATATTCATTTGCGACACCCTGTATACAGCATTTATAAAAATATAATAGTAATTTAATCACTAAAAAGTCTGGTTTGGAACGTTATGTGAAATGACGCTGCATTCCATTTTTGATTTAGGGATTAAAATTACTGTTACAGTATTTAGTGACAGTGAGCAGTCTTGTTTTCATCCAAATGAAAAGTTAGGCATTTTCCAGAATTTATGAATCGGAAGCCCTATTTATTTTGCTAACTTTCAGTTGCACTACAAATAATCCAATCAGGGACTCATCCAGAAACAATTTTGTGTCCAAAGAGGAAAATTCAGAACTTTTCACAAAAAGACTTCATCATTCCCATTTTATTAATATAAAGCGAAATTTCGGGCGAAGGAGTCCAGACTCTTTCCTTCCTTGAATACATCAGTGAATTCATTGCAAACTTACATTATAACTTCGAGTCCAAGTAATGATGCTTTAAATGTACTTGATTGTGGAAGTAGAGTTTTTGTCAACTGGGATCATGCATTTTAATGTAATTATAACTGATAAACCTGCAGTCCGACAATTGGCTAGATGATCACTGACCGATTTCATGCCATCGAGACTTATTTCCTGAAGGACACTTGAGGTAACTATTTTACCAATTAATTTTGTTAATTTTCATTTATTAATGATATTCATATATTTATTTCATAAAAACGTACAATTAACTTTTTCTTCTATCAAACTGTCCATACTGCAGTTATGCATTAAAGTTTCTGCGGGACAAAATTGCACTAGTCATAGAAAACACCTTATAAAAAAAAGAAATCCTAGAATTTATACTTTTTAATATAGAGATAATCTTAGGAGGGAACGTTTTAGAGAGGTTAAACCAACACTAATTAAACTTACATTAATTAATGATAAGTCTTATAAGAATTTAAACTCGAATAGTTTGAACCTCATTTTTAAAAATTCTTAATTGCCTTCAAAAGGCATGCATAAATGTTCTAACCTACCAATGTCATCTTCAGATTTTTGCCTAAAAATTCGACACTATGAAGGGTGTTTGCAACTTTTCTGCAATGGATGTACTTTTGAAAAGCGCGATGTGATCTGAGTGCTCTGAAAATTTGCGATGCATTAAATACAGAAGGAATTCTGAACTATCGCAGCAAATTATGTATAATGCACCTTTTAATTTCCTTCAATAGATTGAAAACGATGCTTGTTAATTCATAAACCTCCATTTTTTTATTATTGTGCATTATTGTCCTCTTTCAAAAATTAATGTTTCTATGTGATGAAGGCTAATTCTGAACCAACAAGAAGCTTTTTAATTTAAAATTAACATTTAAAAGAGAAAATATTTTTTCAACAATAAGTTAAAGGATATATAGTGCATTTGCTCAGTTAGGTGGCAGTCAAAAACAATTCTCTACCTATATTTTTGGATTAATCATAAAACTGTTTATCATCGCCACCACAAAAAATTATTTAATTCCAATAACTCTTAGCTCACTTTTTAAATATATTTATTTTACTAGTGATGTGTATGGAATCTGAACTCTTTGTGACACGTTTTTCAATTGCTCTTTTTCTGATTAAATTAATGTTGTTCAATATGTGTATGATAGTTCAAAAAAATTCAGAATTTAACAAACAGGTTTTTGTACAATATGAATTTTGTACAAAACTCTTCGATTTAAAAGGCATAAATAACAACGTAATTCATGTTTTCGAAACCTTTAATTAAAATTTTAATCTAATGTTATAATATTAGCAGCTCTTTTATTCTTAGAAGTTAATTTAATTAAAAATACACCATAACTAATTATGAAAATTGAGGACAGCATCAAATTTTAGAGCTAAAATCATTTGGATGTTTCATAGTGCCACATTATATTACTTTCATCATTATAATTCTTATTATGGAAAAATTTATTTTGTCTTTCTAAATGGATTTTTAAGTTGTCTCAGCATTTATTTTATAAAAGAGTAGTTATATTCTACAGCTTTCTAACATTATTAATTTATTCAGGCATACGAAGGAAGACAATTATGCTTGTATGTATTAAATGCGAAAAGAGATGTAAAACAGTTATTAAAAATAATTGATAGTATCAGGAAAGGTATCAGATCGAATTATTACACAGAATCTATGTCCACATTTTCATGTAACTCATTTTCCGTTTTGGTCTGAAGGTTGGAGAGGACACTTACGTTTATACAATATCCGTGTACATAAAAATCCAATCAGAAATGGAACACTGCAGAAGATCGATTGCATACAGATGTAACTAAATCAGTGCTGCTTCCAAGTAGTACATAAGGGCATATCTCTTCGGCATGTGCAATTGAATGCCTGATAGAGTAGTTATTGATGGAATGCATAGAGATTAGATAGTTCTTTCTAAGAAGCATTAATACAACTTTTGTGTTCCATACTGATTTGTTCATATTGGTATCTTCCGTGTGAAATCTCATTGATTGTTTTTCAATAGTAGCTTTAATTTCAGTAATGCGAACTTCAATCGGACTAAACAAGGGGTGCATTTTCCAATGGTAAATGTCCATTACGAAACTCCGGAACAACATCTGACAAGTTGGAGCAGGCTTGCGGGCTCAACACTTTCTCCGAACCGTGTGACAAATTATATTCATTGTTCCAGTATCACTTTTACTTTTACTGAAATAACAAATGTATGTAATAATAAATTTTAAGTGACTAGTTTTTTTTTTCAAAATTTCGTAATCACTAGCTAGCGATATCACATATGATCAATAATCAGTCTCGCTCAAGATGGCAGGTTGTGAAATTATTACATAGGAATAAACTACGATTTAAAACTGGTACACAATCCAATATTTTTGTAATATTGTAATGCTATCTAAAATACATTAGTATGCAAAATTTCAGGTGAATAATGCAGTTCAAAGCTCTTATAAAATCGATTTAATATTGGCAATATATTACCAAATTTCGAGCAGTACCAATATTCACGAGATGCTTTTCTTATGTATATGTTACTGTGAAGACCGAAATTTGGATAATTTCGACATATACCGGTGGATATTGACATTCACTTTGTCGCTTGGTGTATGTCAAAAATATTTGCCAACTATCCTTATTTCTGACTTACACCGGCAAATGACGACATTCACCGTGCGCTAATGGTGAATGTCGAATATGTCGGATATTTGCATTTTGTTCAATGTATTTCAGGCGCGATAAAACTTCACAGGGGTGACGTAATTTTTTCGCCACTCTTACTTGGAGGAGTAACCAGTAGAGATGAGACGGGCTCGGGCTCTGTAATTCACAAATGTGTTCGGTCTCGGGCGGGTTTGGGCTTGTGAAAAGGTTCTCCTTTATTGAGCATACTGTTTGAAACAGATTTTAAAAAGTGATTCATGAGGAAAATAAAAGTACTTATAAAAAATAAAAAAATAAAAATTGCGCACAGGCGTCTAGAAAGTGCGGGAAGCTCTTAGTGTATTTTAGAACGGCTGCTTATATTGCTCAGTTAGTCATGAGATCAAACATTTTTTCATAAACATAGATATAAAGAATTAGAAAGTGCATTGAGAGTTTGCAACTGTATTTGTGTTTAATTTACACAAACGGCAAAATTTATTGTAGTTTATCAATGAAATAATTGATTTTTTTTCTTTAGCTGAAATTTCGGGCTCGGGGTCCGACTTAAATAATATGGCTCGGGCTCGGATTAAAAGTCCTCGGGCTCGGGCTTCAAAAAATGAGCCCGAACTCATCTCTAGTAGTAACCAGTCGCGGTGAGGAGATTGGTTCGTCACTCTGTAGAGGCGTTTTCACTGCGGGACATGCAGCTTTAGGTTCTGATGTGAGAAAGGCTACCCGATATTACTTGCCTTCTTAATAATGACCTCAGTTGTGCTTGGATAAATTTTAAGACTTTAGTTTTAAATTTAGCCAATAAAGATTTTTTTTTAATTTTTGCATTTATACCGTATACGTGAAGATACGAAAAAGCTTAAGTAACAGGACATGTAAATAAACTTTTCAACTTAAACAGTACAATCTAAATGGGAAAAGGAAATAATACCAATAACAAACTTAATAATGTGACTGAAATCTTATTTATTGAAAAAGCTTAAACTTTTATGACATTTTGAATTGCATAATAGTCCCTTCCTTTTACAACTTTATTTAGTTGTGGAACACTTCCTTTTGCAGAGACAGCGTGTATAGACTTGCCTTCAACTTCTCGAATTAGCTGCAGCTGCTTCTCTCAGCGATATTTCTTGAGAAGCAATCTCATCTATGGAAAGTAACTTTTCTTTACAAATTACGAACTGATTACGGGTATAAAGCTGCTTGAGGGCGCCATTTTTATCTGCTAGTTTATAAAAGTCGGTGTCTTCTATTCCAACAACGACTGCCAACACATATAGGCCGTCTGCGTGACCACGGTCGACATCAGGGACTTGCATTCGTACTTTATCACCAATTTGAGGAGGAGGATAATTTTTTTTTCGTATTTGAGGTTCATTTCGTTAGTAACATTTTCGTTGCTTGCAGTAAAAGATTCTATTTCGTGGCCGATCGTTTTATAGGAATAAACTCTGATATTCAGTCAGGTCTTGATATGAAGACGTGGTAGGTTCCAGGTTTTCTTAAATATTTTTCTTTGGAATATGGTTTTCGGTATTGTCACTGCTCAAATTTTCTCTAAAATTATTAACAGTTTCTGCAAGCTGTTCTTTGGTTTTAAAATTATTAGCAGTTTCTTCGAGTTTCAATGTTTACGATTTGCTCGCTAGGCAAAAAAGGCGATGCTATGCCTCTTCTTGGTTTAATGCCAAACATGGCTTCATAAGGACATTGGGGTATTGGTTCATGATATGTAGTATTTTTGGCAAACTGAACAAAGGGCAAACTATCTGACCATTTATTTGTATCGTTATCGTTCATCCATGCATAACATATTCTGTTTACCCTGATTAGCCCTTTCAACTATGACTATGACGAGACTTTCATGAACTATCTTAACATCTTTCCTTATAGAGCATAATTCGGATATGACTTGGTTACTGAATTCCCTACAGTTATCTGAATGCAACATAGATGGAGCACTAAATATTAAAAATATTTGAAGAAGATGATACGCTACTTCTTCAACTGCCTTAGTTTTCCTGGTTTTAAGGGTACAATTAATTTTGCTTCATCATTAATTTTTAAAACTTCAAGACATTTTAATCTCTGTAATCCAAAAGTATTCTGCATTTAGTTTTTTTGAAAAAAAATCACTGTTAGAAAGTATTTTAGCGTACTTTTCTTGTGAAAAATAAAAACAATTGTCTTCTCGTTTACTGGCAATTAGTGCATTTAACTTTTCAAAGAAAGTTCACGATTCACTGCAGTATCCATACAATAAAATTAGGAAATCGCATAAAAAAGTAAAATTTAAGAAATCGTTGTGCGTACCATCAAGCAGTGTTCGAATGTAAAAGAATATAATGAAATATTCGGTCTTTCACCGGCGTATCTAGTTTGTGTTGACATTCACCGGTGTATGTCGACATTCTCCAATTTCGGTCTTTCATAGTAACATATATATGGCTGCCATATATTAATTTTAGTGTGTGAAAATAATTTAAAAAAATTATTGCATTCCTTCTATATACCATATTTAATAATCCACGTATGCATTTCTTTGAGATATAGCTTATATAAATGCAGTACCTTTTTAAAATGACTGGCATCATGCAAATTACGTTCAAGGCAAGATTCGGCGATCGTGTGTGCTTACTCTTGCTTTTTATTAGCGGCTAAATATTGTTCATAGATAGAGAACTTAGTAAATGCATGTCAGAATGAGATAATACTGAACTCGTTAAGCGTGTGATATTTGCATTTAGTATATTTTAGCAAACATCAGTTTAACATTTATTACTTGCGTTAATGTCTTCTCGGAAATTTATTTATTCGATCGAGATTTTTACTATAAATAGTTTATTAGTATTTATCAATCGCAAAAAAAGAAAAAAGTAATCGATACTTTAGTGTCGATTAGAGCTCAATAGCTTTTTCAGTACATAAATTATTCATGCATTAGAATATCGTCATATTGATAATTATTTCTCGCAGTCCAATATATTTACGCTAACAAATACATGATTACATCTTGCTTCGCTTTAATCTCCTATAATAGTTATTTGCGATTTTCATGGAGTATTAGTTTTGAGCATCTTATGTTCAGATATCCATCCGCTATGCATTTACATGAAATGCCGTACATGCACGTAAACAAACTTTAAATATTTCTTACAGAGCTTTTAAGGTTTCCGAAACTGCTGCTCTAGACTTAACATAAATATCATGCATACCTATCAAATATTGGTGAATGTGAATTAAAGTCTAAATGAAAAAGAACCCAAAATTACAAACATCCTCGTTTATGAACCACGACAAATTGCTTGATTTAAATGTCATGGTTTATCCAACATTTCATTAAATCTACTTGCGATAAATTATACCTTTGAGACAAGAGGGCAAGCAGATTGTTGATTGAAATCGAAATATGTTTTATTCATGGCTATCATACCCTGATAAACATATTTAATTTAAGCAGATATGTGGGTCTTTCTAGTCAACATGCATAATAAATGGTGGCTAAATTGCCACAGAGACTATTGAATCTAAGCTGTAATACTAATTATTTATACACGGAGTACTAAACCATTTAGAAGATTACTGTTAAGGTTATACCATTTTTTTGCATGGTTATATTAGAAAGAAATATTTCATAGCTGTGTAGTCCGGCATTGCCCGGGTGCATTAAGTGTTAGGGCATAACTTTTCGAAAATTATTTAGAATATTACTGTGAAAGTTATATTATTTTTGTATGGTTATGCTAAAAAGAAATATTCCATACTGGCTGTGCAGTCTGGCATTGCCAAGAGTACAATTTAAACCCTTGCGCTGAAAACCTTTTTCGATCGAGCAAATCAGCAAACTCGAGACGAGTTAGTCGATCCCGTCAAAAATATATGGAATATAACCAACCACTTTTATAAACAGCAATTTTTAACTTAGAATATTGCAAAATATCTGCGTTTAAAGCTCGATTTTGTTGCTGTTTCGAAAAAATATTCAAAAAATACACTGTCAAAACGAAAAGTCATTAATCACATTCTGTGGGTGTTGACAGTTTTGGGTTTGCAACTTGCATACATTGGTGAGTGAGAGTCACCTCTCGAGTGCAAAGGGTTAACATCACAGGAGAAATGCACAGATTCATGGTCTAACAGGACTGGCCGAGACCAAAGTGCTCTCATAGCGGCCGGCAGCTGCGCAGACTCGCGCAGCCTATTGTGCACCCTACTAATTTTTTTGTGTTGTATCTATTCGGTAGACCTAGGTGTCTTACTAAAGGGTTCTAACCTGTATTTACGCAATCTTTTGGAGGAAAACACTGAAAACTCCGAACGGCTAGGCCGACATACCCGATCTGGGTTCGAACCCGGCACTTCTACTCCCCCCATTGAGTCTCATTATATCAATCACAGTACAATTACATAATTATTTTAATTTAACAGCGGTTTCACCAGCGTGATATTAGGTTTTACGTCTTGTTTTAGAAGTTGCCACAAAATTTAGAAATCTATAAGAATCGCAGGAACTTTTTTTTCTTTTTTAAAGGGATCCGTAATTTAAAGTAGCGTACCTATTAGGTCAGAGTAAAAAGCTATTTCCGTTCCAAATTTCATGGAAATCTGGCAAGTCATTTCAGAGCAAAAGAATAACAAACATGCAAACTGACAAGTTTTCACATGTATAATATTAGTAGGATAGAAAAAAGTGATAAATCCATACCCTAGTAGCACAACTAGTTCAAAAGAAGTTCAAAACACGTATTTTGAACGTCAAAAGACGTTCTTTGAATGTCCTTTGAACTAGTTGCGCTACGAGGGTATAAGCGAACCCGGCCCTAAGCGGCATCATAGTGACTATAATAATTTTTATGCTATAGTCTAACAGCGTATTAAATCATACCGGTTTATATCCAAGTAAAATTGGTATTTTGCATAAAATTATTCAGTTATTTGTGAGAAACCTGAAGAAATATCTAAACAAGATAGACATGACACTTACAAAAAATGACTGTAATTGATGAATAATTTGCATAATATGTATTCATTATAATCCTTACTAGTCATAATAATGACCAATAAAATTTATGCAATGACCATTATAGTTGTATGAAGCATGAAAGGTAATAAAATATCTACAGTTAAATTTTTATTAAAAAATCCGCGTATATTGAAATTAAAGTCAGACTTTAAAACGTCCTAACTTTAAAATTTTGCACTTCAATGAACTAGTTATGCAAAATATTTCAGTTTTAGAAGGTATTTTTTAATTTTTAGATGTTTTCCTGTTAGTAATAGCATTGTAACTGATGTAACAAATCCTTTATTTTGGATGTGTTACATAGTAACTATTCAATAACTCTCTCTATTCAGTCTAATATAAATATACATAATTATCCTAATACATTTTATTATTAATCTTATAGATATTAATATTTTATGTGAAACTGCACTGGAAGTAAGTACATATATTAAGCTATTGTGCCCCTGAGAAAACCACTCAATTATGATATAGTGTAATTGTCCGTTGCTTTCTCGAACTTAGGTACGTAATGGTTATTGTTATTACCTAATTTGATTTAAATTTAAATAAGTAATTTAATATTATATATAGGGGTGAGTTGGGAGGGGTAAGACAACATGAACTATGCCCAACGGAAGCATTGTTTTTCATTTCAGATTTTCTACCAGATTTAGTAGCCATCATAGTTATTGCGATAAATCATTTCAGGTGCAAATTTTTATAAGCTTATGTGACTAAAAAGCTGTTTTTCTACACCAAAAGTAAATAGCTTATTATACTTTCTATTAACATTTTCAGTCTTATTTATTGTAACTAACAAATTCTTCTTAATGTTTTGTAGATCTAAAAACATAGCTCTTATAAATTAGCAGTTTAGTGCGGTGGCCTAGCAGCAGCATACTTTTAGAAATAATTGGTTTTACTGATACGTTCTGTAAAGAGGGGTATGGTACACTTTAACTGAGGGGAATGTGATGAGAAAAATAAAATTTTATATTTTCAAAAGAAAGTAACAGTTTCGTCAGTTTTCAACAGAAGATATTACTGTGAAACTGTATCCATCAAAGACGGTTGATAGAGCTAGTCGGCACAGGCATATTTTTCATTGGATTTGGACAATACGTTAGATAAATGCATGTTATAATACGCAAAAAACCTTGAAAACATAAATTATGCACTGTCTTTGTTATTTTTTTCCGAAAATTTTTGAAACATGCATGAATTTCAAGCTTCTCTCACGTAAGGGAAGGATGGATGGCCAACCACAGCATTGCCAGATTCTTCGTTAGAAGTGCATAAAGAAATACCCAAAGAACTGTACCTATGCGACCCATAGTTTTCGAAAAAATAGAGGAACAAAGTATGATGTCACATCCGGTGCAAGAAAATAAAATTAGAAACATTTAATTGGATACGGGATTAGATATGGGGAGTCGGTTTTATGGCTGCTACGCTCATCTGATCTACCAAATTTTAATCTCTTCGAATGGAAACGTTTGAAAGAATTGATCTATCGACCTAATTACAACATAAAGTGGTTCAATCCTTCCCCATCATGCTGTGTGTATTTATGTGACCATTAGAATGATGCAATGTGAGAAGATAGTCATTACTCGGAGCATGCTTGTAAGCCTCGGTATGTACAATTGTGATTTTGCACATCGTTTTATGAAAACACTAGCTGCGTGCCCGTTCTTCGCACGGTAGGAAACGAAAAATTTCCTCACATGTGTAATTCGAATTAATTCCGGTGATGTGGAATCTAGAAAAAGCAAAATTATTTCACTCTTTACTTAAAATTTGCGTCATATATGTAATAACCTGAGATCATTGCAATATAATGACACACACACACACAAAAAAAAAACTATGTCAGCGTCATTCGGTATCAAAAAAGTGCAAATGGACCGTTTGCAGTGAACTTCTCACTTTCAAAATGTCTTATTTCCTCAGACATGCTGTCTTTTAGGTTCACGTTTTAGCGTTAAATACCTCAGACACTACATGAAATGGACATTTTTTTTTTTAATTTTAAAAATACATCACCCTCTCTTGCAACCCTTTACAAAAAGAAAAGAGATAAGACTGCGCTATTTATAAAGGCTTTATAATTGTTTTTCTCAGTTTAATTTTTCTTCTCGCAAATAAATCCAGTATTTATAAAAGGAAATCGAGCGAAGCAAAGAAATCGTCTGCTCGCGGGACCCGTTTTTATTTATTTTTTTCAACTGGCAATTTTAATCATTGTTACTGTATCCATGACAACCAAACCGCAAGATATTAAACCGAAACTCATAAGCAGGTGCTACTAAAATGAAAATCCTTCTTTACTTAAAAATTCGTAAAAATTCTCCTAATTTATATTTTTCCTCCGTTCTTCTTTTAAAAGTGGGCGAATTGTGTGCTCCGTTTTTTGCCCAAATATAAAAAAGTTATGACAGATAGAATTCAAGATGCAGCAGTTTTAAAAATATTTTACGAAAGTCAGCGTCAAATTTAATTTTATTTGAAAAATTCCCAAAAATCTGCAAATTATGTTACACAGTGCGAACAAACAGTTTTTAAAAGAACATTTTCTCCTCTATACGATGATGTAAATATCGTTTTCTTTCGAGTGCAATTACCGGCGTTATTATGTATTACGCAAGAAAAATCGCTAAAAATCGGACAAAACATAAAATAAAACATTTTCTAATTTGAATTTCGAAAAAATCGCTTCGAGGTGTGTCGAGACCCGTCTTGGACAATTTCCGTACAAAATTTGGTAGGTCTACGATCACCCGTTTCGGAGCTACGCGAGACACAGACAGACAGACAGACAAACGGACAGTTTACACTCTGTTTTATTTATATAGATTTGCAAAAAAACTTTGTTCATTCTTCCAATAAAGGGTCTTTTCGTACAGCGGAAGTGACGTTTCTGCTTTTTTCTCGCATTTTTCTTGAAAACCATGGGTCGTACAAGTATGGTCTTGAAGAAACTTTTTATGTACTCCCAAGGAGGAATCCCATTATGCTAAGTTTGGGAGGTATTTATGGGACACCCTAGATAACTTAAGAGATAGTAGATATCATCCTGCGCAGCCCTTGCGCAATGAGAAAAGTTACTCTGATTATGTTAATTCCGTATAATATTTAATTGGAGGTACATCTAGTTTTGACACCCTCCCGTCTGCAAAAAAACATTGGACGCAGCTGGCTGTGCGGCACAGCCAGCTGCGTCAAAAAAGGGTCTCTAGATCTGTGGCACGCGATGAACGTTTCGATCGTCCACCATCTTGCTGATAGTTAAGTCGAGCGATGGCAACGGCTGCCCTTTTTTCAGCATTGGGAAAGGGTTGCGCCTCAAAGGGTTAAAAGGAAAAAAACCAAAGTATTTATAGTTTTAATCAAAAGGAAATATACTCGTTTTACCCTCACATTACCCCGCAACAATAAAATGCCGGAATATAATGCTTATCTACAGTTTAACTCGTAAATAAATAAAACTAGCTGAAGTACCCGTTCTTCGCACGGGAATGAATGGACTTTTTGATATTACGATTTGTGGTGATTACTATTCATTGTAATAAACAGATATAGCAAAGTGGATATCGCGTTATATTGTGTCCAATAATCATGCATACCGAATTGCAAGGCAATCGTTTGTACGGTGCAGAAGGCCATGCGGCGTAGCGCAATCTAATGGCGAGTTTTAGCAAAACGGATACGGCGAAAATATTTTTCGCATTCAGATATCGATGTATACGAATTTTCATGACTATCGGCTGGACAGTCCTGAAGTTCATGTGTTGACGCGACATCTAGTGGCAAGTTATAGGAAAATGGATAGCGCCAAACTCTTCCCCGTGTTCAAATATCTATGTATACCTATTTTCATAGCGATCATTTGCACAGTCAAGAAGTGATACACTGCAGGGCCATCCAGTGGTTCAATAAAGTAATGATTTGCTACAGCACCGTCAAGTGGTGAGTTATAGCAAAATGGATAACGCCAAAATCTTCTCACTGTTCAAATAGCTATGTATACTGATTTTCATAGCGACCGTGTTCAACTATCTATGTATACCAATTTTCATAACGATCATTTGCACAGTCAAGAAGTGATACACTGCACGGCCATCTAGTGGTTAATTAAAGTAATGATTTGCTACAGCGCCGTCAAGTGGAGAGTTATAGCAAAATGGATAACGCCAAAATATTCTCATTGTTCAAATAGCTATGTATACTGATTTTCATAGCGACCGTTTGAATGGTCAAGAATTTGGCCTGCTGCAGCGTCATCTAGTGGCGACTTAAAATAATAATGCATTGCAGTGTCATCTAGTGGTGAGTAACATCAAAAGGAACGCAGTTAGAATATATTCTTCGTGCTCAAATGTGTAAGTATAAAAAATTTTATGCCGATCAGTCGAACGGTATAGAAGTTGATGCTTTTCAGCGCCATTTAGCGGCAAGTTACAGCAAAATGGATAGTGAAAAATATTCTCCGTGTTCTAATTTTCGCGTGTACCAAATTTCATCGAAATCGGTTGGACGATATTCGCATAGCAAACGGCTAAACGGAATAGAATTCGACGTTCTGCTGCGCCACCTGGTGGCAAGTTAGAGGAAAACGGATAGCATAAAAAGCTTCTCCATGATAAAAGACTTAGGTGAACCGAATTTCATGGTGCAACGGTGCTCAACGGTGCTGGAGTTTTTCAACCTCATACACTCATACCAACATTCATTTTTATCTATAACCAGTGTCATTATATATCCCAGTCTCAAATAAAATCCAGTTTCAAATCTAAGCCTCGCCAAAGTGCCAACATACGCCATTTTGCAAGCGTTTTTTCAGGAAATCATTCGAAGCATTGACTTAGCAGCAATAATATATGGGAAATGGTTCGACCGCGAAAAAGTAAAGCAAGCCTTTATTTGAAAATTATCAACTATAACGTGTTTTATTCATCATTACTCCGATGTACTAAATGAGAAGATTTCAATTTTCTGAAATTTGACGGAATTCCCCCAACTTAAATCAATGTACTCATTTGGCGAGAATTCTGGAGATAGATCAATTGAAATCCCTTAATAACTGCATTATTTCTTCACGGATCATTAAAATTTAACGCTGTATTCTAATAAAACCTTTGCACTTGTTTTCAAAAATCTATTTCCTTAAGCTCTCAAAAATTGCGCCAAGCCGAAATCTGTGCAAACCGCTAGAACTCACTTTCACAAAATCGGCATTTGAGCCATTTTATTTTTTCGCCAAACTAAAATAATTTACCTATTAGCCTCGGAAATCTTCAATTCTTATTGTTTTGCGTGTAAAGCATTACATTCCTGCTCTGATTTCCCATGCACACGATATTATAATTAAAAAAAAATAACCTTACGAATATAAACTAACAAAAAAAAAATCATTATTATTCTTTTATTTTTACTTTGAGAATTTAAAACATATTATTCGGCAAAATCGCCACACATTGCAACAACGATTCTTATTTCACACTTTTTTCACTACAGGGGTTACAATTACGGAAAGATTTTTGCGTGAAGAGCATAAAAAATATCTTAAATTCCGGGAACGGGTGGACTTTCAAAGTTTTAAAGTGGACTACGATTTATTCTATATTATTTTACATATCTGTGCTAAATTTCAGGCCGATAGGTCCATTTTTGTGGATTTGTATACGAAGGACATTTTATTCGGCAAAATCGCCACACATGGCATTCACGATCCTTATTTCACACTTTTTTCACTACAGGGGTTACAATTAAGGAAAGATTTTTGCGTGAAGAGCATAAAAAATCTCTTAAATTCCGGGAACGGGTGGACTTTCAAAGTTTTAAAGTGGACTATGAGTTATTCTATATTATTTTACATATCTGTACTAAATTTCCGGCCGATAGGTCCATTTTTGTGGATTTGTATACGAATCAAATCCACAAACAAACAAACAAACAAACAAACAAACAGAATTTCATTTTTATTTATAAGATATTCCGGAATTCATTGGGCTATAGATCCTGTTACAACCTGGTTAACAGACAGGATATGACATGGTTTAGCCTTTAATACCTTTTGTACACCTTCACACATGTCTATGAAAAAATATAGTTGCCTTTAACATCAGTCTGTTTTAGGTACTTAATTTTTTTCTTTGTGGAATTTTGAGAGACTTTTGAGATTTTAAAATCTAGCATTGTTTCCTTACAATCTCACAATTTTTCACAAAATTTTATTCCCAATTATTACATTTTACTTTTACTTTCACCATAGGACTGATGTAATTATCATTAATAGCTGCCAGCTGCTTCGTATTTCGCCAAGCTACCAAAAAAAAAAAGAAAGTTTTTCCTCGCATTTCCTGCCTCAGGTTTCTACACATGTACTTATAAGTATTAATATCTGTATCGAGCATTAGTTTAAGAAATTAAAATGAGTGAAATCAGCATTTCCCCTGACTTTAAGAGAATTGTATGTTATGTCTAGGAAAAAATTGAATCTGTTGATAACATATAATTTATGCTTTAGTTTTTTTTAATTTTTGATTATTTGTAAAATGTAGTTAAAGATCTGTGTTCAGATTAAATTGCAATTATAAAAACTAGTTTAGATAAGTTTTTATAGATTGTTACTCCCATTATTAAACTGCTATACAAAAAGTTAAATTCTCCTCAAAATTGCTACAGATATTCATAGAATGAATGTCAGATGAGTCACATAAATTAGTCTTGTAGATTTTACGTATTCGACCAGGAATAACAAGGAATATCAGGGAATTTAAAAATGATGGATTGGTGGCCACCAAGTATTTTTTTAATTTGAGTTATTTGTAAGGCATTTTAGGAAATAAAAAGAATTTGGTAAAGCATATTGATTGTTTCGGCTTCTTTTAATCTATTGCGCATTTTATCCCACCTTTATGAAAAAAAACCAAATATTTAATATTATTTAGTTTAATATATTTTCATTTAAAACTAATTTAGTTACATAAAATCTTTTCAGAGGATAAGTGCATTATATAAAGTTACACAAAAAAAAGTTTTAAGTTTAAAATTATTAGTAACAGATAACAGTCAATGAATAAAAAAATCTCGGTTTTTACCCATTTTACCCCCACCTAACTCTATAAGTATAGATAGGTGGGATAAAAAATGAAAAACAATATGTATGGACATAGATATAAGATATCGAGAATTAAAAAATTCTAAGGTTTGTTTCGCGTATAAAATACGCTTTGCTTTTTTTTGTGGAGTAAAGTTAATAAGAAAGTTTTTTATGACTGAAGCACTGAGTTAAAAAAATCTCAGAAAGGTATTAACTTGTTTAGAAATGCTTTTTTTTATATTTTAGTTTAAAAATAGTAAAAAAAAATCTTTACTGAAATTATAAGGTAAAGTTTTTCAGTATTGCTACATTATTGCACCTCGAAAAGCTTTTTAGAACAGGGAGTGATTGCTGCAAGGGCGAAAACTTCAGGAAAAAAAAATAAGATACATTTTGCCGATCAGGAATACGTGGTGCTGTTTATTCATGAAATGCGTTGAATTTGACTGCTAAATATACATCGTAAAAAGAGCCATGATTGAATTTCAAGCACGTTTTTGATTTTTATTTCGTTGGATGCGCTTTTAGCGAAGTTAAATGTGTCTTCAAGATTACCTTAAGCCAATAGTATGTAGTCATTTTTATTCCTATCATTTTTTCTACTTTTCTTAAAATGCAAAGAAAAATAATACGTTGAAAATGCAAAGAAAAAGTCGGCTAGACTGAACAATGGGAAAAACCGAAGACACAATGATTTGATAGCACATCATTTTTTCTGTACTTTATCATTATTTTATATCCATGTTTTTCTTTAGTCATTTTACATACAGGGCTCCTAAAAAGGTGGTAACGGGCTTTAATTCTTTATCTATTAGAGATAAGTGGACAGTGTAAATTGAAAAAGTGCTCAAAATAAGGTCGGAAATAAGTCTATGTTAAGAAAAAAAAATCATCTCGTTAATTTTCAAAAAGAAACGTTTTTTAGATTTCTATACTGCCCCCATACAAAAAAAAAATTCCCAATTAGTAAAATGTGCCCCATACGCTTATGAGGGGATGGACGAGATTTCAGCCTTTCATCATACAACGTTTCAAAGCTATCTTTAAAAAAAGATGGTCGGATGTAAATGTTTATTGCTAGAGTGGACAAAAAAGATTTTTCTTCGTAATTTCTGTAGGACCCCTAAGTGCGATCATTCGACGTGATTTTTTTCCCTTCGATAGCCGTGGAAAAGTGGTTTAAGTAAGTGTTATATTTATCTTGACATCTCTGACATTTTTAAAGGTATAATTCTCAAATTTTGCATGTCACCTCATGAGTGTATGGTACACATTTTACAAAATGGGATTTTTTTTGTACAGGGTTCGAATAAAAAATTAAAAAGTATAACTTTTTGAAAATAAACGAGAGGAATTTTTTCTTAATACAGTCTTATTTCGGAACTTATTTTGAACATTTTTTCAACATACGCTGCCCACTTATCTGTAACTGATAAAGATTTAAAGCCCGTAGCCCGTCACAACCTTTTTGGGACACCCTGTATACGAGGTCGTTATAGTTAAGCTTATTCTGCTAACATAATCCTTCTGCTAAAGGGGTGCCATTGGATTGCCCCCTACTTTAATGGAGATGATCTCAAAATATTTTCTATTTGATTCAGAATTTTCCACTACTGGTTCCTTTGCATTGAAAAACCACAAATTTAAGAATTCTTCGCAATCCCTCCTTAACTTAACAATCTTTTGGCTGAGTCAATCAATTAAATTCTCCATTTATTCTTAAAAAAAACGCCCCCCAGTGCAAATTTGTAAACTTTTTTTTGGCACAGATTGGGTATTTGTAACCATGCAATAGCGACTTTTCATTATTTTGCGATTCTTTTGTGGTTTACGAATGTGCTTATAATGGATAATCATTTCCCCTTGGTGGCCATTAAAACAGTTATATATGTATTCTTACACGTAAACCTCGTATGTTACTTGTGGAATAACTGTAAGTCAATGCAATTATTCAACATAGGCTGATGTATTTTGCACCAAAAAATAGCCATTTCGTCGTTGTGGTAAACATTCAGGCTGTGCCTTATCCTACTATATAGTTACGTTGATCTCTAAATCACTGACTGACTCTGTAACAGTTCCTGGCAACCACTTCAAAATAAAAACCTTTACCGTTACTATTCCAAGAATATTAAAAAGTTCAAAAGATTAGGAAGCACAGAGAGCGTAATAATATCTACACCGTTTGAAATTCCGCATAATCATGTATAAAAATATAGAAAACAATCTGCGCTGCTTTAAAAATATCAAAGTCTACCCGTTCCCTCATTTTTAGACGATTTTACGCTCTTTTCAGTCTCATTTTATGTCCGAGAGTTAAAAAAAATAAATGAATAAAAAATAAAAAAGGGGGCTCATTTGCGAGACAGAATTAGCTGTTTCAAGTTAAATTGACGTCATAAAATGGAGATTCCAATTCGTTTAAAATTGTGTTTTAAAGATAACATCTAACATTTGTTTTCATCATATTCGTCTGCTTGTAGCATTGATATAAGGGGGGCTGTGTACACAAAACGAAATCTTACACCTGCGAAAAGTTTCCGCGCGTTTCCAGAAGAGCATTAGATTTGATTTGGATATATAATAAAAATTATATAATTATTTTAGGTGGACGAAGATGAAATATATTGTGTGAATGCATATTTTCGTCAAATGATTTTTTCTAGCATCCATTATAGTTGCCGGGCTTTGACTTCTAGTTAGAGAATTTTATATGTTTTCCCTGAGCACATATCATGTATAACTATAATTTACTAAAATTAGTGGCAATCCCATCGCCCGTTTTAATCACAGGATGTTATTTATAGGAGGCGTTTAACTAAAACCACCTTATTGTTCAAACTCTAACAATATAATTTCTGATACTATTAATGGCACAGTGGTTATGCCACTGAAAATGGTAGATGGCAGAAGTGTGAAGATCCCGGGTTCGGGTCCCATCGCGGGGCTGTTGATCTAACGGTCTGGAGTTTTGGTAGGTTTTCTCCAGATGTAACGTGAATACGCGTTAGAACCCCTTAGAAAGTCCTCCTACCAAGGCAACCCCCCTTGGCAGATCGCCCTAGAGTAGCGTTGCCTTAATCACACACAATCACAATCACAATCTGATACTATTAATGATAGGTAACTAAATACAGCATAAAAAATATATTTCTTCATGGACAGTGTTTAGTATTAACAGATTTTAACACATAGCCTTAAAGTTTTGTTGAATGCAAACATACCGGGAGTCCCAAAAATATAACACGCTTTAATTCTTGTTCAAAAATAAGGTAAGAAAATGGCTATGTTAAGAAAAAATTCCTCTCGTTAACTTTTAAACAGTTATGTTTTTTAAATTTGTATACAACCCCTGTACAAAATTTAACAATTAGTAAAATGTTCCCTATACACTAATTGGGTCATGTACAAGTTTTCAGCATTTCATCATGAAACGTCTCAGAGATATCAGCAAAGATGATAAGGCGCTATACATGAATTCGAATGTAAACATTTATTGCTAGAACTACAGGACAAAAAAGGTACTTCCTCTCGCAATTTCTGTACGACCTCTCAATCGCGATCATCCAACGAGATATTTTTCCTTTCTAAATCATTAAAATGAGGTATAAGTCAGCATATATTTATCTTCATATCTCTGGCACCATTTAGGATGTAAATTTAAAATTTTGTACATGACCTCATTAGTGTGTGATGCACATTTTACCAACTGGGAATTTTTTCGTACGGGGGATCGTATACAAATTTTATAAAAGTAACTTTTTGAAAATTAAAGAGAGGATTTTTTTTTCTTACTGTAGCCTGTTTTCTTACATTATTTTGAACATATCTTTTTCAATTTACATCGCCCACTTATCTCTAATACATAAAGAATTAATGCGTGTTACGAGCTTTTTGGGATACCTTGTATATTATTTAGCATTTTTCTTTCTCAATATTAAGCAAAATATTCTCCGTCAGTTTAGAATATTGACTATGAAAACTGTTGCGCTTGCGATAAACAACGACATAACTTTAGTGAGAGCCACACTTTCTCAAGTAACACATACGTGTTATTTTTAAGATGGCTATACATAGTATAGTTATCTTCTATTCTTTAAGTTAAACGTTTTCGTAAAACTTTCCACTATCATCGACAGAGATTAAGCTCTGCTCTGCGGCAACAAACGACTTTTTGTAAAATAAAGTGGGAAATTGGTACAATTTTGCTTCCTTTTTTGCGTGAAATAACGCCTTTAGGCAGTGTCTTCCGTGCTTTTGATTATTTAGCTGCTTTCCTTTTGGGCTTTTTACTTTGCTGTTAACACAGTATTAACTTGATTAAACAGTTTTATACGTTTACTATAAAACGAGAGACAGCAGCTAAGGAATTGTAGTACTTTCGTAAAATACTTTGTTGAAAACAGATGTATTATCCATATGAAAAATCACTCAAAATACTGGTGTTAAGCCTCTCGCATACTCTTTCACCTTTGACTGCTAGTAATACCCACACTGTTAAAAACTCTATGATTTCGTTAACAAAGTTAAACTTCTTTCTCCTACTAATTGTAAAATGCTTTCTCTTGATGTTAAATCTTTATTTACTAATGTTCCTATCCAAGGTGCGATTGACTGTTTGGAAAAGCGTTTACGCGAGTTTCATTATTCTTCTATTGAGATTAAAGAGTTCATAGCTTTAGTAAGCGTTTGTATCAAACAAACTACTTTCATTTTTAATGTCTCTTTCTATAAACAAACCGAGGGTCTTGCTATGGGTAATTCTCTCTCACCTCTCTTATGTGATATTTATATGCATTATTTTGAAAAGTAGCTCTTCAAGGTCTTTAATTTTCCGTGCTGGGTCAGATATGTTCACGATACTTTTGTTCTAGTGGATTCCAATTGTGATATTTCTAATTTACTTTTAATTGTTAATTCTGTTGATCCGTGTATCCAATTTACTCTAGAAGAGGAGTGCAACAATTCTTTACCTTTTTTGGATGTTCTTGTTTCTAGGAATCCTGACGGTTTCTCTACTTCTGTTTTCCGCCAACCCTTTTCTTATACCTTTACCTCCTCATGCCCTATCTAATCATCCTTACCAGCAAAAACTTTCTGCTTTTTACACTTATGTGTTTCGTGCTATCAAAATTTGCTCTGATTCTACATCTCTTAATAATGAAATTAGTTACTTAAAATCCTTAGCTGTTTCTCGTGGTTTTAGCCCCTCTATTATTGATAAAGCTGTTTCTAAATTTAATAAGCCTAATACTTCTACTAATACTATTAATTTTCACAACGAATTAATTGTACTACCTTTCTTTTCACCTTTATGCTACAAAATTTCTAAACTTCTCAAAAATTTCGGTTTCAAAGTCATTTTTAAACCTGTTAATAAACTTAAGTTTTCTTCCCTTAAAGATCCTATTCCTACTGAAAACCGTTGGGGTGTTTACTATATTCCTTGTGGATCTTGTGATTTGGGCTATATTGGTCAGACCAAAAGACCTCTCAAATTTAGGCTCAAAGAGCATGAGAGATATGTTTCTAAGCACGAACTTTCCAAATCTTCTATTGCCGCACATTGTTGGAATTCCAATCATCGTTTTCAGTTTTCTAAGGCTGAGATTTTGTGCACTCCTCAGTCTTTGTCCCATCTGGATTTTTTGGAAGGTTTTATCATTACCCAGCACTTAGATCGTCTTGTGAACGATGGTTCTTCCGTTCCTTTCGTTCATTCTGCTTGGAAGTTGCTGTTGTAAGGTTATTTTCACTTTCTTCGTCTACTCCCCCCCCTTTTTTTCTTTCGTTTTCTTTATTGTGTATGTACGTGTGTTACTGTCTTCCTTTACGTTTTTATTTTTTTTTTTAAATATTATATTTATATATATATTGTGCTGTCCTGTTCGTGGTTTGTAATTTATATATAAAAAAAAAAGTGTTCTTTATTTTATTTTTTTTTTTTGTTGTTGTTTGTTCTGTTTTCTCTTTTTTGTGTGCGTGTTTGTACTCGTGTGTTCCCTTTTTTATTATTATTATTTTTATTTTATTTATTCCTTTTTATTTCTGTATTTTTTGTGCTTCTTTCCTTTCCTTTTTATCCGTTATTTTAATTTTTTTTCTCCCCTCTCCGTGGTTTTGTTCGACTTTTCTTTGCCCCTTGTGGCAACATCTTGCTTGTTTATCTCTTTTCAGTTCCCTGTGTTCTTTACGACGAAGGGCTTGGACTGATGAAGTTCAAAACAATTTTTGAACGAAACGTGCGTATCCTCTTACCTATTACTTCTTATGTGTGTTTTTTACAAAGTTTTTTAATTACTGTATTATCCATATGTTATTAACTTTGAGAAATAAATGAAACGTTATATGTATAATAAATGAAAAGTATAAATGATAAGTCACTAAATATTTCTTTTACGATACTTCATCCAATTTTCCTTCGCATGCTAGTTTGAATTTTGATACGTAAAATATGTACTTACCTCAGTAGAAGTAGTTCAAAATTGAACTAGTTGAGCTACTAGGGTAACAGCCCCAATTTAATTTTTCATGTGCTATTTACTGACCTAATATTTATTCACTGACTTAATATGTTTTTTTGTATACTTAGATCATAATTTGTACTTGAAAATTGGCTGAGGTACCTTTTCATCAAACGAGAATGGGAAATATTAGACTTATGAGTACAAAGTTGAAAATACATGTATGCGAATGCATATGCAAGTTATTTATGTTAGTTCTTTTGTAACTGATTGGTCAAACCTTAGTGCAGACATCTTTTTTCGAATTCGATGCAACCGAAAATTAAAGCAAAGGAATTTTTTCGATTTTTAAATAAGCCACTATTTGATTCCTCTACAATTTGTGCAAACTGTCAATCCTGCCTAGAAAAATCTATCAAACATGATTTAAAAGATGATAATTTTAAACAATCCTCAAAATGCAAGAAAATAAATATAAAATGTAATTGTAGTCATTTTATTTCCGCAATTTAATAAAATTGCGTGCATTTAAAAGATTTTTTAAAGTAAATTTACCAAGCTTGCTGTGCTTTCAGTTTTTATTTTCCTATTTTATTTAGTACAGAGGATAGTGTTTTTGTTTTGCTTTACTATGCCCGCTGTGTATTAAGATCCATACATTAACGATATCGATAATGTTACAAAACTGTAATGTTGTTTCCCAGCATTGTTATGTGTTCCTTGAAAGATAGTTTTAGAGACATTCTTGCAACTTAAATGTGTGTGTGATCACTTGACCTTGTCGAAAAACTTGACAACCGTTTTGGTGAATTGGCGACAAATTTGCCAAATTTGTCGACAAAAAGAAAGTTCTCAAAAGTAGTAGAATTTTGGCTGAATCTCAATTTGGGAAAAGGTTACTAGAAAAATCATGAAATATGATCTCAGATCCTATATGACGTCACGTCCTGCTTGGAAATCTATAAATATCGAGTCTCACTCGCTGTCGAGTTAGCTGAAATAGACCAAGTGTACAGAGAGCATAGATATATGATTGACATTGTCATTTGAGTTGAGTTATTGCGGTGATAGTCAATGATTTGCTGTTGCATGTGTTACGGAATGATATATTATTTGTGAGATATTAGTGATTCGAATACAGAGCTATTTCGAGTTTGTTAAACAATTTTAACGTTCACCCACTACCAGATTTTAGTAGCAGTAAATATCGAGTAAATGTTAAAAGATATTTCTACAAAATTTTCGAAGAAAATATTTTTAGAGAAATTAAAGTTTCACACATTAAAGAGTTCTTTGTTTCAATGAAGAAGGATATTATGAAATACCTTTCACATATGAAACTACATTAATGTCAAAGACTTCAGTTTAAGTCTGATATTGTTAAAATAAACTTCTATATAAAAAAAGCTGCTGTGGAAAACGCTTCACATTAATTAAATACGGAAAGTTGTTTCCTTTTCTATAATGTTTCTCAGGTTAAATAAAACTTTTCACATTCACTGCAGCGCAGCGTTAACAAATGAAGAAATATGCCAAACAAGTGAAATCTCTACGGATATTTCACTTCAGTTTATTCTATTTTGCTAAACAGATTAACGAGAATTTCTCCTGTTTTGTAAAAATGAAAATGCGCCGCATTGAAAATTGCATTATAAGTGAATTTCACTTGTGTACATCTGGTAACATTGTTTACGGTTATTTTGTACGAAAGTCTACCATGAGTTATTCCTTTTTTAATGTTGATTTATTTTTGGTAAATTTATTTGATTTATTAAACGGTGGAATATTAAATTTATTTGATTACTTTTCGAAGCATAACGGCTTTCCTTACGTACTTATTTAAAAATGATAAAAATGATGGTACATCATTTTTTTTCACGCATCTTTATTGTGATTATCGTTTTGATGAAAATTGAATATTCATGTACGTCTTATCATCTAGCACCTAAATCTTTGGTGTTCAGATTTATGTTGATTGCCAAAGTAACTCTTAGAGTTAAACCAAAATCACTAATATTTTGCAGCTACTTCTAAAAGAACTTATTCACAAAAAATTCTGTTTTTTTTTCTCTTTGATTTGAAGTAAACTATCCTAACGTATCCTTGGATGTGAAATAACCTGGCTAAAAAAATTTAATGGAAATTTATTCATGCACTACATACGGAGAAAAATAAAACTCTCAGAGAACAAGCTTGATACGATTTTAACGTATTCAAATTTAGATCTTAACCAATTAAATGTAATTTTTATTAATACTTTTGATCAAGACATAGTAACACAAATCCCGTCTCGTTCAATGAATAGCTTTTAACATTTGTATGAGAGTTTAATATAGTAATAGTTTCAGGTTTATGGCATGGAGCTCACTAGTAAATGATATTATGTATTTATAAAACTATCAAAAATGTAATAACATCAGAAATAAACTTATTTTAGAGATGGAAAAAAAGAAAGGAACAGCTACTCCATATAGCAAAAAATCATTTTAAAAATGACTTAATTACCAGATCATACTGTATTAAATTATTATTTAATGTTGATCTAATTTTATCTGGGCCTAGTTTTATATTAGAAGCTACGTAACCTACAAATGAAATATGAAATCAGTACGCTTCAAAGGTGTTATCAGAATTTTCTTAGCAATCACAAATAACAATACGAGACTAAAATTGTATTTTATGAACACATGAGTTTCTTTACAATCCGCGCTTCAAGCCGGGGGAAAGAATAAAAGAAAATTTGAAATCAAATATTTTATTTATTACTCCGTGAAAGTTACTAGAAATTACAGAACGGCAAATAAAATTTGAAGAAAAAATACCGAAATTCGTTTATTATTTTCTCACACCCGAGTTCCAAGATTTTACAGTTTTATTTTAATAAATAGCAAAAGTGTTTTCTTCGCATATAAGTTCGTTTTTATGATCAATAAAATAAACATAGCTCAACAACAATCAATATGTAAGGTTTCTTTTGGGGTTTTCTTTAGAGATCTTGAAGATTTCATTTCTATGGAAGAAAAGAGTATATGGCACTTCAGTGCTTTTTAGTAGCTTCATCCAGGAAAGAACTAGTTTTACTTGTTCTTGATACCTTGGAAAGTAAAACTTTTGAATAAAATAACATTTATTTTTTCTTTCAGAAATTTATAAGAATATTTTTTGGTTTTAATGAATTCTCACTGCATTTATTCTTCCAAAGATTAAAATGAAGTTATAAAAAACAGCTTTGTAAGAGGAATAACATGTGACTAAATGAGAACTGTGTAGAAAGTTACGTCTAAATGTTTTATAATAATTTCTATTACCATAATCACTATCATATCGTTATATCTCAAATATCTAATCGCCAATATGTTTTTACCATAAATGTTAAAATCATAGGCAAAGGATAGTTTTGGCTTTACGTATCAGAAAAAAAAAGTTATTTATGCTTATGATTTACTGATTTCTACCTTCTTCTATAAATTCTAACATTAAAGACTTTAGCGTTCACGTAGTATTTATAAACCATTATTTTTAACTCTTTCTGTCCAGTCTATTCTTTGAGGTTGAGTTTACCTCCAGCTACCACAGTTCGTTTTTTTTTTTTTTTTTTTTTTTTTTTTTTTTTTACGATGAAAATTTAGAAAATGACTAAATGGAAACTGTACAAATATTTATTTCCGCTACTAGTAACTGAATATGGCAATTGACGAATGGTAAATTGTAAAATTAGGGACCTTAAGGGTCAATTTTAAGTACATTAGTTGAAGTTTTGATAAGTGCTCTCCAGCAATGAACCAACATGCATTTTATCGGATTTTTAAATATGCTGATTCAAGAAAAATATAATTTATATATTACTGTGTAAGTATTCTTAAATGCTATACAATATTGCATCATTGGGAACAGTTCGTGAACATATTATAATCTATAAAACAAAAACGGGATTGGATATTTTTTGATTTTATTTTTATTTACATTCAATATCTTAATATCTTTAACATTAGAAGTGTCATTTTTTCGGTGATTTATGACATGCACTCTTCTTTGAAAATTAACAAAAATTATCATTATATACTTTTTGACATGCTGTGTCCTATTATTTCAAACGCTAATTTCTTACATAAATGATCTCCAAAAACTAAAACTACTATATTCAAAAATATAGAACCTTTACTAACTTGAAGCTGTACATTAATTATGTCTTTATGTGTTACAACTGAAGTTAATTTGGATTTATTCTCTGTTTTTTTTTTCCAGGATAGTTGAAGGGTAGTATACTTTTCAAAGATCTCTTTTTATTACATGGTACAATTCCATTTTAATTATTAGGAGAGGGCAGCTTCCGTAAATAAATGTGCCATTTGGAGCTACTTACACCCTTCTCAAGATCAATTTTTCGTTTAGATCCTCATCATCACTGAATACTGATACCACTTTAAAAAAAGCAAATATCTGATATTCAAGCCATTTAAGAAGTTGAATTTGCAGTACATTATTAAAGATTATTTTATTATTATATTTTTAAATTTAAAAATATAATCTCAAAAGCATTAATTATTCAAGTATTAAGAATTTTTATTCTTACGACTTATAAAACTACATTAAGTAAGTTCATTTGAGAAATATTTTATCTGGCATTGAAATAACTGCACCCTTTTTTTGAAGGTATCTGAATAAGACATTTTTACCAATTGAATAAACCGTGCATCTAGTTGTAGTTAAAAATTCGGCTAATATGACAGCTGACAGTTATAAAATATCATATTATCAATTATAATCGGACTTTATTAATAAATATATTATAAATTTTGATTGATATATTGTTTTCTTAACTGAATTATGTCTTAACTGAAAAACGATTAGACTACATCGGCTCCAATGGAGCACCAATTTAGGACCATAGTGAGAGTCATGATTGTTATCTTTGTCAGGATATTAATATTTAACTATTATTCCTTGGATGTAAACATTCGAACTCAGATTTTCAGTAATATTAAGGGAATAAGTAAATTCTAAATATGTCTTTTTTTACCTGTACATAATTTGGTACTTACTTATTATACCGTCGACCAACCACGTTTACAATTATTTTTTCCAGTCGGTGCGATTAAACGCTAATAACGCTAAGCAATAACCCAATTATATTACCAATACCCAATTATACAACCCTATTCCATTATAACAAAATACACTCAAAATAATTGGTGTTTTTTGTAATAATGAAAATTGACTTCCATTTTTTTATTCTTTTGATTTTTAACAGTGTTATCATGCTTATTACCTTGGAAATTCGGACTAACAAATTGGCGGCATGCCTTAAGAGAAGCAGATTTCAATGACCTTTGGCATAGTTTGTTACACAGTATACTGTGTAAATATCCTATGTATAAAATACTAAAATGCTATCCTCAAACATAGTTGAGAAAAATGAATATTTTCTAAACGAATTACCGAAGCATAATATGCAAATTATGCGTAATTTCTGTTTCCGCAATATTATATAGCTTAGCGAAAAAATAAATAAAATAAAATTTCAAACTGAATTTATAGTTTCTGAAATTAGCGCTTTGAAGCAAACAAACACTGTATTATATTAATATAAATAGTTAGATTTATTTCACTTTGTTTATATAGTTGCATAGTAGTTTTTTTGCAATAAAGTATAATCTCTGTGATTTCTCTGCGCCTAAAAAAAAAACTATTTCTTACTATTTTCAGTTCTTTTCATTTGTGCAGCCTTTTATTGTCTGCCGGCCATTCCATTTTTATTTGAATTATGGGTTGTAATTGCCACGAACCTCTTATTATAAAAATCCAAAAGACTACACAAACCTCGTCATTTCTCCAAATGAGTTGTCAAGTAAAGGCCACGCCATTTGCACTGGCACAAATAGATTGTTTGACGTGGAATTAAAGATGATTTTAAAAACATCTGTATTTTCTAGATGTGAATGAATCAGGTGCAATACATCTTACCAAAAACTTAATCGAAGAGAGACTCTAGTGGCCTCTTCATCAGATATTCTTTAATTTACAATTTGCTTGTGATTATTTGATTTTCTTTCTTTTTAATGCGTCCTTAATGTTTTCACACTCTTATATATGTATATCTATTGTTATGTAAAACTTTTATTGAAGCTTTAAGTATTCATTAAAAAGAAAATAATAAGAAAATAGCCGAAATTCAACACTGCATTGTTAAATTTGTTACTTATGACAGCGTGATGGTGCGAGAATACGACTATAATACGATTTTTTTTTTTTTAAATACGAATATCACTTTTTTTAAATACTGCACCGAAAAAGAGGAAAAATAGGCATTTGTTTACATATTTATTCATAACATTTGCAAAACATCATTTTTTAAACATTATTTCAGTATTGTTACTTAATAATAGAGAAAAAAAGAACGTAACAATCAAACTGCATGTTTCAAATTCTGGCATTGTTCACATAACAATGTAAAGTTATGGAACTTCAACAAATGACTTCAGTCTATATCAGACCTTGTTCGAAGTATGGCGTCTTTTTTGCTGTTCTTTGGAGCTTTTATTATACTGCATTTATTCGTACGGAAACTTTTGTTTCGTTTTGTTTTTGTTCGGCCCCCTGCTGTCGTCTCGGGTGTGCCAGTGGTGAAGGAGGAGGAGTCCCCGGTAGTAAGTACAACACCCACCACAGACAATAGTGACACAGATTCCACCTCATCCTATACAACAGCTAGTGACACACATTCCGTCTCATCTTACACAACATGTAATAGTGACACGCATTCCATCTCATCATACACAACAGCCAATACTTCTTTCAGTAGACCCACACCCGAGGCAATGCTATATATTAGAGGATTAAAACCCATGCCCGACTTTTCTAGATACACCAGACATATCAGAATCACACGCATGCCTTATCATCTCATACCACAGCCATACTACTCAGACAATCCACCAGATCCATTCCCACCTACCACACCGTCACCTCCTACTCCACGATTCCCACCACCTGTTCCACCACACACACACACACTTAACGACTTTACCAATATTACATACCGTAAAAAGAAATTCAGACGTATCCGTAAATTTTTCTCTCGCCTCTCCTGCATCCGAAAAAACCCATAATCACACACTCCAATTTAAAACCATTCAATATTTAGCAAACACATTTTAATGCTCAATAGTCCCAGCACCACCAACAGCATGCCTCACAGTACAAACTAAATCTACTCGGTAGACTTCCTCCTCAATAGTCGTAATAGTTCACCACTAAAATATAATAGCAGCTGTATGTACTATGTTTCAATCAATCAAAAATGAACGACTTTAAGACCTATCCAAGTCTGAGGAAGCTCTAAAAGTCCTCAGAAAGAGTCTTCAGTGTCTATACGCTGCAGTCTCAACGAATGATTTTTCTTCAGTGATAGACCAGGAGCTTTATTCATGAACATTTCTCCGGTTACTGTACTTTAATGTGACTACGTTACTACAAATATCTCCATCTTCCGTGACGTCAAGATTATAAAGTGTCGGGGATCATCGTTTTCCAATTGTGTGCCATAGCGAGTCCATTGTGAGCAGCGTCAAGTTGCACATTGCACATTTCTTCACTAACAAGGGGCGTCTGCAGAAAGAGCCATCTCTTACCATCTCATTGTAGATATTCAATCACTGGATAACGATATTTTTTGTCATAAACTAGTCAAGTCGTTGAAACCTTTCCCCGAACAATCCCACGGGCGTCTGAAGGAAGAGCCAGCTCCTACCATCGCATCGTTCTCTAAATCCAGGGAGGAAATATTTTCAATTTTCAACCTTTTGTTTTTTCAAGAACGATATCATCTGCCGTATGATCTGCTTGGAAGGAATTGAACTTTCAGCTTAGTCCCTGGAGCATTTCTCTGGTCTCTCTCACGTCTCTCTTTCTCTCTCTCCATCACGTCTCGAATTCAAGTATGTTCTAAGCAACTATTCAAAGCTCTTCAAAACTCTAGAATCATAGTTTTCCGAATAAGTGATACGAACTTATCACAAGAAGACGCAGGACATTTCTTCACTAACAATTCACAGGCGTCTGCAGAAAGAGCCATCTCTTACCATCTCAACGTAGATATTCAATCACTGGATAACGATACTTTTTGTCATAAACTATTCAAGCCTTCCGTTTAGAAAGCTTCTTGTCTTCTGCCTTTTGAGTTATCTTGAGTAACTGAATTTTTTTTTAATCTGGATTCAGTTTTCCATGACCACATAATTCAAATATTCATTATCAACCCTGTACAACAGCTGCGAATTTGTAAATATAGAAACCAATAAACAGTCAATATTTATCCCAGTTACGTGTCCGAGTTTATTTCTTTCTATGTCTGTCTTTCTATTTTAGAGTTTACACCGCAGAACACGGAACGGAATTTCGCGACTTTTTAATTTTTTTAAAGCCGTGTTTTACGCATGACAAGAAATTATAATGTAATTTATTACTTTGTTAAGTATATACTCGAACTTTTTTTGTTAAGTCCTACTAACAAAGGGACTATTTGAACTTTTTTTTTTTTTAGATTTTGTTTTTGCACAGGTACGATTATACTTTAGGAAAATATTCGTTTCCTACCGTGCGAAGAACGGGCACGCGGCTAGTCTATACTATTAAAATCTGTGCGCGTCTGTCTGTGTGTGTGTGTGTGTGTGTGTAGTGTGTAGCATCATCTCCTCCTAAACGGCTGGGAGTTGAGTTTCGAACGAGGTATCCACGAATTCGGAAAATTTCGAGAAAGAACCTCCGCTAATTTAAATTTCGAAATTCGAATTAGTTTAGGAGATATTGATAAAAAACCCCATCAAAAACGCTAATTTTTGCTCTCCGCAATTCCGTGATTGTAACCCCTGTAGTCAAAAAAGTGAGAAATAAGCATCGAGGTTGCCATGTTTGGCTATTTTATTAAATTATTTAGACTCCTGCAGTAAAAATAAAAGAATAATGATTTTTTTCTGTTTAGATTATTTACAAAGTTATTTTTTAATTAAAATATTGCGTTCATGTGAAATCAGAGCAGGAATTCAATGTTTTTTATGTGTAAAAGAATAAGGGATTGAGAGATTTCCGAGACTAATATGTATATTTTTTAGTTTGGCGAAAAAAAAATGGCTGATTTGGCGATTTTGAGAAAGTAGTAGGTTCTACCGATTTGCACAGTTTTGGGCTTGGCGCAAATTACTGAGAGCGTAACGAAATAGTATTTTTAATAACAAGTTTTAATAGAATACGGCGCTATACTTCGATTTTTCATACAGAAATAATGCAGTTATTAAGGCGATTTTAAACGATCTACTAGAATTTTCGCCAAATTAAGTAAACTGATTTAAGTTGGAGGAATTCCGCCAAATTTCAGAAAATTGAAATTCTCTCATTTTGTACATGTTAGTTAACGCTGATTAAAACCCGTTATAGTTAATAATTTAAATAACTGCTACTTATCAATTAGATGCCTTGCATTAAATTTTGGCGAGTGGAACCATATAAATGATAGATAACTATTTCCCATTTTGATTGCTGTTAAATCAATGCTTCGAATGATTCCCTGAAAATAAAAAGATCTCGCAAAATGGTGTATGTTGGCATTTGGCGATCGAAGTATACTGTGTAATAAATAATTGATTCTTATTTGTTAAAGCAGCGCTACGGAAGTTTCTTTTACTGGAAACTGTTAGAAAGGCGTAATTAATACTGTCTAATATATTTTTTGTTTTACGAATTGAAATGTATGTTGATTCCTACTTTAGTTCATTTCTTAGCAAAGTAGGCGAAAAATATTCAAATGTAGTGCAACTCTGTACGTATTATTAATTCCATTCCACAATTGAGATGAGCCGATGTCACTAGCGTATGCATAGATATTTTATTTTTTAAATTCCGCCAAACAGGGTATTGCGAATTGCCTTTAGTGTCAAGTTTAATTTGTGGTTTGAGCTATTTGCAATCGACTGGCGGCGTTAATGACGCCAATATGGCAGTTCTAGCAAAGTAAACATAAATAGCTCATTTCATGTTCTATTTTTAACATTGCTATAGTTTCCGTAGCAACGGAATCCATTGTTGCCACTTAAGTTGTTAAATTTAACAATTATAAGTGAAACCACTCATTTCTACAGCTTTTAAGACTCGTAAAAGTGAAAACGCATCAATTGGAAACAAATAGAACTGTAAGAGACTCGCATTGCACTTTAAAAATAATCGAAGTTTTCATGCAATTCTACATACCTTTAATTTTACTTTCCTTCGCGTGTGGGTGCCATTTTTATGTCAAATTTTGCTGTCTTGCTGGTAGATTATCCGGAGCTGCACATAAGCACTAATGTACATGTTCCTTCGGACATAAACAAGAGCGTATGTCCGGCGCGTATTTGTGTAACCCCCAAGCCGTACTCGGGTGGGGGGGACCATGGGGTCCGGTACCCCCCGAAATCTAAAACTTTGTTAACAAGCCATAATAATGAAGTTTTTGTGAAAAATTGGGCTTTTTCATATTTGTTCCCCCCCCCTCCCCCGAAATTTTTATCTGGGTACGGCCCATGGTACCCCACTGTGTTAATCAGAGTTTTCTGGGGTCAAATTTTTTAGACCATTTTTTTTTCACTGGAGATCTCATCCTGAAGTATACTGATCACTGATACATGAAAAGAAAAATGATCAATTAGGAGTTAGCAGTGACGTGGCCAGAAATTTTTCATAGGGGTGTTACGACTACTGCAGCTCACACATATGTATGTATACGCGTGTGTGATAAGGGAGTGAAGAATATTCATTTTGTATGGCAATAAACTCCTCATGGGGGGTTGTGACCCCCTGTCCCTCCTTGGCTACGCCACTGCACGCAAGCATATGTTGTCATGTCATGAAAAACCGTCGTAAATGGTAAACACCGAAGTTGTTTCGAGGGTTATACAGAATTTAAAATTTTGTAAAGTTTACTTTTGATACAGTTCGGATATTTGGCCACCAAGGCGAGATGAAATATTACTAAATACGGCAACCCAGAATTTTCTTTTGAATTTGACACTATGCAACTACAGTAGATTCCCTATAACACGGTAGATACGTTCCGTGTTATAGGAATCCGTGTTGTACGGGTCCTGCGCTATACTCCACCTGGAGAGCGGACTGCGTGGAATAATCGCGGCAAAACTTATTTGTACTCCGTAGAAATGCAATGATGTTTGCTGTTGCCATTCAAAAGTTATGTTAATTACAGTCATAATATCAGAAAGTCATAATATCAGAACATGTGTCTCATTTTACCGTGCTGTACGAGTCTCTTTTAACGTGTTACACGAAAACGATCACAATTTTTTCGCCGTGTTCTACGAATTCGTGTTTTAGACCCATGTTATGAAGGGATCTACTGTAAATTGTTAAAAATAAAACATGATATTAGTTATTTATTATGGCGAGTTGACAGTGAGACCAATGTCAGTTTTATGTAACAAGTGTGATACTGCATTAAGAGTTTAGTAAGGGTGATAAACTTTATCGCAGAAGTTACGTCACAAATGTTTTCATTTGAAATGCGACATGATTTTCACGAAAACTGTGTGCAATTTTGACTTCTAAACGTACGTGGTGCATCCATTATTTTATGTAATGTTTTGTTAATTTAGGTGAAATTCAATAAAGCCATCTGTAAAATAGCTGCGCTAATGCATTTTCCTCACTTTAGGAAATGCAAGATAAAATAAAATAGTTGTCAACATCATGTGATTTATTCATATGGCATTTATTAAATGCTATAATTAAGCCTAAAAAACAAAATTATATGATGTAGAAATCAGGCATTTTTCGAAAGAAAGAAGTTTCAGCTGGATACCGTAAAGATCTTCTTTTTTCATCACCAGTGACACTGACGAAGTTTTTGTGTCATCAGGTTGCAATCATCTCAGATTTGCACTCATGACGTCAACTTTTAGTCACGATTCAAGTATTTTTTACGCGTTTTAAGATTCCGCATTACTGGGTTTAATTCGAATTATAAGTTTAAGAAAATATTCGTTTCCCACCGTGCGGAGAACGGGTAAGCAGCTAGTCTATACTATTAAAATCTGTGCGCGTCTGTCTGTCTGTGTGTGTGTGTGTGTGTGTGTGTGTGTGTGTGTGTGTAGCATCATATCCTCCTAAACGGCTGGGAGTTGAGTTTCGACCGAGGTATCCACGAATTCGGAAAATTTCGAGAAAGAACCTCCGCTAATTTAAATTTCGAAATTCGAATTATTTTAAGAGATATTGATAAAAAAACCCCGTCAAAAACGCTAATTTTTGCTCTCCGCAATTCCGCGATTGTAACCCCTGTAGTGAAAATGTGAGAAAAAAGCATCGAGGTTGCCATGTTTGGCTATTTTATTAAATTATTTAGACTCCTGCAGTAAAAATAAAAGAACAATGATTTTTTTTCTGTTTAGATTATTTACAGTTATTTTTTAATTAAAATATTGCGTTCATGTGAAATCAGAGCAGGAATTCAATGTTTTTTATGTGTAAAAGAATAAGGGATTGAGAGATTTCCGAGACTAATATGTATATTTTTTAGTTTGGCGAAAACAAAATGGATAATTTGGCGATTTTGAGAAAGTAGTAGATTCCACGGATTTGCACAGTTTTGGGCTTGGCGCAATTTACTGCGAGCAAATCGAAATAGATTTAGGTTTGTGTGTGTAGGTTTTATTAAAATACGGCGTTAAACTTTAATTTTCCATGCAGAAATAGTTCAATTCTTATTGCGTTTTTAAGCGATCTATCTTCGGAATTTTCCCCAATTAAGTAAATTGATTTACCTTGAGGGAATGCCGCGAAATTTCAAAAGAAATTAAATTCTCGCATTCGGTAAATTGGAATAAATAAAACACGTTATAGTTGATAATTTAAAATACTGCTATGCTACTTTTCAGAGATGCCTGCATTAATTTTTGGCGATGGAACCATACACAAATAACTATTTCCTCATTTTGATTGCAGTTAAATCAGTTAAATCATGGTGTATGCAGATTCCTTCTTTAGTACCTTTCTTAGAAAAGTTGGCGATAAATATTCAAATGTAGTGTAACTCCGTGTTTAATAGCGTGTGTTTTTTGCGTTTGTACTGCTAATTCCATGGCACGATTGAGATGAGCCAATGTTACGAGCGGATGGATAGATAATTTTTTAAATCCCGCCAAGCAGGGTATAATAAAATAGGAATTCTGTGTAAATACGATTTTTTTTTTTGAGATGAACGAGAATGTTTTTAAGCCTGGTAAATATAGCTGGTATTGCCTATAAATAATTGCATTTATTGTGAAGTTAAATTTAGGATTCATTTTGGATATTTGCCATCGACTATAGGCGTTAATTACGCCAATATGGCAGTTCTTGCAAGCATAAATAAATTTCATTTCATGTTCTATTTTTAATATTGCTACAGTTTCAGTAATTACGGAATCCGTTGTTGCCACTCAAGCTGTTAAATTTAACAATTAAGTGAAAACACTCATTTTTACAGCTCTTGACTCGAAAAATGAAAACGCATTGGATATGACACAATTAGAACATTACCACAATCACCACGTCAATAACGCGAACCTTTAACTTTGGTTATTTTTAACTAAATTCATTTTCACGGTCTTTAAAAAATCTTGTATACTATGTCAAAGCCTCATATCTTAATTCCGATTAGTTTGCAAGAAAATTGATTAATCAATATAAACTAAAGCAATGAAACTTTGTAAGCGTTTTTCTTGAAACGAGGAAAATGCAGATTGACGTCTTTGGTGTAGAAGTGGCGATAGAGAGAACTACTTAATTCAGTAACGTTAATGGAGAATGATAATTGAATATGCGCATGTACAAAGACCCAAAAATTAAGAGAGTATGAAAAGTCAGGAATATGAAATGAAAATAAAAAAAATCAAATAATACGAGATATAAGTAATAATAATACGAGAATGACATTGCAATCATGTGTACAACAAAAGTCCTAATTGCTTATAATATTCCCCTAGCAATGACTTAGTCCGACCAGTGGCCGAGCGCTTAGCGCTCTGAACTGGGAGATTGAAGGTTTCTGGTCCAAAACAGGTCGCGTCCGCCGACCTAACCGTTCGGATTTTTCCTGTATTCCGTTCGGAAAATAAAACTGTACTCGCAACATGCATATGTTAGGAAACATATATGGCTGGTTTCCTCCAAAACGTAGCGTAAATACCGGTTAGGACCCCTTAGAAAGGCCCCCCACGGATGACTCCCGTACCCCTTCACCTAGATCCCATGTGTGGAGACTAGAAGCAGAATAGTCTCCAGATTTATAGAGAGTTCAATTTAACGCCCAGCGTGGTGTGCAACTTATAGGAGCAGTTCTACGATACCGGATCCATCGAGAAAAAGCCTGGGCAAGGTCAGATCTAAGAGAAGCTGCTTCTTTTTTGATCGCCCGTGACACTGACGAAGTTTTCGTGCCATCATGTTGCAGTCATCTCAGATTTGCACTCATGACGTCAACATTTCATCACGATTTAAATAATTTTTCACTTTTATAGATTCCTCATCACTGGGTTTAATTCGAATTATATCGGTAAGGAGAATGTTCTTTTCCTACCGTGCGGAGAACGGGTACGCAGCTAGTCTATACTATTAAAATCTGTGCGCGTCTGTCTGTGTGTGTGTGTGTGTGTGTGTGTGTGTGTGTGTGTGTGTGTGTGTGTGTGTGTGTGTGTAACATCATCTCCTCCTAAACGGCTGGGAGTTCAGTTTCGAACTAAGTATCCACGAATTCAGAAAATTTCGAGAAAGAACCTCCGCTAATTTAAATTTCGAAATTCGAATTAGTTTAGGAGATATTAATAAAAAACCCCATCAAAAACGCTAATTTTTGCTCTCCGCAATTCCGTGATTGTAACCCCTGTAGTCAAAAATGTGAGAAATAAGCATCGAGGTTGCCATGTTTGGCTATTTTATTAAATTATTTAGACTCCTGCAGTAAAAATAAAAGAATAATGATTTTTTTCTGTTTAGATTATTTACAAAGTTATTTTTTAATTAAAATATTGCGTTCATGTTAAATCAGAGCTGGAATTCAATGTTTTTTATGTGTAAAAGAATAAGGGATTGAGAGATTTCCGAGACTAATATGTATATTTTTTAGTTTGGCCGAAAAAAAAATGGCTCATTTGGCGATTTTGAGAAAGTAATAGGTTCTACCGATTTGTAGAGTTTTGTGCTTGGCGCAAATTACTGAGAGCGTAACGAAATAGTATTTTTAATAACAAGTATAAGTTTTACGGCGCTATAATTCGATAATTTCATATAGAAAGAATGCAGTTATTAAGGCGATTTTAAACGATCTATAGAATTTTCCCCAAATTAAGTAAACTGATTTAAGTCTAAAACTTTAAAAATAATCGAAGTTTTCATGCAATTCTACATACCTTTAATTTACTTCCTTCGCGTGTGGGTGCCATTTTTATGTCAAATTTTGCTGCCTTGCTGGTAGATTATCCGGAGCTGCACATAAGCACTAATGTACATGTTCCTTCGGACATAAACAAGAGCGTATGTCCGGCGCGTATTTGTGTAACCCCCAGGCCGTACCCGGGGGACCAGGGGTCCCCCCCCGGAAATCTAAAATTTTGATAACAAAACAATTATAATGAAGCGTTTTTGTGAAAAATTGGGACTTTTTCATCTTTTATGAATTTATAAATTTAATTTCTGTATCCCCTCCCCGAAATTTTTTTCTGGGTTGGGCCCATGTGTTGGCAGCATGTGTGGTTTGGGCCCATGTGTACTGCTCTTTAATATCTATCCTGCAAGATAATCTGCCAGCAAGGCAGCAAAAATTGACATAAAAATGGCACCCACATGCGAAGGAAATAAAATTAAAGGTATATAGAATTACATGAAAACTTCGATTATTTTTAAAGTGCATGCCTCTCACAAGTTTTTGCGTCATCAGGTTGCAATCATCTCAGATTTGCACTCATGACGTCAACTTTTAGTCACGATTCAAGTATTTTGTTCACGTTTTGAGATTCCGTATTACTGGGTTTAATTCGAATTATATGTGTGAGGAAAATATTCGTTTCCCACCGTGCGGAGAACGGGCAAGCAGCTAGTAATTATTAAAAATTGCTGTTTGAACGATTGTAATTGGTGAAAGATTGTTGTTGTTGTTTTTTTCACTTCAGTTCATGGAGTTACTAATGTATGGTGCTCACATGCATAGTATGAAGTAGGTTTATTCGAAGTACGCGAAAGCCATAAAACACTAAACCGCACATATTTTAATTCACTCATTTGTTGCCGATAGTGTTAAGCTTTGTTAGTTAAACGCTCTTTAGAAAGTCAGTGAGTCAACAACGAGCGCAAGTGCAATTTTCCTGCTGTCCAGATTTTGATTCTGCCAGAATTTTTGCCGAAGGGCTATTTAAAGTCTCTTTTCTACCGGCCATTCCCTTATGCATTGTCATAGCTCGGTTTAACTGTTCAACGAATTTATCCAAACATGAAGTATTTATCTGCTAGTAAATTTATGGAAGCAGATTTGTCCTAATTTTATAACTGTATTAATTACTTCTTTTCTGTAAGCCAGTTATGCCTACACTTGCCAATCAAGCATCAATGTTATCCATCGATCTGTTTTTTATTTAAGTAAATCGTGATTTCATAATGCAAATTTTATTTTTTGATCTCATTTAGTGGAATTTTGAAGCTGCAACGAACTTTTGACACACCTGGCATTTACACTACTTTGCGCTTTTGGCTACACATTTCTTTAAAATTTTCATGCTTGTAAGATGTTTTTAAGCTCTAGTATGGCCTCTTTGCAAAATAGAGACTATCCTCAGTTACCATACTCTGAGAATACTCTCCTACGTAATTTGGACATAATTTTATTGTGTGTCATCATTTTGATGTAAAGCCACTTTAGATATTAAAACAGTGTGTACAAATTAGAGATGAATTCGGGCTCATTTTTTGAAGCCCGAGCCCTCCCTAGCCCGAAGACTTTTAATCCGAGCCTGCCCGAGCCCGAGCAATATTATTAAAGTTGGAGCCCGAGCCCGAAATTTCAGCTAAAGACAAATAAAATTAACTACTTCATTAAGAGGATACAATAAATTTTGGAGCTTCACACACTTTCTAGTCCCCCGTGCCGCTATTTTTTTTAAATAAGTACGTCTATTTATCCCATGAATCACTTTTTAAAATCTGTTTCAAGGAGTATGTTCAACAAAGAAGAAATTTTTCACGAGCCCGAGCCCGCCCGAGCCCGAACGCACTCGTGAATTACAGAGCCCGAGCCCGAGTCGGGCTCGGGCTTTCGGGCTCGGGCTGAGACCGTCTCATCTCTAGTACAAATAGCCATGATGTAACACCTACCGTACGAGTATTGTGTTCGCTTCCGCAGTTAATGTCCGTTTAATTCATGTAATGATGCAAGTTTCATATTACTCTTTCTTCACGAGTGTTATACCGAAGAAGAGATAAATAGCAGTTTTATATTGCATAGGAAGAGAAGCAGAACTACTGGAGTATCAATAATTTTCCATGACTTTTCTTTAATATTCAGAGTCACTGAGTTTTCGTAAATTATTTTTGCTATATGTGTAAATGGAAAATAAACAAAATTTGATCATTTTTAAATAAATGTATAATTTTTTGTGAATTTTTTCGTACATTCTTGCTTTATTTTATAAATTAATTTGATTTTTCTTTCTCGATATTGTCATGTGTCATCACCGGTGTAATGCAAAAATGTATAAAGTAATTAGCACCTTTCATACGCAAGCAAAATGTGTTTTATTATTTTAACCATAAAAAAAATTAATTTGTATATAATAGTACTTGTACTGTTGTATTTAATTTAAACTTTTCCATTTGTATTAATGGCAGTCGATTAGGATGAATATATTATATAAATATTTATTGATTTCAATTACAAAATCTGCACAGCAACCATATTTAATATTTATATAGCTCCACATTTTTACACTCCATTTTTGACAGTGACATAATGAAATTACATAAAATATAATGTTAACGCAAAAATAAATAAGCTTCATTTACACGATTTACAAAAAATCCATACATGTTTAAAAACGAATATGTTACAATATAATTTCACAAAAATCCAACATAATTACATAATAAAATACATTTTCTTTTGAAAATATACAAAAGATGCATGAAAATGAGAATTATTTTACAAAAATGATGGGCCCAGACGTTCTAAATAAAACAATAGTACACTCAAACAACATTATTTCCCTTATTATTAAAATATAATATGAAACAAACATGATAGAGTTTGAGAAACAAAAATATATAATATATTGATTTCAAAAATAATAAAATAGTCAAAAAGTAAAAAATATCACTTGACAAATGGCATTTTCAGAAAAAATACCCAGCAATGAAAATCGATATGTCTTATGCGTGATCAAATTCGCAAATTTTTAAACGTTTTATTTTTTGCATAATATGTAACTATAAAATAATTCCAGTAGAGTGAAATTATTCTACATAACATACGGTCATAATTATATAGTAACTGTATAAAATAAAATACTTAAATTATACATAATTTATGACAGAATACACTATTTTACATGAAAAAAATTCACCATTTTCAAATGCGATGAAATAATACTTTCAAGTAAAGGAATGGATATTTTTTTGCAAATTATACTGCATTGTCTGTTCGGTGTGTACAGCAACAAATATAAGTTAGTTTTTCTTTTAATCTGATATGTTCAAAACATACTTTTCATGCAAAATAAAATAATTTATTTTGGGTTGAAACAAAACTCCTACATTTTGAGCCTTCAAAGACTTCGTTATTAGCATTCGAATTTCTGATTTCTCGTTAATGACATCCGTAAATTCTTAGAAGAGGCGGAATTAACGCCCCAACCCAAACGAAAATCTCCGTTTGATGTATTCATCAATGTCATCATTGAAAGTTTCTCGTTTCTCGATTCCTTGATTTTCTCCAACATCACTTTTTTTACCTAAACCAAAAGCAAATTTTTGATGACCATCGCTTTTTTTTCCTAAACCAAACGCAAACCGGTTATGTTCATCATCTCTTTTACCTAGCCCGAAAGCAAAGCGGCTGTCTTCAAGTCCTCTTTTTTGAGTTTCTATATCAGCAGGAGAACTATCAATATCTGGCGTATCTAAATTAAATGCGAATGAATTATCTAAACCGTCTCTCTTGCCTAAACCAAATGCAAACCTCTCTTCTCCAGGCCCCCTTTTGCCTAACCCGAAAGCAAATCTTTCTTCTCCTGGAACTCTTTTGCCTAACCCAAAAGCAAACCTCTGATCTTCGGGGCCCCTTTTACCTAGACCAAAAGCGAACCTATCAGACTGGTCTCTTTTACCTAATCCAAAAGCAAACCTTTCTTCCGGACCCCGCTTGCCTAAACCAAAAGCAAAACGACTATGATCGTCTTCTAAGCCTCTCTTACCTAAACCAAAAGCAAATCTACTATGGTCATCACCAATATCTCTTTTGCCTAGTCCAAAAGCAAAGCGACTGTGATCATCACCTAGATCTCTTTTGCCGAGTCCAAATGCGAATCTGCTGTGGTCATCTTCCAAGCCCCTTTTTCCGAGTCCAAATGCAAACCTGCTGTGGTCATCTAAATCCCTTTTGCCGAGTCCAAAAGCAAACCGGCCTCTGTCATCATCATACCGTTTTCCGAGACCGAACTGAAACCTATTGTCACCTCGTTTGCCAAGACCAAACGTGAATCGACTAGCTTCCCCATGCCTTTTCCCTAATCCAAAGCTAAATCGCTCGAAGTTGCTATCTCTCTTTTTCTCTGGCTTACTGACATCTTCCATGGATGAAATGACGTCATCTTCGATCTCGGCAATGCTTTTCTCGTTCTCGTTAAAATCGTTGCTCTTTTTACCAAGTCCGAAGCTGTAAGACTGCGGGACCCTCTTTAATTTTTCTTCTGAATCTTCAAACGCATCTTGTGGAGATTCTTCTAGCTTATTGTTGCTTTTTGTTGGAATTTCTTTAGCGGCGACTGTGTCTTGGAAAAACAGAAATAATAGGAAACTCGCAAATATACATGTTCGTAATGACGTAATCTTGAATTCGGGCAATCTGAAAGAAGAAAAAAAAAATATTCATTAAACTCATAATTGTAAAATATCATAAAATAAAATTATTGCAAAACATAAAAATACTTTGAAAAAAAAGAATGTTTTAACCCTTTCAGGCTCAACCCCTTCCTAATACTAAAAAAGGGCAGCCGTTGCCATCGCTCGACTTAACTACCAGCAAGATGGCGGACGATCGAAACGTTCATCGTGGGCCACAGATCTACAGACGCAGCTGGCTGTGCCGCACAACAAGCTGTCGTCAAAAAAGGGTCTCTAGATCTGTGGCACGCGATGTACGTTTTGATCGTCCGCCGTCTTACTGGTAGTTAAGTCGAGCGATGGCAACGGCTGCCCTTTTTTCAGCATTGGGCAATCTATCCATCTGTTCCCGCATTCTTCCATTTTTCAGCAGATGTCAGTGCTGTTAAAAATAATCGTGACAATTTTTTTTACGGGAAATCACGTGCTAAAAAGTAAAGGATTCTCGTGGAGCTATGTCACACGCAACTATTTTCATAGAAATCAAATCTATTCTTCGTGACTGTCAACAGTCAAGACGTCAGAGTTTGGTGTTCCCAGAGCGGGAACACTGCGTTTTAAAGGGTTAAAGAGAATTAGAACCGCCCAAGCAAAGAAATCACATTAAACTTGAAAGAATTCTGTCAAGACTATAAGAATGCCGTTGTAGAAGATATGTTTGAAGGGACTCCTCATGCTTCATTTGCCCAGAAAATCAAATAACTAAAGCAATCATTTTATGAGTCACATAGCCGTTGCACCAACAGATCATGAACAGTTTCTTCTATATAACTGTTGTTTTATAGAGAATCGATTTGAATAATTTACAAAATCAAGAATAAAACTACGTATTTATAGTTTTTAAAGCATGCACTTGTCAAAATAAAATACAAAAAGAAATCATTTTTTAAATTAAATATCTAATTACCTTCTCTAAAAAATTATCTTTTAGTACTAGCTTTTAACAAAAGTAAATTTTTTTCTGTAATATAAAAGTATGCTTCCAGTCATTCATCAATAACTGTGATTTTAATGTTATTTGTTTCTTCTATGAAAAACACAGCGAATGACCACGATTTTTTGTGACTATGAATACAAGGATTCTGAACATTTATAAATAAGTAATAAACCATTTAGATTGTTAAATTACAGCTGAATACACTGCAGGATGCGATTCATACATCCAATGTTTAAACTGCTAACCAAAAATGCATTTTTTAAACCAATTACTTTAGCATTATATTTCAAATTAGAAAACTTTTTCTAACGCCATGCCCATTTTAATGGCCCGGTGTACAAAAATTTTCAATTAGAAAATTAAGTCATTTATAAAAAAAATTAAATAGTATTTAATGAAGTATTCGAAATTTATTGTTGACCTCATTTTGCAAATTACTGCAGTCTGATTAGCTATCTAGTTGAGAAGGTGGGCACAAAGTGATTGTCTTTTGTAACTATACTTTTGTCTTTTGTAACTATAATATTCACTAGTTTATTCGACGCACACATCTATACTATATGTTGAATAAACTAGTTATTTTACTAATTGGGTTTTATATACAAGGGGTAAACGTAGACATATATATTTTTATCTTTTACTATACAGGCTCTTACAGAATCCATGAGGTAAAATTGAACTGTATTTTTAATCGAAAAAAAAATTATTATTCGAACTATGGACCCGAAATTAATAATTTAAAAAGCGTCCTTCATGTCAAATAGTTTGAAACACCCAGCATGTATATCAATTTACTTAACGTATTTTTAAATTTTACCAGATAGTTAAATTAACACTAAAGCATTTATATACATCTATGCATATTTTATCTGAAAATAAAACTTTATGGAATCTTCGTTCTCACTGAAATTTTAAATATGAAAATTCAAATCAGTCATATTATACTCTTATTAATATTCTAAAGCTGAATCGAAAATGTCATACGCCATTCGTTCAGATTGACACAGCAGCAAAGTTCACAAAGTACTTAAATAATCTTTGCGCACGGATCAATATTTCTGCAGAAAGAAGACATAATTAACTCATTGAAGGTGGGAAGCTTTTTAATTTTGAGTTTCCCACTGAGAAAACAAATTTCAATAAAGCCAATAACGAAGGCTTCTTGAAAGTTTGTATAACTTTGCATATGAATGATATACTCGTAAGCGTTAAATAAGTATGTAAAAGAAAAGCAAATGATTCTTCGTCTCTCTAAAAATGAATCTAAACTCATGACAGTCTCATCTTCTTTCTTAACTCGTATGAGTAATTTTTATGGTTGATAAATTTTTAAGTAGCGTTAACCCATAGTTTTTAGCATCTAACTATATGTATAAAAGAAGATCTTATCTGTATGTAATTTGTATTTTTGTTCGCTATGGGTGTCTAGACTGTTTGTCGGATTTGGAAGAAATCTGGCACACTAACTAAATAGGACAGGATAGAGCTAATATCGTAAAAATAAAATGAATCTGATTAATAGTTTTTTTAGCTATTTTATGTTTTGTCCAGTTTTCGGCCATTATTCGCGCATTTTGCATTATCGCGAGTTAAATTTTCGTCCGAAAACAATATTTCTTATATAATCGGAAACTATAGAGTTTTATTTTCCAAATAAACCTTGTTACAAAATAGTACTTAAATTTGCAGATTTTAAAGAAATTTTAAAAGGAAGATTACTTTTCAGGTAAATTTTGACAGTTTAAAATTGAAACTGTAGCATCTATAGCAAAATGTTTCCATCTTTTTGCCGTTGATAAAACATTTATTTCGCCCTCTTTTGAATTTTGAACCGTGCAGAAATGTTCATTAGAATTTTTATGTGATTTTTTTTTCTGAAAAGATCGCAGGTTAAAAATCTCTCTTGACTCGCTCTACTCTTAAGAGAAGATAGCCAGAGGAATGCAATGAGTTGGTTTCCCTCCATTGGCTGAAGCGTTACGAAGAGAACTGACGTTATACAGAGTTAAATGAATGAGAGGCAGGAGGGGTGAAATAGGGGGAGGATAAAAGGGGGATAGAAAGGCTCCTTAACTTCTGTGTTCGTGTCGAGCCAGGAAGACTGGTTATAATATCGATGACTGGACTCTATTTGTCTTTAGTAGTTGCGTAGGTATTAGCGATAAATGGCTGTTAGAACATAGATAGGTAGAAGGGGAGAAGCCTAGCTACGTCCACTTCCCGTAACCTCTGTACATTATCAGGTGCCGCTTTCATTTTTTTCCGTTGCAGCGGAAAGTCCCATGTCCTTTCTTTATCATTGCAGCGAAAGGATTCCCAGTCCAGCCTAGCCACGCCCAATTTCTGGTAACCTCTGTACACTATCAGGTGCCGTGTTCATTTTTCTTTCGTTGCAGCGGGAAGTCACATGTTCTTTTTTATCATTGCAGCGGAAGGTTTCACACTCCTTCCCTTTACAATCTATGTTTAAGGTCATTAGTTCCATTGCACGAGCAGTGCCAGGCTACGCTGCTAGTACTATATATATTAAAGTTTGTTTGTTATATTGTTTCACTATAAAAATCAATTGTTTTATCTGATGATGTAATATTGTTGCAATTTCAAAGCAAGGCTCCCGAAGGGTGGATCTTAAGTTTAGTTCAGTATTCCTACGTATTTAAGAAATTCCCTCAGACAACCGCCGGCAGAATTTTAAGCACTCTTTACAATCAGAATTTTATTTTAAAATTATTAGCTGAATATATGAGCTAAAAAAAGAAAAAAAAAACTACAAGCATATAAAATCATCAACGCCATACTTTGAGAGAAAATCTTTTTACTCTTAGAGTAAAAAAAAATCAGCAGTTTTCATAGTATATAAGACATGGTGAGTTAAATAAAAGTATATAATATACAGATCCATTTGTAAGACTACCTTTATACCATACGAAATACAGATACACAGACAGAATTACCTCTTCAAAAACTTATAGTCTCTTCCGTTTTACTATTTATTTCCCCAGTATCTTCTTCACTATTGGTAAAATATATCGCATTATTTCCCCGATGTTATTTAACAGCTTTGTTAAGAATTTATCTCCTTATAATTCTGTTTTCTTGTGTAACTTCGAAAACACGTTAAATTCAACACTATAGCCAATCGTCTTCAAAATAGAAAAGAAAATTCGAATTGAAGAATATTTTGAAGAAATATAGAATTTGTATTGTAGTTGTAGCTTTTTGTCGAAAATATCAATATCCTTTTTGGAGGGAGAAAAACTTCGAAGTTTTGGGACCGACTATTGGAGATGTACAACAAAATATTTACTTTTCTTTATCAGCTGCTTATGAAGACCTACAGTTAGAGAAGCTGTCAGTAAAATAAGGTTTCTTTATTAGAATGCTATTTTTGACACTTTTGAGTTCTTAGCAAACACATAGAGGCTCAAAATAAGCTTTATTTCGTCTCAAAAGCAAATAATCTTGTAAGCCAACCAACTGAATATAACTCCTATGTACTTGGATTCAGCAGTATCTCTTAAACTTTTCATAATGTATCTATATATATATCAGTGTATCCTATTCTAAGAAATGAAATATCTGGGCTCAATTAAAGGAGAATGGTGAGATAAACGTTCAAACTGGATTTTGTGTAAGCAAATTTCTTTATTTTTAAGAAAAATCTCAAAATTAAAAGTTTCTAATGATGTCTAAACTTCGAGTCTTAACGTCACATACGTTTAAATGATAGATTATTTAATTGGTTAATTGGTTTGTGGGTTATAATTATAACCAATTGTTATTGCTTAATATTTAATTATAATTGAAGTGAAAAATATTGAATGCGTGATGTACTCCAGTAAAATTATTTTCACCTGGTTTTACAATGATCATTCCTTAATTTTTATTGAATTAAGCTAACGTTATTTTATGATTTTGATTCCATGCAATGTCTCATTTTCAGTAAAACTGGAATAATAAGATTAAATACTGATATATAATGTGAATAACTAATTACTGAAATTTATAATCTTATCACTTCAAATAACTAAAGTTGAATTTCTAATAAAAATACTAAACGTTGTACTAAACTATGTAGAGACTAATTAAGCGCTTATCATCGTCTATTGAAGCCCTTTATATAGTGTTGTTATCAAAGGGCCGAAGTATTAATTTTCTGCGAGTCCTGGGCTTTGTTGAATGTAGATGTTGTTAAATGTATTGGAATTTTTTTTTTTTCATTTAAAATACGTTCCCGCTTAGTTTTAAATTTAAGACATATGTTATGCTATATAATTTGTGTAATAATGCCGGTGAAGCATTCGCCTCTACTACGAACGAAATTATATTATGGCAACATCCAGTGAACGGCCAACTTTATCCCTATGAAGGGACAGATGAGTCAGCACCCATGCCCAATCTGAGAATCGAAACCGGGCCCAATGTGTAATAGAATGATTTGATAGCCATTACACCATCAGGGATACATTTTTTTGTAATTCTACATATAGTTATTGTAACAATCCTTCTTTTTTCTATTTTGTTATGAAAGCTTTTTGCTTAGACCTATTCGCATACTTTACATATATTACAGTCATTCAGGTAACTTTAAGCCATAGGGGGTAACTTTGTGCCATCTCCTAGTTTTCAGTAGGTTTGGTTTTACAGAGCTGCTAACGGCCCATTGCTGCACTCTGATTGTAAGATTGTGAAACTGGTTTCCTTCTCTGTATTTCAGGAAATAAGTTTGCAACATAGAACATTAATTTGCGCATTCAGCTGTTTTTCTGAAGTACTGTTTGCATATTCTAATGCTGATTTTACTGGTTCAAATTGCCCTGATTATTAGACTGAATAAAACTAGGTATTTCATATGATGTTTCTGATATTAGTTCAAAGTTACCCCGAATGGCCTTTGTACCAGGTAAATGACCGACTGTTTCCAGTTTTTATAATCAGCATTTACTAATTTGTGTAAATTAAGCTAAAATTTAGGGTTTATTCTACCATTTTATGCCATTTGATGTGAAAATGCAATTAAAACATAAGGGGAAGGGGGGCAAATAAAAATGCAGAACATGTAGATCACAGTTTCCCTGAATAACCGTACAAATTTTATTCATGAAACAGCCTAAATTTGGAGAACAACAAGTTTCAAAAGGTTTCATTTCAAAGGCGTTAACAACAACAACAACAACAAAAAAAAATACTTATGACCTATCACTCAAATGTTCAAGTTCGCGGAGGCAGAGGTGCTACAGCCATCATCTAAGTGTCTTAGGAACTGTTTCTTGAACCCATAAAGCTCTCTTTAATAGCGTTCCTTTTATATGGTAATTATGCAAAATCCCGAAGTCAAAGCACCATATGCGTATTATACCCAAACCATTCTTCAGCGTCCTTAATTGCGTTTCAAATATGAGAGGGAGTGTTCCCCAGATGATAATAAAGATGTCACTGTCGCATAAACAAAATACTGAAAGGATAAAATGGCGCGGTGCATGAAGATATAAAATTAATTGCGTTTTTCACGCCTGGCTGAAATTTTTAATATACCGAGGAGTACGCGCGTATAAATTAAGCAGACAAAATCATTGGGTAAAGCGACACGTGTATTAACATACAGAGTTTGTAATGAACAAGCTTGTTTTATTTCCCGGTACTTAAATGCTTGGAACTTTTCAAAAGTTGCACTTAGTGTGTGGTGCTGAGAAAAAGCAATAAATTGTGTGTGATTTTTAGGATTAGTTCTAGTTATGTGTGATTTGCAAGGGTTGGAGTAATGGTTGAAGGTATTTTAAGCAGTTGCTGTAGATGTAAGTCACATCGTTTGTAACTGATAAAAACGTCTTTGGGGAGAACTTAAAACTTTAGTTTGTTCAATTAAAAGTAAAGCGCAAAACTTGAAAGTTCAAATGATTATAAATTATAAACATAAAATTGTACGCTTATTATTATTATAGTGCTTTACATAAAACTATTTAAATTAATTTGTTTTACTTAATATTACTTGTTTTACTAATTTTGTTTACTTGTTTTACTAACTTGTATTACTAATTTTGTTTTACTTAATATGTATAGAATTTTGAGATTTTTGCCAAGTATATACCGGGTGTTTCAAAAATGACCGGTATATTTGAAAAATCAATAAGAACTAAACGGGCAGCGATAGAAATAAACCGTTTGTTGCAATATGCTTGGGAGAACAGTAAATTTTCAGGCAGACAAACTTTCAAAATTAGATACAATTTTCAACAACAGATGGCGCTGCAGGCGATTTGAAAGATAGAGAAGAAAACGCAGTCTGTGAGTTCGCCATTCTTTTAATCGTCTTTCTGCTGTAAACGTGTGCTGTTCACAGATTGCAAGTTTGCTGTGAAAAAATGGTTTATTCCTTAGAACAGAGGATTTTTCTTGTTGGAATTCCACCGAAACACAGTATTGTTGCAACAAGACGAAGTTTTCAACGGAAGTTAATTGTAACCAAAGGGCCGAAAAACGATACAACAAAGGATCTGTTTGAAAAACTTTAACGGACTGGGAACGTGAACAATGAACGTGCTGGAAAGGTAGGGCGACCGCGTACGACAATGCTCAGTTTGTGCAACAGGTGATCCAACAGCGGCCTCCGGTTTCCATTCGCCGTGTTGCAGCTTCGGTCCAAATTAAGCCAACGTGCACGTATCGTCTCATGCGCCAGAGTTTACACCTCTATCCATACAAAATTCAAACTCGGACAACCCCTCAGTGCTGCTTCCATTAATGCAGGAGAGACATTCACTAACGATATGGTGCAAAGGATTGATGACGGCGATATGCATGTAGGCAGCATTTGGTTTACTGACGAACTTATTTTTACCTGCACGGCTTCGTCAATAAACAGAATTGGTGCATATGGGCCATATTATTGCTTTGCATGTTGGATATGTGGAAAATATCGTAGTTTAGATTTTTCCAGACTGCAGCGCCATCTGTTGTGGAACATTGTAACTAATTTTGAAAGTTTGCCTGCCTGAAAATTTACTGTTGTTCCAAGCATATTGCAACAAACTGTTTATTTCTATCGCTGCCCCTTTAGTTTTTGTTGATTTTTCTAATATACCGGTCATTTTTGAAACACCCGGTATAAATATATATAAGCTAATTTTACACTTGTTCTTAAATTCGATGTCGCATAAAAGCATTTAAATTATTTGCATTTTTACAAAACACTTTATTTAGTTTATTAAAATAAAGTAGTCTTTAAGAACTCAAAAAGAAATATGTTTAACAAACGAATCTATTTTTAAAAATGTGAGTGTGTGTTTTTTCAGCTCACAAATGTTAAAACTTTGTCGGAAAAAAATTCTAGATTTTTTTTATATGTAAATTTTTGTCCTTCCAGACATTATGTAATGGATATTAATAATAATTTGTCAGCTTTAAGAATTATAAGTGGTAAATATTTTTTAAAAAATCTGGATTAATATATTCTAATATTTAAGATTACTGTTTTGTTGCTATTGATGAGAATTGTAACAATAATATAAATGTGTTTACAATTTTATTCAATATTGCATAAATCTTCTAAACCCAAAATAAGGAGATATATTATTTGGTTTAGGAAAGTACCTTTCTGAAATAAAAACTCGGCAAATTCAACCTTTTAATTTTATTAGGTCATTAACTACTGATTTCACATTTCATTTAAGAAACTGAATGCATTGTTTCTTGTGATAACTAATGAATGCACATCAGTAACAATATTTCTAATGCTATATGCTCTTTAACCCATTTGTGCCTGGATATTTTTGCTACTGTCTTCGATTTTTACTGATAACAGAAATAATAGATAAATTTCTGACGTCAACTTCTTGAACAAGGGATGATTTCTTTTAAAATCATTATGCATAAAAATCGAAATATCAACATCCTACTGGGTCATGTTAAAATATTTTGTAGAGTTGAGGCTCGATGCTCATGAATAAAGGCTAGGAAAAATAAATAACGTTTTCGACTAATAGCGAAAATGCCGTCCCAAAAAAGGGACGCTAGGCATAAATGGGTTAAAATGGAGCTTGGAAATTATTTAATTGTGTTACGATTCTGAACCAAAACATGATAAATTTTATTTTCATTCAAAGGAATGTTGCACTTCAATTTTCTTTAAAATGATATACACTTCGAAAGTATTAATCAATTATTTATACGGTAAAGGTCAGAATTTAATATGTCGAGGTGGATATACCTGCAATTGACATATGAGTACATGTAAAAGCCTGTTGTGGCAAAAGACATTTAAGAAAATAGTTTTTAATATGACGTTAAAAAATAAAAATAAAGAAAAAATCTTTGTATCCAAACTTTAAGGTAAAAATAGGTTTTAAGAAAAAAATAAAGTTTTGAAAGGCTTTATGTTAATGAAGATATTATTATAGAAACTTGTTTGATCCGAGATTTTGTATCAGCTGCAGCCTTAGGCGATTGCATCAGTTCCATTAATGAAAAAATATATGTATAAATACCTTTAGTAAAGTAAATCCTTTGGTAATTAATATTTTCTCTCAAAATATTTTAATGTTTAATTTATTGACAACAGCAAGTAAATATTGGCTTTGCATAGATGTGAAAGCTATTTTTTTACTTCTTATACAATAAAATAAATGGAAATTCTCAATAAAACGTACCAAATTTCTGCGACGGTTTTAAAGAATAAACCGAGGTACTAGTACATTAGATACGTTTCTTAATTAAGAAAACAAGAGGAAATCACAAAATATATATTTAATAATTTGTAATAAGTATTCATAAATAAGTACATTATGATAACAGAAGCAGAACTAAGTTTGAAATTACATAACATTCCATTTATAAAATTATAAAACTAATAAAAATATATAAAAATCGGAACTAAAACCAAGCGAATATTTATTTCAGATTTTTGTACTATATGCTATGAACTTCATCAGACATTTACTTTTTATTGTGAAACTCCTATAGTTCAACAAACGGATTCTAAGAACTGTAAAAGACCTTGTTTAATAAAAGTCTATAGAAACTGTGACATAAATGTTCATAATCTTTATTAACTGCATTCAATAAATGAAGACTTATTGGATAAGTGATGATGGCGTAATATATTATAGACTGTATAAATAAGAGTAAAGCGAAAGAGTATTATAGTTTGTAAAACGCAATATATTTAAACATATTTTTTTCAAACTTGAAGTCACTCTTTTACATAGTCACAATGATGATTCAGGACTTTGCCATGAGCTTTGTTTTGAGGATTTTGATTGGTCAAGAAGATTCGACTGTCTGGCCTGTTCTTCATTCGGCACTTGGTCACTAGAAAATGAAAACTTGCAAGCCAATACGAAACATCAAAAAATGTTTGAGATCAGGAAGTTTGGGCAAATTTATCGGGAAACTTGGATTCCTCCTAAGTTCTTCAATTTAGAGAAATTCATTTCTTCTCGGAACTATGTAAGAAGTTGGGAGAATTTGCTAGGACGCAAAAGCTTCCACACCATTGAAGAAATTCAAAACAATACCCAAGTCTGGACGCTTCATTTTATTGGCCTGGAAACTACATTTACGTTCCATTATTCTATGCAGGGCCGTTCAAATATTCCGTGAATAGACAGGGAAGCCAAAAATTACAGACCATTGATGAGATTCAAAACAAAGATCAAGCTCATCTCACATGACACACCCTTCTTCAATGAATATAAAAAAAAAGTAGCTCAGTCTAATGCTTGAATCGTCACGTCGAAAACTAATCATGTTTGCACATAGTTTTTGGTTGTAAATTCTTTTTTTTTTCTTGCGCACATTTATGGTACTTCAGAAGATGCGAATAAACGCTCCTCTTGGTTCTGTATTTCAATCCATACTTTTTCAACTTACAAAGGTAATAGAATGTGAGAATTTCAGCTTTATAGAATGTATCAGATATTAAATTTAATTCACAATCGTTATTTAAAAAGTAGTAGTAAGTAAAACGTATCTGCATTTTTGAAATAAGTCAGCTAATTTAAATTATAATTTTAGTCATACTTAAAGTCCAAATACAAAAAATTAAAGAAAATTCTAATAGAGTCCTATGAAAACGTGTTTATTATTTAAACTGCTGGTAACATATATCCATGGGCATAAAACTGATAAGTCATCGATACTTATTTTAAGCACTCGGTTGAACTTCGCTGGCATTCAGTTTCACAAATGATCTTTCATTCTATTCTGTCGTATTCTTCATAGTAAGGAGAAAAAATTAAATCGCTTTCCTTGACATGAAATTTTAGTACGTTGTGAAGTAATGATCAGTTTAAATTTCATCTTAAAGTCTACGATTTCTTTTCAGAAATTTTATGTAAAGTGATGGTCTCTTATCCCGTTGTGTTTAAGTAATTTATTTGGATCCATTTTACTTTGAGGAGCATAAAATAACCAAAATAATTTGAATTTGATGCCACCGCATTTACTTCTCAGCCACAAAAATATTTCAAACATTTTTGTGGCACTAAAGACTTCGGTGTGAGTGCTAATTTATGGGCTTATTCATGTTCAAATTAGGAATAATAAATCACTGTATAGAGGCACAGAGGCGATTTTTATTCATTCGTTATAAACAGTAATTGTCGAAATTATGAAAATAATACGAATTATTGTAGAATGTTTTATTAGTTAAATGTTTAAACAAATTACACAAACTTATATTTTTATTTGAATTTTAAATATGATATAATATATTAGTAAATTGATTAGTAAATCTTCAAATAAGCAACAGGAATTAGGAACATTTTGAGGTTTAATTGGCGCAATAAATTATTTAGTTTCAATTTTTATCATGCACGATGACACGAAGATTGAAGTATTCTACAAAAGCTTTAATAAACTTCATGAATTATATCTATATGTTTTATTTATTTTTGTTTGCTTCTTTACTTATAGGATTTATCACCTTATAGATATCATAAATAATGTTCATATGCAATTTAATTCTTTCATTTTAATTCTAATGTTATGCACAAAAAGTAATTTTACTTTTCTCGGGCATAAAATTTTTCAAAGTACTTATATTTAATTTGTATTATAGAAGATATTATAAAGATTATAGCTGGAGCATCATTATTTTAGACTTATAATATCTTACTCTCATACTTAAGGTAGCTATTTTTTACTTTTAGAGAAAGATTATATAATTCCAAATAATAGCCCATGGACATTTCGAATATATTTATTTGGACAATAGCTGTTGAGCTGAATTAAGGAATTAGAAAATCTTTGAATGTTATAATGCTTTACTCTGCAAAATAAATTTCAAGTCGACTGTTTTAAGTTTTATTTTCAACACCAGGGTAATCCATTTAATGCACATACTTGAACTGCACGGATGAAATGTTTATACTCTGTATTGACAACTAAATTCAGCTAGCCATTGCTAACAACAATTCCGATACATCTTAACTCTTCAATTTACGTCACTGCCCCAGATGTATGTGAAATATTTAAGCTAGCGTTGCTTGGTGACAACAGTCAGTTCAATACAAATGGTTCTATTATAGGACGCAAAGGATAAATTTCTATCGTCGACTGAGATCTTTTCCTAAACGTTGCTTGGAAAGGAATTTTGGTTGAAAATGCAATTTGAATATAGAAAATTTTGGTCACTGAATTCTATAAATCCGAAGAACTTAAGCTGTAAGAAATATTTTAGAAATTTCTGAGTGCGTGAAACTATTTTTGGGATTTAGATATTTTAAGTCAAGGTTGGATCTGATAGTGAAGTTAGCGCTGAAAGTGTATGTAAATATATAATGGTGGATAATATTTACGTGCAAGTTTCTGCGTATTTAAGATTTAGAAAAAAAAGACGTAGAAAGGAATAATTTAAAATTATTTGACATTCGCTGGCTTCGTCTCTTCATAAAACTTAAAGCCTATAAATAAATACAATGTAATTAGTAAGCACTTCAAATATTTCAAAAATCTTGTCATTTTTTATAAATTTTATGATTGTAAAAAGGTAAGTACAAGAAAGATAAACAGGATAATTATTAATAACAATTGTTTTTTTAACGTTATAGGGCAAAAGCCGGCTAAAGTATCGTGATATTTTAAATAATGAAATGCGTATCTAGTAATTTTTAAAATGCCTAAATTTTCTGGATTTTTATGAAGTGGGTGAAAGATACTTATTAAAGGGTGCTTTTTTATAAAATCTAATAAGTATAAAGGATACTTTTACTTATGAACAATTTTAAAACACAAGATATTGTGTGTGCTTCCCGCTGACAATGATTGAGTTTGTTTTATGAATAATCTAATTTTAATAACTCGGCACAGTAAAAAAATGGAACAAACCCATATATAATCTTTAAAAAATTGTTAACTCGTTGCATTACAACTCTCTTCAACTGAATTTTAGCGGATAACAAAATTTTCGTATATAGTTGTTTTAATGCAGCTTGTACTGTGGAAATGAATTATTCAAAAAAAAAAAAAAAAATTAAGCACATTTTTTTTACACATTTTGAACATCATGTTTGTATTTTTATATCTACGTAAAGCAAAATACTTCAAGTTTCAAAAATAATAGTCATTTATTTATTTATGGTGAGATAGATTTCTTTTGCATTAGATATCAAACTGCCTGAAGCGCTGATATTCAATCTATATGAAATCTATTTATTGTTATATTTACCTTTTTCAACTCATCCCTCTGAAATATACTTTTTTCAAGTTTAAAAGTCCCCAGTTAAGATAATAAAAGATAGCAGTTGCATCTCATAATTTTCAATCTCATTCCAAACTCTCTTTTTACCCATATCGGATCTTATTTCAAAAGTTTGTTTTGACGATGCTAAATGTATATTGCCGTGTTTTTCTAAAAATAAACTAACAGAACCTTGTAATATACGTCATATACTAATGTAAAATTTTTCAATGTGCAGTACCATTGGAGAATTATTATTATTATTGAATTCAGTATATGTAGAAGTTATTTCGTTGCATTTTATTTTTATATGAAATGTAGCCGGTACAGATATTCTTCAGACATAATTTAAATGAAATTATTGTTTCTTATGAATTTTATTGCTTGTCAGAGATGGTTTTTTCTCTAGAAAATTCTTCTCCGTTCATTTCTTTAAATTCATCTACAAATTTATTTTACATATTAAAAATCTTATTTAAATGTTTTATTAAAATTATTTCTGGAAAATTTATAGATTTTTGGAGATAACATAACTGAATAAACGCTTTTTTGTTATTTTTGCCCATTAAGTAATTATTTTAATGTAATAAGTTACACCGAAGCAACAGAAAAGCTTGAATGAGCGGTTTTGACAAAATTATTTTAGATCAAACATACTTAGACGTTTACAGAATGATCCTGCATTGTGATAACAATTATGCCTTAAAAAGTTTTATCAGCTACAATATAATTTAAGATGTATTTTTGTGGTAATTAAATTAATTTAACGTATTATGTGTGTTAATGTAACGCATATTTAAGTAATATATTAAATTACTTCATTAACATACAAGATATCTGCTTAAAATACTGATGTTATATATGAAACACAGCGAAGCAGCTTTTGTGAATACGTTTTAAAAACAATAATAAATATCTGAGGCAAATTTTGATTGGAAATATTGTAGACGAGTTTTGCTTTTTTGAGAATTTATAAAATTGTAACATACAAGCTGAATTTATATCCTTAAATATACATTTATTTGACACCTATTTTCATAATTGTAGATTGCAGTTCTATACACCATCTTCTATTTTCACAATGGGCATTTTTATTGTCGCTAAAATATTTATTTATAGCTAATGTACGAAAACTTAAATTTTAAATTCTTAGTAATGTTAATAATTCCTTTAGTTGTTTATCTGCTTGTAAAATTAACTATAAATTGTTGATATTTTCTAATTAGTAAGTTGCCCCTTAATCAGAGCTAAAGGGAATAAACCTTTTCTTTGTAGCCATATCTAGCGTGTAATTCAATTGGAATAACTATAACAATGCTTAATTTCACGATAAGGAAACTGACACGGTACATAAATAAGTACGGTACACGTACAAAAATTGTATTGATATCATAATACGCCTTCATAAAAATTTTCAGTTGGGGTAAGTTCCTTTATACGACAAATTTTAAATTGTTATTATCAGTAAAACTTTCATAGTAGTAAAATCCTTTACTTATTTTTTTTAAATTCTTTAAATGATGTGTTTTCTTATAGCTCACTAATCTCTGCGTAAATTTTCTCCCATGAGTATTTTTTAATACTGCCTTTTTGCAGTGATTCACGTTAACTGTACACTTAAAAGAGCGGATTAAATTACGTAAAGTCTCTAATTTAGTTGTTTGATTCATTTACTAAGATACACACTTCAACTAAAATCCATTATCGAAATTTTTACACGTCTACGGATCGAAAACGATAAACCATACTTTTGATTCCGAAATACAGGTGAAATTATATTCCTTAGCGAATGTTTAAAAACGTACATTCTCAAAAAGCAATTCAAAAGTGCTTATTTTAAAAATAATGTCAGAGTTTTCATAGTTTTCAATTCTACACGTCTTTAACAATTAACAACTCTAAAAATTAAAACAAAATAAAAATATTTTCAGTAGTTATATCCTTCACTTAACGGTTAACAAATCCTTCACTTTAGCACTTAGTCACTAATATCACTTTTCTCTCCGTAAGTTCCTTTTATGCCGACAAAAAGATCTCACAATTTTATCAACATGTACTCTATCATATTTATTATCGTACGTGAGCACTAAAAATTGTCTTGTAAAATCTATCTCCAACTCATAAAGATTCAAATCGATCAGTTTTTTCTGAGTTTGAAAGTTTTTATTGTATGGATTCAAACTTCTTTAAATGTTAATTAACGAAGTGTAATCTAATTTTTCTTTAATGTAATGTAATTTAAATGTAATTTTTCTAACTACAATGCATTCATAGAATTTTTTTAAATAGTTAATTAGATAATGGACGTCTACGTAGGAAGACGATAAATATTACGAATTTTATAAATATCCCACCAATTTGGATTTAAAGCATCGAATTTTATTTCTAAAATAGTTATTATCAAAGAACACTATTACAACTTAACAATTCTTAGACAAATTCTCGTAGATGATAATATACATCAAATAAAGCACTATGCCATACATATTTTTAACAAATTTTATGCAGAGCTAAAAACATATTTTAAAATCACGTCAGCCTTAACTATTTCGCATAGGAGCATTTTTTTCAATAAAGCGAAAACTTTGCAAAGTTATTTAGAACTTTTACTGTGAAAGGGACTTCGGTATTACTTTATTGGAGGAAACATCTTCAGATATCCCAAAGGAGGATCGGGAAACTCCGCAACGATTTTAAGTTATAGAAAAACCACTATTCCAATCTGTTAAAACGGAATGAATATCCATTTTCGAAGATGAAATTTGAGTCGGAATGTCCGCAACAATTTATTTCTGTCAACGTTTGCACATTTCCTTTCAAAACCCCGAAGTCCTTTAAACGTGTTTAAGAAAGAAGTCTGGAAATAAAGTTATACAAATGATGATCCGACAAAGTAATTTAGTCTTGCCAAGTCTTGTTCTATAAGGTAAAAATACAGATGAATTATTTGCGGATGCTTGTATAGTTTTTTATTACATAAAAGATTTACAGACAATGTTGTATTTTTTATTCTTTTTCGCCAATTTAGACTTTCTATTCATAAACTTTGTTTTTACCTTTTTTTTTTTCTTGTCCTTCTACAGTAAGTGGTATAAATGCATTTTACAATATTTATAATTGGATAATCTTTTAAAGTATTTTTTATACGAACCATGATTTAGAACACATATTAATTTCAAGAAAATAATTCTAATGTTAATATGGGGTGTGTCTAAATACTTAATGTCAATATTCTAATAGAGATAATTTCAATTTATAATCATATCTCTAGCTAAATCTTCATTGGGAATTAAATTTTTATGGTTTTGGTTCGTTAGATTTTTATTTATAATTGTTGTTATATTGTTAATAGATATTGTTAATTGTTATAAAACTGTAGTAATATTGTTCGTTAGAATTTAAGCAACAATTATAAAGATTAAATATAGAAACAATATTCTTTTGAACATTTGTACACCCTCTCAAAAAATTTTCGAGTAAAAGACAGAGTTACTAGGTTGGTATCGAATATTAAAATAGTACTTATCATAAAATATTAATTGGGAAATATATAATTTGTAATTTTTCTCATATCATGCGCGTTTTTCAAGGACTAATTGATGATTAGCGAAGCGAAAACAGGAAATTTTACTTGCACTCGAATACTTTTTTGAGAGGATGTACATTATATATTTAAAAAATCCAAAATGACATTTTATGTATGTTAAATAAAACAGAAGGAAAGAAATATAATATACAACATACTTAAATTCAAGAAAATAATCATTTAATGTCGATTATATCAAAAGCTGCTTGAACAAAGGAGAAAACAATGACTTTACGTGTTTGAACGTTAATCCATTTTGTAAAAGACATTTGTTTGAAATATTTAAAAGTAAATTCCACAACCGCAGCAACAGAATATAGTTAAACATCCATGTATGAAAATTCTCATTTATTTCTTTTAACTACCTCGTGAGCAGTTCTGTTTAAATGGTCATATTTATTTTTTTCAAGAGGAGAATTTCCTTCAAATGTTTTCTACATTTCATCCGAAAACTTTTAAAAAGTTACTCCATGTTTTAATTAAAAATAACGCAAAATAACCAAAGTGAGCCTTAACGAGAAAAAATATTCAAAGAAAAACTGCTTCCTGTAATTTATTAAAGCACAGCTTAAACAGTGCATATGATTAAACACGTAGCTATTGTAGTGAAATTTTCTTCCACTTTAAGCTTTTTAGAACACGTTAAAATCAAAATTAATAACTTTGTCGCTTGTCATATAATTAATTGTTAAGTAATGCCTGAACGTGACACGAAAATTTAATTTATTATGTTTGCAGAATTATTGTGAGCAATTTATGTTCTTTAACATGAAAAATCAACACAGATAAGTTTACAACTCGCTGGTTAGGATGGCTAAAGAGTCACTTATTATTTTATTTTTTATTTCTTTAATGCGTGGTAATAGAACTAGTGTTCTTGTTATTCATTTTGGATTAATCTGTAGTTCAAATGGCTACTTGCGATTTTTCAGGTTTTAAATTTGTATTTTTTTTTTAATTTTATAAATTTTAAATGCAATCATGAATGACTAACCGTTATTTTTTAACATTATAAATTTAAAGGGATATGTAAAATCTGAAATTTCCAATAAAAGAGATAAGGAAGGGTTTTTTTAAGTGACAAATACTGATTGCTAAAAGTTAAAATAAAATAAATTACTACAAACACTACAAAGTCTAAAATGTTTTGTTACAAAAGTTTTAGAAGAATAACTGATAACTCAAAAAGTAATAGCTTGTGAAGACAATGTTGAAAAAAGAGTGAAATTATTTTCATTTTCATCAGAACAAAAGTAGGAAATATAATATACTATTTATATATATGTGTGTGTGTGTGTATGTATATCTATCTATCTATCTATCTCTCTCTATATATATATATATGTGTGTGTGTGTGTGTGTGTATGTGCATTTCCTGCTTTCAGATATTTGTACAGCACCTAGGTAAAGGTTTATTGGGCATATCTATAAACATTTTTGCGAAAAATAGTGTTTCTTTTGTTGAAATTTTGAACTTTAAAGACTGACTTTTTCAATAATTTAATTCTAAATATTAATTTTTAGTACAATTCAACAGTCTTTAATTATTAAAAAAAATAGTTTGAAGTTTACTTTTTAAGAATGATAAAATATATGAATATTTAAAGTTTGTTTTTAAATCTAGGAAACGACCGAAACCCTTTAGGCCTATGGCAAATAATTGTTTGTTTGACTTATTAATCTCGGATAAAGTATTCCTATTTTTTCCCACAAGTGCAAATTAAAAGAAAAACATATTCTTTTGAACTACAAAGCTAGACCGATAAAATTTGAGTTCTGAAACCTATCACGTAAATTGCTTATGAATAAACAAACTTTATGAATGCCATAATATTAAATTATTGCCAATGTATACGTTTGGTAAATTGCACATTTTCCCCATATTTAAAGTCAGATTTTATGATTTTAAAAACTTCCCCTTTAAAATATAGATTAAACCTCCAAATTGTTCTATAAAATATCCAGATTAAAAATATATATTGCTATTAAACTGAGGCAATATTTTAAAACCGGATGTTGCTAATAGCCTAAAGGGTTTAGTTTTCTAACACTGTCTCAGAAATTCATGATTTTATGGAAATGTATGAGAACTTTCCAACTCTGTAAGCACTTTTGAATAACGTTAAATGAAAAATGGTTATGAATCTTAAGTAAAGATTTACTGTAAATTGCTTTTCTATACATACCATTATGTGTGTTAAAATTGCTGTCATGCGTTACACCCATTAATATCAATTGAAAAAGAATAAGGCCAATTTACTTATGTTTAAAATGACGCATTTATCAAATAGGTATTTCCGTCATGCTTGTTTGTAGTCAAAGTTTTAGAAAGGAAATTTGCGTTACTCTGAATAAGGTAGCAATATCCCGATGCACGTGTAAAAAATCGATTTTAACACTTCGTGAGCTCTGAGCCATAAACGTGCCAATTATATACGCTTACCGTATTTTCTGATAAAATGTTTCTTTTAAGAAAATCTAGATTGACTCCTCTCGACGTTCCGAACACTTAATCTTTACTAAGCGTTTAAATGAACGTCATTCTACAAAACGGGATGTATTGTTCAGGCGCTAGTGCACTTCAAATAATTTGAGTGCATTTGTTGCAATGAATAAGAATACTTTTTGCAGTCCTCAGAAAAGCCGTTATCACTACACCCACCAAAAATATATACAGTATGTAAAATAGTAACCTAATTTGAGCTCAACCGAATGCGCTCTGTAGACGCTAGCGCACTTTCAAGAATTTGCGTCTATAGGCTGCAATGCATAAAAAGTCTTTATCTATTTAATATTTTTCTCTGCTTGGTACCAATGTGGCGTGTTTGTTTCGGTTCCCGAGAATTTTTCCACATGACTTCAATATTTTTTTTTAAGTTACAAGCCCTCCTTAGCATCGCCTGTTGGAAAGTCTATATTTGTATTTTATGATAATGAATTATGTCTAACTGCTAACTGTAATTTTTGCAATTTGGCGATTTTATTGGCGTCCGCTCCTTCCTGCTCCTCCGTCATCGCCAAGTTGGTTTATTGTGTTTCCGTGCCTTTATAGTCACTACATGCTTTTTCCTCGCGTAAAGAAGCCATGCATTTTTTCTGCTATGCTGCCAGCCACCGAACTATAGCCTGTTTTCAGATCTAATCTAGAACGTAATTTCCAATTAAGGAACTTTAATTAAGTAATTTTCAATTTTTTTCGGCGTGGCCTTCTCAGGTTATTTTGTATTACGCTGTGTTTTCCATTATATAATATATAAAAAAAATTCTAAATTATTTTGAATAGCGGCGTTCTAATCTGGACAAAAAGCACAGACGCCTGGATTATGCTATATTTTCAATATATATCACATTAGTGCACATTTAAAATCTAAAAGAACTTCAGTTTCTTTTTTTACCTTCCCTATTCTCTTATTACCTATGTACAAAACCTCTAAATTTTTTAATGACGACGTTCTAATCGATATAAAAACACAGACGCCTGGATTATGTTACATTTTCAATATTATAGCACATTAGTGCACATTTAAAATCTAAAAGAACTTCAGTTTCTTTTTTTTACCTTCCCTATTTCCCTATTGCCTATGTAGAAAACCTCTAAATTTTTAATGACGGTGTTCTAATCGACATAAAAGCGCAGACGCCTGGATTATGTTACATTTTTAATATTATAGCACATTAGTGCGCATTTAAAATCTGAAGCAACTTCAGTTTCTTTTTTTTTACCTTCCCTATTTCCCTATTACGTATGTACAAAACCTCTAAATTTTTTAATGACGGCGTTCTAATCGGCACAAAAGCACAGACGCCTACATTATGTTACATTTTCATTATTATAGCACAATTTAGTGCGCATTTAAAAACTAAATAAACTTCAGATTTTTTTTTTCTTCCTCTATTTCTTTTTTACAATTTAAGCATTAACCAGATTCGTTTAACTACTGTATTGTACACTACAATTACGTCCTTTACCGCACTAAGTCGCAACAACGCAGAGGAAGGTACAACGCTAAACTCGCACTCACGTAAAAAGTGCAGGGAAACCTACGGCGTACAATTTTCAAATAAACAATAAAAACAACAGAGTCAACAGTTTTCATTTGATAATCCATTCCCTGATAAACGCCGTGTAGTCTTGAAGATTTCAAATTTCTGCGATAAAGCATCGAACTCTTTTTTTCATTTCACAACTACCGAGAGATAAAAGAACTATCTCCAGGACGATCTACATACTTGTGTTACGCGCAGATATGTAAAAGAAACCGAGTTTACACTATCGGAATCTACTACAACTCAAAACACAGAATGTGCATGACCTTCCCCATTGTGCAATAGCGCTCCCGAAGCCAGTTTCCTATTTGCCGAGTTGAGGGAACGAAACCTTGTTTCGATTAATAACCAACTCAATCTAGGAGACAGAGAAGAAAAGTGTTTACCCAGATCTGCTCAATCAGATAACAGCGTTTTGTATCGGTTCGGCCGAGATTGATTATTCAATATATTCCTCTGTGCTCGCGGGACATTGATAAGGGTGAAACCACTCAATCAGCTGGGATCACACCACTATTATAGACAGATGATAAAAACCGTTAAGGAAGCGTGTAAGGTGGAGTTAAGAGACACCACGAGCTTGACCTTGACGTAGGAAAAATTAGTAAGATTATTATCTTTTATTACACAAATGCCCTTATTATTTTAGATACACCCGCATGGTTAGGGTTCAGCGACATCTATGCGTAATTTACTTTCGGAGCTTGCTGCTAACATTAAATCAGTAAAAGGTTATGCTGCAGGATGGGTTAATATTTTTAAGTAATTTAGTCGTCAGCATTATAGGGGTAGATTTAGCAGCCTGAAGGATTAATAATATAAGTTAGATTACACTGAAAAGATATAGTTCAAGCAGTCACTTTTACAAAACGGGGATTAGTTATCTGCTTTAAATCTTCACTACCATACCAAGTTTAAGCTTATCACTTGCATAGTATTCAGAAACATTGCTTTAACCTATATCACCTTACACTAATTCATTTTTTTCCTTTTTAATGGGATAAATAAAATAATTCGCACCCTTCGTAAAAAAATAAAATAAATTAATCTCTCCAAATCCACTGTAATCATCGAAGCATTGCAAGTTCTTAAATCATTGTACGTGAAATGTTGATGTTGAACAGTTTTTTAGTATAATTTTTTGATAAAAGTAACTACAGTTGAAAAATAAAATGGTGTTTTTCATTGCAATTTTTATTTTATGATAGGTGAATAATGTATTTGAGGGGAAGGAAAGGTATAGGCTTTTGCGGGGAAAACTACAGTTAATTTAAATTTATCTTTCAGTTGCTTAGTATTTTAAATAACCAAATAAAATAAATTACATTATCTTAAATATTTACCCAAAATACCAAATAACCCTTTAAAGAATGGTTATTTCATATCGAACCAGAATATTTTAAACTATTAAGTTAGACTTGTTAACATTCTACGGAAAAAAATATTGTTTTAATGTATTATCACATGAAAATTCTACTTTCAATTATTTATTTTAATAAAAATTATTCTAGTTTAAGTAAATATTGCCGCCACAAGTTTTTAAATAATAATACATAACAATCGTACTCGATTAAATGTTGATGTAAATATGTAAAGATAACATATTAATAAAATTCAATTGTAGCATGTTTAACAGTTTACACATTAAAAAAGACGTAATGCATTAATGCATAAAATTATATTAATCTTGAAAAGGAACTTCGGAACAAACACTGTTATACAAAATAATAGGACTTCAATAATAATAGTTTTAACCAGCAAATATTGAGTTACTTTATGAATAAATGCATTACTTTTGAAAGTACTTAAAAGTATTTTTAAAATATTTTTCGAGTAAGTATTGAAAATTTGAAATGAACATGGATATTTATGGACCTAAATACAACCTATAAATTTTCTGTCTAGCTTATTGAATATCATGTTAATAAAATTGTTAAGTTGCTTCAATGTTAATTGATACTCGTATCTTTTCCAAATATCCAAATTACTATCTATACCAAATTATGATCATTTCGAATATCAGTCTATCTGATCTGTATTTGAAAATCTAAGTTTGACTGAGTAGCGTTAAATATATAGAACATTGTGCATTGAATGCATTGCTTTGATTTGACACCAGGCGGACATAACTTCAAAATTCATAACTAATAAAGATTTTGGATGACGTTTCAAAAGGTATCATTAGTCACGGGTATAGCAAAATCTCTGCAAATAAATTTATTCAATCAACGTGTATGGAGACATTTCAAATACGTACCTAATTTTAAAGGATCATTTTTGAATTAACAATAAGTGCATGCATCATTTTTGCACGTATCTTTGAACATGATATCGTTTTAGGAATGCTACATGAGGAAATCTATGAGAAAACGTTTAGTATATCTTCATATGACACATACACAAATATCATGCTTTTTGTATAAATTTAAAACTTGGTGTTCCGTAACAATTGGTACAAAATTTAAGGGGAGCTAGGACACATCATAAGGAATAAGAATTACATAGCAATGTGGGACCAGAAACATGGTCCCAATGTAGCTGTTAACAATTACTTGGTGCTACAAGTGCTGGAATAATAGTGAGCTCTCCAACCATTGTTCGTGAAAAATTAATGTATCTTTCAAAGAAAACAAGTAAATAAAATTGATAGTTTGAAAATTCGATTTCATTCATGGGTGAAATTTTAGGAGGCAGACCCATTGTTTATGAAATTTGGTAAAAGAGGGTGTTGAAATGTTCGTAAAAATTTTTACGAACTTTTCAACAGCCTTCCCAAAAGGATTATTAACAGGTAATTGAAAAAGGCGTTTTAAGCCCCACATTCCTATATGGTACCGATGTCTTATTATGCGCCCTGTCTCCCCTTAACTTTTGCGCCAAGAGTAAAGGGACACGCTGCATATTTCAGATTTAAAAATCATTTTTTGTAATTTTACATACTTTACACATAATGCAAAAAGTTACATATCAAGTTACACATAATGAAAAAAAGTCACATAATGCAAAAAGTTACAATCAAGTAACATTTTTTAGGGAAAATGACAAAAAATTAAATAAAATTTCGCAAAATTTCAGCTCTTGAGGTATATTCGCTCAAATATTTAAAGTAGATGCAGTTAAAATTGTTTTTCTCCTAGAAAAATCTTGATAAAAATATTAAGAGAAAATATTATTTATCTCTTTTCGACTCTTTTGTAGATTACAGTAAATGATGTCAAATTTTATTTAAAATTAATTTTAAACCTCAAAACCTTTTACTAATTAAACATGGAATCACACCTGTTTCTATATATATTTTTTTTTACATTCACGTGTCTTATGCTGAATTTATACTTGTTTTCAATGTCTGTTACTCAGTAGTAATAAATATAATTTTAACACTATTTTAGCTATTTTTAACTTTTAGTGTAGCTAATTATTTAAGATTATGTTAACAGAATAACGGTTGAAAACTCTTACACTTTATCGGTAAAATATCACGATCTCATAGAACCAACAGGAAAAATACGTACTTGAATCAAGTGCATAATATCGAGTATTTGAGATAAATGTAAAATGATTCATTTCAACATTCAGCTCTGACAAACTGATTATAAATAATTTTAATATTAATGAAATTTATTTAAAGTATTATGACATTATACGGATTATGTAAAATTTTTACGCACGGAAAATTCTCCGGCAGACCTTTTTATGTAATAAGCCTGAGGGTATCTAGTAACTTATGCAAAGTAAACATTAGTTATTAGAAGACGCATTTCTGTAGTGTTTTGGCTCTTTCTTTCTTTCATATTAATTGAAGGTGCTTCGAAATACAAAATAAAGTTTTAAAAAATTCTACTGAGATATTTCACCCACGTACGCAGTATTTTCAATATACTTTTTATGTTTAGTTTGTTGTTATATATATTATGGCCTTATTATCATTTTTAAAAATGTTATACGAAATCCCGTAAAATCATATTTTTTCAGTATAATTTACTGAATACGTTCTTGTAAATTATAATTATTTCTCCCACTTATGGTTTATAAGATACATAGTTAAACTTTAATTGAAATGAATGTCAAAAAAGATAATTTCAAGCAAATTCTACTACAATATAATTTCTCAAGTAACTCATAAAACGATAAATGACAGGTCGTAACATTAAAATTATATTGCTTTTGAATTTATAAAACGATTAGATCATAAATGGCATTTTTGTAATAAGATATTTCCAAGAACTCTCTCTCCAAAAGCGTTTTATATGAGAATAACTGCCATGTAACTTTCACAAAATAACTGAAAAAGAATCGTCTAATGGTTGATGTCATGAATAATTTAGATAATTTAGATTACGATTTACGGAAAATATACCATACACCCATAAGAAAATAAATCTTGATAAAAAAAAATTTAACTGACACTAGCTTTTGAATAAAGTTAATATTGTATAACACTTTCGACTGAAATATTTTAATATCCGCTTTAACATCTAGTGCTCACTTTGCATGTGAATTTCAAAAATATTATATAGTTTAATAATCGATGTTTTTTCATACATAGAGCGCATCTGAGATTTCCCATTGGAGAAAATAAGTAGTGCTTTTTTTACAAAAAAAAAAAAAAAAAACTTTCTATCCGCTCGATACATTTTGATGGGATAAAGAGAGAAAATCTAATCTATCCCAAAGAAAATTGAGTGCACAATAAAAAACTTGACTTGCAATTTTTTTTTGCCTTTACTGCAACGCATATTCAATATACTCATATCCGTTCCCGAATATTACCGGAATTTGTGATAGATTTGTTCATATTTTATACAGACAACATAAGCGTTTGCTTTGCTTAGACATATTTTACATCTTCGCCTAAATTATTATCCAGTGATAACCGGAAGAAGCATAATAAGATGCAGGCATTCATATAACATGCGTTTTCAAAGCCAGTTATAATAAATGTATTCAATCAGTCCTACTTCAATATGTCATTTCTAGCTTCGTTGATTCAAAATGCTTATTTATAGATTTTGGTATTGTTATTATTATTACTTTATTTCTATTTTGTTTATTTATATTTTTTCTTTTTCTTTTGACTTCTTAAATACTGCCGTGCATTATTAAGGTCATGGTCACTATTACGTAGATTTTCATTTTCGTGCGATAAAATTACTAATAATGTAGTCATTAGCTAACAATATAGTCATACTAATAATATAGTCATTAGCTACATGTAATTTATAAATGCATATACACATATCCAAAAAATACTTGAATATGTGTTAGACTTATTGTGTCGGTTACGTGAATCATTACCAAATTATTTCTATAAATACATAATTAGAAATTCATTTTGACAAAAATATTCAAATTTATTTTATGTGTTTTTTCTGTGATTTTATTATATTATAAAATTGTTTATTAGGGATCGACCGATACCACATTTTCGCCGAAGACCGATACCGATACTTTACCTATAAATTCATTTTCAGAAATTGCCGATACCGATACTTTTAAGTTATGGTATCGGCCGATACCGATACTTAACCGATACCGATACTTCATACAATTTAATGTCATGTCAACCTACATCTCTTGCGCAGTTTTTGTAACGAGAGTGTAGTTCTCGTTAAAATGAATAACAGCATGATGAAATTTGATCCCAGTAGAAAGCATTAAAAAGAAAAAGCAGTGGATATATTGAAGTATGAATTTACAGTAGTTCTAGTCTTTCTTTTCTATTCAATCATGCCGACGAATGGCCGAATTTATAAAAAGCTGGGCACTGGGAAGCGTCTTAGTGTGCAGGCTCGGAATTCTTTCTCCTCGCGTGGCTGTCTATCTAGTGGTCTAGAGTTTTGGGCGATTTTCTCCAGATGTTACGTGAATATGCGTTAGACTCCCTTAAAAAGTCCTCCGCCTAAGCCCCCCCCCATAGGCAGATGTCCCTCATTTAGACTTGACAGAACACAAACACGGGGGGGGGAGTTAAAGGGATATATTAATAAAATAATCCATTTCCAGTGCCGACTGGTGCAAATATTTAAATCAATTTTTCTCAGCCTCTATTTTGTCGCCTAATTGTTGCTATGAGCCAGATAAAATGTTTCCAAATTAGCAGTGCCGTAAAAATAGGGAAGCATGGCGGAGCGAATGCCCGGGGGCCCCACACGTAGGGGGCCTCAAAATCCATACAGCTATTTACCCCCAACTTCTTGTTTTGCTCTTTGTTTCTTTTATAACTTTTTAGATTTGCTTATCTAATATTCTAAACGGATCACCTAGCACTGTTTAAGCAGAAAACACACATACACACAAAAAATATCTTACTGCTTACAAAACAGCTAACAGCTCACGAACAGATCCGCTGTATTACAATATGTACAGCTGATTTTGAAAAGTTAAATTTATATGCCAGTACTTTTAGAGTCTGTTAAGTTCTTTAAGTAAATAACTTGTGTTCCCTTTATGTGTATTCTAGAGAAACATGATCTGAGAATCAAATATCCACTCTGAAGCAAACATCCTTTTTTTTTGGGGGGGGGGGATCCTCTTATTTCTAAAAATTATCATATCACTTAAGTAATTTCAATCAAAAGGCCTGTTTTTACTTTCCGAACATGTACCATGTAAAGTATCGTAAGGAAAGTATCGTAATCATGAAAAAATTAGACTTCGAGATTTTGGTGTATTGGCACGTTTTGAGGTCTTGTGAATTCATTTATGCTATTTTTACGAGATGTATAGATGTATGTGTATGTGAGTGAACACGATAGCTCCTAAACGGGGCATTGGATTGAGCTCAAATTGGGTATATGTGTTATAAACCACCATCATAATATCATTATTTATTTTGGTGTGTATAGAACTAAGAGTTTTTCTACAGGGCTACGACCAAGATTTCTTTTACATTATGGCCTATGGGAGGAAATTCTTAAAAGTGCGCTAGCGTTTAAACGGTATATTCGATTGAGCTCAAATTGGGTATATATGTTATTAACCACCATCTTAAGACCGGTATTAATTTTTTATGTGTATAGGACTTATAGTTTTCCTGCAGGGCTGCGGCAAAGATTTCTTTTACATTATGGCCTATGGGGGAAATTCTTGAAAGTGCGCTAGCGTTTAAACGGTACATTCGATTGAGCTCAAATTGGATATATATGGTATAAACGACCATCTTAAGACCAGCATTGATTTTGGTGTGTATAGGACTTATAGTTTTTCTACATTGCTGCGACAAAGATTTCTTTTTCATTATGGTGTATGGCGAGAAATTCTTGAAAGTGCGGAAGCCTTTAAACTGTGCATTCGATTGAGCTTCAATTTGGTATATATGTTTGAATTATTCATGGATTAAAATTTATTTAAATGCTTTGTAATGATTTTAATCGTGAATGTTCGGAAAGTCGATTGGAGTCACTCCAGACTTTTTTAAAATAAAAATTTAAAGCATGTCTCTAACCGTGAAATCTATATCAAGAGCTAGACATTCTCCAACGATATCAAAAGCCTATATCCATATAACCAAGAGCTTATCTTCCCAAAGCGAATATTTCAGATTTACCTTTGATTTTTTTTTTTAAGTTTTGAAGAAAATTTTAATTTCAGACCACTTAGTGGAAGAGTAACAGATGATAAAAATGGAAAGTGAAACTGACTCCGATAATGAAGGCACTTCACCATCGCCCGATTATGACCAACAGGTTCACCGGGCATTGATAGATTTGGGGATCCCCAATATATGAAATTTGTAATATTTTTCATAAAATTTTGATATAAAAAATAATATTTCAGAAAAATCATTTAAAATTGAGGGGCCTTTCAAGTCGGGGGCCCTGGGCAAAGTCCCGATTTGCCCATATAATAATAAGGCCCTGCGCTTCACGATCAAAACCACATCAAACTTTAATGCTTCAACCTTTCAAAACCATTAAAAAGGTTTCCAAATAGAATAAAATACCTCACTCTATTTTCAGCGGACTTTTAAAATGTGAATATTTTATGAAAATTTAAAATCACAGAATGCAAAACAATATAAAATAATGGAATTTTGAAGTAAAATAAACGTAAGTGCATTACATATTTTCTTCTCTAAATTCGTGGATTGTCTTTACTTTTGAGCATTTCATTTATAGAATGAAAAGTAAGAAACCGTAAGTTTAACAAATTTATATTAAATACCAATTTATTTTTAATTGAAAGTCATAATTTAATACTTTTAAACATGGAATTAACTAAAAAGTTTGCAATATTCACTGAAGTAACTGTAAAAATCTCTAATCTCTGTACAACAAAATTTTCTCTATAGCGAATTTTTTAACTGGAACCGAGCGAGTTCGTTTTAGGGAGATTCAATTGTATATATATATATATATATATATATGAATGGACTTTTCGGAAAGTCTTTTACGAGTCAACACAGTGAGAAAATAAACGTTTATAAAACTGACGTAAAATTATAGCCTACCTCGACATTTGTTTTTTGCAATCCTTGCAGATAGCGTATTTAGTGTTGGGCACCAATTCAAAATAATTTAGAAGAATAGACGATTTTCCTGTTAAACAGTCATCTAACGATTTTTCGTTCATAATTTTGACCACACTTGGCAGGGACGTACCCAGAAAAATATTTCGGGCAGGGTCCAAAAATTTCGGCGGGGGTCCGAACTATGGAAAAGGTTGAATTTTTCGCAAAAAGACTTCTTCATTATTATTTTTTAGCAATAACTGAAATTTCGGAGGGAGTCCGGACCCCCTGGACCACTCCCCTGGGTACGTCCTTGACACTTGGTGATACGACATCCATTTACCGATGGTTAGAATAATAATAATAATAAAAAAACAGTTCGAAAACACTCGCGCAAACAAATGTGCCAATGAAACGACACCTCTCATCTCATTACCAAAATAAAGATTCTAGAATGGTGTTGCGCCTGCGTGGTTTCTTCTGAAAAGCGAAGTATCGGTTGAAAAGTATCGGTGAAAATGGATGAAAGCAACAGAAACCGATACTTTCCCGATACTTTTAGAATCGAAAGAACCGATACCGATACCTGAAAAAATTGGAGGTATCGGCGCCGATACTATCGGTCGATCCCTATTGTTTATTTTCATTGCAAAAGGTTGGGAAATCATCAGAGTGGGAAGACAGTCTGCAATATATAATGTGTATACTAGTGAAATTATTTTACATTCTTATACATTTGAAAATTAAGTTGTTTACCAAAGTAATTGTTTTAGATTAAGTGCAATTGTTCCAAATCCAGTTTACCTTAAAAAAAAAATATCCAATATAACTCAATTTTCTGTCTTGATTTCACAGATAGTTAACAAATCATCTAAATATATATATATGTATATATATATATATATATATATATATATATATAAGTATTTCCATAATTGTTCTTAATTTATATGAGCTACACCTTCAAATCCAATTAAAAATTTATAAGCTGAAAATAGGAAATTCAATCAAACTCGACAACATACCCAAATACATAAAACATATACAGTTATGTAGCTGCTTGTTGTGCAGTTCTATATCTTACTCAGCAAGTATTTATTTTTCGTTTCATTAATTTGGAAACTAACCGAGATTTGCAACAAAATGTCAAATGGAGTCGTTTAAGTAGTGCTACTATACTAAGTGCAGTTGAATTAATTTGTTCCATTCATTATTACAGCATCAAACCATTGAAAAGAAATTGAACAAGAGCAATCTGGACCGAATGAAACAAATAACTCTTTAAATACTGTCCAAACCAGAGGAGTCTAATTGTTTCTTGTCTGTGGTATGTCAGCATCAGAGTTCGCTAGAAGACATATGAACATGATAGATTTTTACTCCCTCATTTTGTAAGTAAGTTAAAATTTGTTTCAAATAACAGTATTGTGTTACAGAAATAATTAAAAAAATACTTACTAAAGAGAAGGTATCTACTGTTTACACTCAAAATAAATGTTATTAAATTTCTTATATTTTTTTAAAAAAGAAACGTGAAAATACCTTCAAAAATGTAAAAAATATACTTAGAAGATTGATTTATTTTAATGAATCATCTATTAAAGTAACTCTAAATATAATATTTATGAAATAATTAACACTTTGTAAGAAAAAACTTAAATAAGAAGTCACTTATAGTCACAAAGCATGTTTTCGTTGATACAAAAAGATTCACCCTTCTTCATCAACAAAAGAGTGAGAATTCGCTCTTTTGCAGTGGGTTTTCACGATATATGCCTTTTGATGTGCGTTATTTTGCAAAGTTTCAATTACTTTATCTTCTAAATACCAGTTTTCTGTTGCGTCTTTTCTTGTTTCGACTGTACTCAGTTCAAAAATCGAAATATTTTATTTAAAATTGTTTTGATGAATATTGTTTACCATGCTCAAATTGCTAGTAATCATGCATCTGGATTTCGTAACGGCATCGCTGCCAATTTTTATGCTTTTTTAGGGGAAGATTATCAGTCACCATATTTTTAATGTTTTGATAGTAAAATAAATCCGAATTGTTAATGTAAAACAAAGCTGTTCGAAAATTGTGGTGGATAGACTTTCGCAAAAAATCATAAAATCTGGCAGCTATGGGCATAATAGGTTTCCTGACTAAAATTTTAATCTACGCATTTCAAAGCCCTACATCACAGTATTACAGCCTGCTGGATAATATTCCATTTATGTAAATCCTTTGATACTTTAAATTAATTTTTTAATTTGTATATATATCAATAGAATTAATACTCATAACTTTATTAGTGCTAATGTGTTACAATATATTTTTAAGCAGCCGGTTTCTTGATGTTTCGGTGTTACTATGAATTATATTATTTAATTTTCATGAATTTCGATGAATAAAGGTATAAAAGTGACAATAATTAGTAATTTAAACTATTGGTAACATGGAGTTTTTCATTTTTTTCAATTATTAAGTTAATGCTTTGTGCGATTTGTATAATACAAAATGGCGATATGCTTCTATTCGTTCACTTTCCCTTCCGAAACCACTCTTGTTATCTTAACCAAATATGGCAGTGAAAGTGACCATATAGTTGATGGTACGAAAGCAAAATAGTAGTGATCGATGACGTTTTTGCAGAAAAATCACTGAAAATCCCCGAATTTCATTTAAATTTTTGACATTTTTCCACTTGCTTCGATATCGCTAATGAGATTTTGACCAATACTCACACAGTGCTAATAACCACCGCGTAGATGATACGAGAATGAGATATTAGTAATTGGTATGCCGTTTAGGAATACTTCGGAAAAAAAAATTCCTATAGACATAAAATTGTCCTGTTGTTTTGTATTGTTGAGACCTCGCGCTCGATTTTTCTATAATTCTGTGAAATATTCTTCATTCATCTAAGTTAATAAGGCGGTCTTGCAGCTACATTCAGCAATTCTTGAAGTCAGCCCGCCGTTGAGTGAGCCCTAGCATTAAGGGGTGTGTAAAACATTAATTTGCTGTTGTTTCGTTTCAAGAAATTATGGGTTGTTCTTATTGTTTTATGTATGTGGTTACAACTGTCTTGCTGTCTTACTTACTTATTATGAATATTAAAAAAAATTATTTATTTATTTTTTAATATTCGGTTAGATATTCCAACCAAATTAATGCAAAGTGCATTTTGTATCGGTGCGATTGTTTTTGTATCGGTTTGTTGTTTTTTAATACTTATGCATATGCACTAACGTTACTGCAACCAATAATATATAAAGATACCATTTGATTTTAAAAGTTACAACGTTTCGTCCTGTAAAATGTACTTATCTGTGGAATAAAGTCTTGAAATGCATTCGCGCTTCAGTGTGATGGTTAATGCTTTAACGCTAGCATAACGAAAGATTTTTTTTCTGATTCTTGATACATAATATTATGAAATAAATAAAAACTTTATAAAAAAACGCACATAAAACACACTGTTTTGTGATTCGAAGGTCTTTGACTGATGAAGACTTAATAAATTTTCAGTCGAAACGATCGTATCTTGTTACATGTACCATTTTAATGTGTTTTTCACAATTTTTTTATTTATTTTAATGTTTAACACCAGTATTTGAGTGTTTTTTTTCCTAATATTATAAACTTTGCAATTTTAACCCTTAAACTATATAACAGCCTTTTTTTCAGTATTAGTTTCAAGCAAACATAATGCCAAATGATTGGAAAGGGTAATTGCACATATTGTAAATGCATATTGTATGGCTTATTATAGAAATAAATCTGTTATTTTTAAAATATTTTAATCTTACTGTAGTATAACTTTGTAATGGAAGCAGAGAAGTACCCAATACAGTCAGATGTTTTTATTCCGAAACCCGTATTATCCGTCATCTTCCTAATCACGAAATTTTTCATAGTCCTGATTATGTGTATACGTCTTTGATGTAATTAAACTCCGGATTTTTCGTCACTGAATAATTTTCCATCCCTGATATTTCGGTGGTTTGGAGAAACTGTATATTTTTCATAAACCGTCTCACGCCACGGTAATTGCGCAAAGAGAAAGTTAATTTTCCAAAGCGTTTCACAAAGCTGTCCAAAACACTGCAAAGTAGCAACATTTTCATAATATCCTAGTTCAAAATAGTTTCCGTCACATAACAATTAAATGACGTCAGACTAATGAAAACTAATTGCCAAGAGTTTCACAAAACTGTCTAAAATACTGCACAGACCGAAACAACATTTTCATAATCTCCTAGTTCAAATAACTTTTCGCCACATGACTGTTAAATGGCGTCAGAATAATGATCAGCGAATTTACGTCTTCCGAAAAATCAGTCATCATCACTACAGTAAGCGACTGCAACGAAAAACTCAAGGAAAAGCTACGAGCTTTCTTTCATGAAAATATGCCGTGAAGCACCGTTGTAAACCACAGCCAAATCGATTACTGGAAGGTTTCTCATTTGAAAAACCTGGTATATATATATATATATATATATATATTTACCAGGAGAGACCTTCGTGTTTTCCGTCAGACATTAACTCAGAAATTATAATGGCTATTTTACTTGGAGGAAACATGTCAGGTTCTGAAAAGCTTAAGTCGATAGCCATCATTAAAAGCTGAAAATCGCGCTGCTTTGTAAATATGGAATCTTTGGCAGTATTCTACGAAACAATCTAAAATCATGATTATTAACTGAAATTTAGGAAAGATTTTAAAATCTCAGGACAAAATTTATTCTATGAAAAGGATATAACTTTCATTGTGAATAATTGTACTATGAACACTAAAATGTGAGGCTCAGACTGATTGAATTGATTGGAATGCTGCTGCAATTTAAGAATCATAAGATCGACTATTATCTTAAAATCGAAGAATTACCGTAAACTCTTTAGAAACGTCAAAATCAGTTATAAGTTTCGAAATTGCTTAAATTTCTAAACAAGGCTGATTTTTATAAACATGGTTTTCTGTTATCGCGACTTTCCGATTATAACAAACTGTCGAGTGTTCCAAGAGTGTCGGGTAAAGAGGTCCGATATAATTTGTATTGAAAAGACTGTCAGGTTTAACCGTTTTCGGTAATTTATTTTCTGATTATACATTTATTCTGCTTAGGAACTCAAAAAATACATTTTTAAAACGTGCGGTACATTACGTTATCATCTGTCACCTCATGCTCATCCAAGAGTGCATATGTAAGATTCTTAATCTCAGAAAATATTTAAGTGCACGGGTTTCAGTTATTTCTATTTCCACATAATTCCTTACCCATTTAAAAATTACGCACGCGACGTTCTTTCAAGGGCAGTACAAGATACTCCAAGATAGAGTTAATCGAAAAATCTTAAAAAACAGATAAGCTGGAGCGAGATGATTGAGAAACCGTATAATATCCTAAGGTTATTGCTATTTTGCACTAAAAAGAAGTCTCAAGGCCATGGGAACATAAATTTGTAATTTAGACATTTCATTCAAAAATGAAATGCATTCCTCTGTTTGTAGTACCAGAACGAATTGTCTCTGAGTTTCAGCCAACTTTTATTAAATCCCGTCTAGGTTTTAAGATCATTTAAGACAGTTTCCATAAGACAGGCTTGTCAAGAAAATAGAAGCAAGCTCACTGCGTAGAAAATTTGAGAAACCTAAAAAAATATCCTATACGAGTCAGACGAGGATTTACTGAGATAATATGCAAGCAGAAACTACTTTACATTTCTTCCTCAGAATTTAATCCAACCAATTAAGTATGTTAATGAGCAACATATTACAATTTAAACAACTGCACTATACTTAAATTACTGTTGGTTTTTGTAAATTGACATTTTGTAATATCTACACGCGAACAAATGATTTCTATCCACAACAAGAAGCAGACGCCATATAAAACAAATCAGTTTCAGGTACTGGATGATTTTGGTTTGTCTTTGGTTTTCTAAAAAAAAATCAAATAAAACCGCAGAACTCTAAGAAGAAGTAATGGATGAAAGTATGACTTTATCATAGTGGAATTTTGTTAAAAGGTAAAAAATAATGCATAGAAAAATTCTAAGATAAAACTACATTAAATTCATAAACACTTGAAAGAAGAAAGACCTACAACAGAGTGTTCTTAATAAAATTTATGTTTAACAGAGTAGGCTCATCTTAACATTTCAGAGATCAATGACATTGCTATATTGCACTCATGTTTCTCTGTTTATTATCATAAGGACAGTTGCAGTAATGTGAAAATTGAATTCCGAAATTTTGGCTATTATAACATTTTTCCCATAATCGAAAATATGATTATAATTTATAGAGCATGTGTGTGTGTAGGGGGGGGGAGTAAACCATTGCTCTTTTAGCTTTAAAAAGAAAAGCAAAAAAATTGCAAGTATATGAATTCAGTTTCCGTAATTAGTGATCGCTCGATCTCTATTATGATTGATAGATTCATTTTAAAACTCGTTTTCTTAAGTTTTCTCAAACTTTTCAGAAACAGTTTAAATTTCAAAGTTTTTTTGGGGGGGATATGTTATCGATTTATTTTATTTTTTCATTTATACTTTTCATTTTAATTAAAATATGAAATTATTGATCTTTTTTTTCCAACGCTTTTTTAAAGACTTTCTAAACAAGAAATATCTTTTTATGAAAATTTTGATTAACATTTTCTTTAATCAACAACAAGTAGTTAATTTATTATAATTAAATTTTAAGTAGAACAGTTTGTTTAAGCGAAAAAGATAAATAAAAAGTGCATCTAGCATTACGTGAGCATAGATGGATGTACTGTTTTTTAGGGTGTTTTATTATACACAAGGCCATAGTATTAATGCTAACCTATTTAAAAATAAACTTAATCATACAATATTACAATAAGAAATCTTTCACTTCCACTTTATTGCAACTTGACTTTTCTTAATTCAACGTACACTTGGTGGCTATAGAGACAGGTACTAAACCCAATGAAAACTTTTCGCCTTTTTTTTATAATAATACCCAATAAAATATGTATGAGCTTGTGTATTGTGTTTTTATGTATTATACAAATACTAACCAAATTATGTATTTTTTTACATACTTAATTTTTAAATCAACTATTTTTATATTGATGGTTACTTGTGATTTATTTACAACTAAATAATTATTATATTTATAATTTATCTATCGGCTATTTAATAATTTGGTCTTCAGACATGTCATAGTATTAGTATTAAAATCGATAACTCCATATTACAAAATGCAGTATTTTTATTATATTGTGCTAGTAACCAGTGAATACTTTATAGTTCTATTAATAGATCGAGATTTTCAACTTGATATATATTTTACAATATTTATGTTACTATTAAACAAAGTAATAAAAAAGTGGTGTTTCTACAAATGAAAATACGTATTTGTAAAAACTTTCATATATACAGAAGAATTTCTAATTTATTTTGAAATTTTTATTATATAAGTACGTTCAAGGATCTCTTAGACGAGTGAAATGAGGCTGATCTCTGCTATCTAGACTACGACTATGAAAGTTACATAGAATACTCACAGATGATGTTATGTAATATAGGGAAGTATAGATAATCTTCACGGTGACTGTAGCTCACGGTGGCATTATTTTAAAAATACCTACAACTCTAAGAGAAAACTAAAATTAATTGAATGCCGTATATATTTACTATTTTAGTGTACAAACAATCTAATTTGCATTATAAGGGATTTTATTACTTTCGAAAAATTGTTATTTTATAAATTGATATAAGACCATTTAACTCATCAAAATGAAACCTTTTAATTAATATAAAATCAACAATTGAACGTAAAGTTTTGAAATTTTGCACTGAAATGTAAAATCATTTTCTGCATCTATTTCCAACAAAATTTGATTAGGTTCCGTATTCATACTTTTTACTGAATTCAATATCAATATTTATAATTCATATTAATATTTTTCTTAAAATTATAGTATCAGTAAATTATTTTTGGGCAGCTCAGTTCTAATGGTAGGGATAAGAATCAGCTTTCTGATATCAATATTGAATAAGAATTAATGTATGAAACAATGTTTTAACATATCGGTAGAAAAATTTTGGTATCTCATTAATTCTTAGTTCAAATGGATTTAATATTGCTGTTCAGGTTCAAAATGAAATTAATTTTTGAAATATGAAGTAAAATTAGGAGTTGCCTCTGGAAAAAATAATGTTACGACGTGTTTAAATATGAAGACGGTCTCTTATGCAAATTTTAAAATGCAATAAATGCATAGTAATGGAATATAAAAATTACAAACTGACCTTCATGAGAGCAGAAAATTTAGTTTCATGCATGCAAAATAAAAATAAAATATGTTTTAAAAGTTTGCCATTACTCACTTTCAATCTTTATCTATTAATTTAACATATTTGAAAGGTATTAAGTAATTTTAAAAAATGTTACAAAGAATTCTAGTTAAATATTTATCTGTACTAAAATACCTTAGCTAGAAAAAAATAGCTTCTTTAAAATGTTTCTAAAATTAACGAGGAAGTGTCAATTCTCCTCTTTTTACAATCTGACGACGTTGAAAATAATGTCAAAAGAGTCATTTAAAATGTTTCTGTCTTGAAATTTTTATTAGATAAGAATAGTTAAGGGATAATTAAAAATTATAACTTTTAAGTAAAAGTGTCAATTGACGAACTGTGGGTTTTTGAGAATTTAAGGTAATATTTCTTGATAAATATTGAGAGAATTTGAAAAAAAAAATGATTTTAGAATATAGAGCGTATTTCAAGTGCTATGAGGCTGGAGTTTGACCGGAAGGAAAATGAATGTTTAAAGATTTTTCCCCCGTTTCAGATTGAGATTTGGGGTTTCGTACAAGGGGAAAATGTTTTTAAAAATTCTAAAAATTACAGGATTTAAAGTCACAGTTAAAAGTTAGCAACTCATTGTTGTTCTACGAAGAATAAAAGTATATTTCTTGAAATTAAATGAGTGGGTGTCTCTGAAATCAACTTTTTTTTTCAAAATAATTTTTTCTGTGGCTTTCTCTAAAAATTAAATAACTGCTTACAGAAGGTAAGAAAGTTTTAAAGAAAGGAATTTTCATGAAGTCTGTTACATTTAATGTTTGATGCAAAACAAAACTAAATTTTCATTATTTTGTATTTTTCAAATATTTGTGTCTTTTTCTTAATACGAGAGAATATCACTAAACAAGTCATGACAGATAAGTAAAAATAATTTACTATCATAGAATCACACAGAAACAGTTTGATTTTATAACATAATTTCAGGCAACATGGATGCACTTATTCTATAGTCTTATCAGTGTTCTAAATTCAGCTGCATAAAATTCTTTGTTTTTCTGTCTCATCTACAATAGAACTTTATGCGGAACGACATCATCATATTCAAAGTTTTCGCCCACAAGATGTCATTTTAGTGGACCAAACGGATGAAAATCCCTTAGGACTAAGTAAGTTAGGACCTTTTCAGTAGTTAATTTGCTAAACGTTTTGAGGAAAACAACCAGAGTTCAGATTTACAACTTGAAACAATTGTGCATGACAACAAAGTGCACATCAAACGAAAACTAATATAGTACAATACAGTTGAAACAGCTTAAGGTAATAGCCAACTTGTCCCGAAAATTTTTCTAACAAACAGGATATTAAATATTCCGTGACCACATTGAAAATTTTTTACGATTTGATGAATTGAAAATTTATTACAAATATTCTTTTAACTGACGGTATTATAAATGTCCATGAATGTTGGTTTAGTACCACTCATCACATTAGGGCATGTTCATATCATAACGGTAACTTAGAAGGCATTGGTTAATAAAATTAAGTGCCAAAGTATTATTAAGTTATAAGGTTAAATAAGCAATGGACGTGTTTCGAAATGAAATATGGTTTTTGAAGTTATAATCCTTGTTCTATATTCTTTAATTTAAGCATTAATAAACTATAGTTCTGAACTTGAATTTTAAAAGAATTCCAAAACTTATTGAAAGTTATAATTATATTTTACGTAAAAACTGAAATCCTAAACATTTATTATTGATTCTAAAATTTAGAATCCAAATTTATATAATTTGGTTGTCCGATATTGTTGTAAGTTTGGATAAACATGTCTTTGAGAACAAATGTTTTCCATTTTGAGCATTTAAATAAAAATATCGTTCAGGGTTAACCGATAGGCACCTAAAACATCTAATTTTGCTAGCAACAAGAACTAACCCAATAGTGATGACTTGGTAAAAAGACTACAAATCAAAAATCACATTAATATGTCATGATTGTTTAATAACTATTTAGAATTAAATATTTCAAGTTACTTATTTTTATTTTATATATAATCTAGCTGACTGAACCTTTAAAAATGTTTATTACATTTGTCTTATTTATAATATTATTTTTAAATCTCCACTACTGAGAATAACATGAAAAAAAAGTGTAATTTGAGTAAAAATACTATAACAATTTTATAACTAACATTATTTAACGTTTTCTTATTTTTTAGTTCGTAGAAAAATTTGGAAGTGGCACACATATTTATTTTTTTCTCAGATAGTGCCACTCTTCCCAAAAAGTTTGGGAAGAAGAACTGTTCTTATTTTATAAAATCAGCCTTTCTAACAGCTTGTGTACGCAACAGCGAATCCCTCATACAGATATAAGTTTTTTAAATATAAACAGATGAATCATAAATTATATGTGCATTGGAACTTTCGTTTTACATATCATTAACACTACTATATTATTTTTCTGTGTTACAACCTTCCTGCACTTCAACCTAAAGTTACGAGATTTATAACCAAAAAACGCATTTATTCATTCCAAAAGGACAATTGACCATTTGATTCTCGATGGTTTTGCCGTGAAATAACATTATTTCAGCGTTTTCACTGCTAGTCAAAAAAAAATTGTTAAATGGTCTCAACACTGAAAAAGTGCAAACGTTGTCATCGATCATTTTAATTACCAACCACATTTCAGTCGATCGGCTCTCTGGCGTTACAGAGCTGAAGACGTCCTTAGCCGAGCTGGCTATGTGGCTGTGTCAGAAAACTTCTATAGCTCTGTGGCGCCAGATAGGCTAATCGATCGACCGCCATGTTTTTGGTAGTTAAATGGATCGATGACAACGGCTGCATTTTTCAGCATTGGTCAGTCTATCCAGTTGGTCTTCTATACTGATGTGAAAATGCTTGCGCTTCAAAGGGTTAAATTATCCTAGCACGATAACTATCGATAACGCAACCTTTCCAATACATCTTTTTTTCTTGGATATTCCACATTTTATCCAAATTCAGTAGCGAATATTTCTTGGCACCTTTTGAATAATGCGTAAGAAAAACATTACATTCTTGTCTGTTTTTACTTTTGCACTTTTATTCTCTTAGAATCTATTCAGCCTTAATCCGTTGAATCAACTTCATACCTGGGCAGGATTTTCTGATGTTTGTTGTGATTCCAAGAGGAAAGGTCGATGATACAGCTCAGGAGCTTAAGGCCAAAAAAGAACATCTTTTTATATGCATACCGTGATAAAATGTTTGGTAAAAATTAACTCTTCTGTGTGAAACTACACTCCTAATTTATTTTGAGTTTAAGTAAAAAAGTAAAAATGTTAGATTTATTATCAAGCTATAATATATATAACGAATAAACTAGTGCTTTTTAATATTTTTTTTCTTGTGGTAAAAATTCTAAATAATAATTTAAACTTTAAGTTCAATAATTACGTTCAACAATTTACGTTTACGTTGCGTCCCATGTTATATTTTACACTATAATAATAATGTAAATTAACATTTTAGTATCCATTAATATTAATATTTTTCATATTTTCGAAAATGTATTAAGGTATTTATAAAGGTAAATTTTAAAAATTACAATAAAAATCGGAAAATTTCAATCAAACATTAAATATATTTAATTATTTTAGTTTCTTTGGTATTTTACCAGCACCCATCTTTATTAAACCAATATAAATCAATTTTTTAATGTCAAACTTAGTATTCTTTTTCATTTTCTAATATTTATCAAAAAATTATTCACTCAAGGAGATAAGTAATACATCTCAACTTAATACCGGGGTATAATTTAAAGAGAAACTGTAAGTTAACTGCAAAGTTTAAAGTACTTTGTGATAAAAAAACCTAAATATTTACTTAGAAAAGACCTAATCTACTTATAGTTGTATTTTTATATAGGCATAACAAAGGAGAAGAAGTACAAAAGATTGAATATGAAGCATTTAGAAACTGCATTATAGATTCTGGAATTTATTTTCTTACTCTACTTTAATACCATTCAATAAAATTTACTCCAACAAAAGTTGATGAAATTATATTACTGAGCTTTATAAATTTATATTTTATAATACTTCTACATACAGCTGTAAAATTAGCACAAAATTATTTTTGGACTAAGTTATGGTGATTTCGAAAATACTATGACATATATCAAAATAAGAAGGAAGAAAGTTTATATTCCAAGAAAATACGTGTATATATATATATATATATATATATATATATATATATATATATATATATATATATATAGTGTCAAGCTAAAAATTTGGCAAATATACTTTGTAAGCGCATAAACAAACAAACAAAAATAAAACTATTTCATGAATTATGCAAACAACTAGCAAGTTCACTTTCTTCAATGTAGCAGATGTTGGGAAGTCGCAAACTCATTATTTTAAACTTTAGAGACATCCCAGCAGTGAGGATTTATTGATCTAAAAATATAGTGCATTAAAAATAACACTGGGTTTAAGCTGCTCATACAAAATAAAAATAACTGTATAGTGAAATAACTATTGAAAAAAAAAATCAAGTATAACTATTCTTACTTAATTTAAATTAATGAATTTTTAATTTTATTTACGTAATATACATATGATATGCCACACAACCAAAATCCTACTATTTTGATTGTCTTAAATTATAATTTACTGGATATGGCTCCTGACGATGGTGCCAGTGGTTATAATTTCTATTCCATTCTATTTTCACATTCTTTAATTGTACTCTATTTCGCTCAGCATTATTATTTTCTTTTCTTTTCTTTTATTTTTATTTTTTGAGAAAACCTTTTTCGTATATTGAAATAAATAAACTCAAGTATATCTATTCTTGAATATAAACATAGTATATAGCATTTAAATATATGTATATGCTATCAAATATTTTTCTGAATAATTAACGAGAAACTCCGAGATTTATTAATGCATTTTATTTAGCCACATAAGTAGATGTCTTTCAAAATCATTAAATATCGTCTATTTATTAAAGTTTAACCTAAAAATCAGGATGTTAAATTTTTTTTTGATTTCTTAAAGATTCTTGTCTATTACTTCACAATCAATGGCCTTTGTGAGCAAAGCAGAAAAGTTTTAAAAGATATAAGGATTTCCCTTAATTTATCTACCTAGATAGGGCAGAAAAAATTCCAGCCACGTTTCTATTTTTCTAGGAAAGATCCTCTTCTGCTCTACATCTTGTATCGGTCAACAATTCTAATCTATTTGTAATCACAGTGTAATCCCACTCAAATAGGCATTCAAGAGCAAATCAAATTCTACGTACTGTTTTTGCAAATAGCTATTTGATGATGAAAATGTGCATCATTCAGCATAAAACGGAGAGCACAGTAATGCTTTAATGTTTAACTTTTGACTAGTCATTCCATAACAAAGATGTGAAAAAAGGTTTAAAAAAGGTATTTGCATTTTCTTGAGAGGAAGGATGTAACAAAAACATAATATTTCTTAATTTCATGGATTAAAATATTTTTAATCATTAAGTATACTACGTAAAATGTCGTTTTTTCCTTCAAAATGTTAATCTTTGAAAAAATGAATAAATAAATAAATTACGCTTAAAAAAAAATAGCAACCAATCCATCAACATTAGTCGAAAACAGAACTTTAGTCCTCATTCTATTGAAAAAAAAATATTTTTTTAAAATTTACTCAATAAATATAACATGCATTAAATTCAGAAATTTAAAATCATAGAAAAAAATTCAAATGTTGTTGCTATGAAAGCAAATCAACAATACTTTACATTTAATGATACTTAAAATTAGTTGAATAAGAAAATTTCAGTATTCGTGATTGTATTTGAAATTAAAAGTTTTAAATCGAATTTCTTTTTCGTACACTGTTGCTTCTTCTTACTTTAAAAAAATTACGCACTGATATTTGAAAAACGAAAACAATTATTGTGTAAGTATGATATAAATTCGTTTGTATTGGCATAATGTTTTATTATTACGTTCCAATTTCCCTTTTGAAGATACCGGCTAAATAAACGCTGATTTCATTAAAAAACTTAGTAAATTATTATTTCATTCAATTGTTAGTGATTTTTACGGTTAGATTTCTTTAATTAAAGTCACCCCTTTTTAATTAAGGATTTTGACTTTAATCTGTTACAACGACTTTTAAAATACATACGAATAGCCAAATAGTGAAAAAAGGGATAGATTGAGAAACGCGGTGCTATTTCTTCTTAGTGTAAAATCTCCTATTTAAAAGAAAAATCATTTTTAAAAGCCGTACTTTTGATAAGTATCCATTTAATACAGCTGAATTTATTGTAATACAGCTGAATTTATTGTAGTCACTACTGTAAAGAGTGACTATCTGTTGTAGTTAAAATGTCATTTTGTATTCTCCTACAGCTGCAAATCCAAAAACTAGATTTAAAATAGCAAATTACACATAATTTTGAGAAACATTATAAATAACTCAATATGAACGCGAAGTTCAAATAGTTGAATGACAGTATGTGATTTTTTAGCGAAGTTTAATTTTTAGCGTACTCAAATTACTTAGTTTAACAATAACTTTGCTAATATTCTAGAAAACATTTAAAAACAGATGCAAAAAAAAAGAAAAAAAAAAGCATTTTCACACATATCGTCGTCTAATTAACTGAAAGTTCCTAATGAAATGCTTTCAACTTTTAATTAGCGAATGATAGTTAATTGAATAAAAATAATCACCTGTTTTCATCGTTAAAATTTAGCCAGTAAAAACTACTTTTGCCGGTTTTTGTGCATTGCTTTTCAATAACACATACATTAGCTCGAAAAACAAGTGACTTTCTATAAAAGAGTAAAGGACTCGTTTCATAAAATTTTATTTAATTCTCCATTAACTCAATGCATTTTTTTCATATCTAAGAAAAACGTAAAGCACTAAGGGAGATACGAATCCTGAAGACAAAGACCTAATGAAGGGGGAAAAAACGTCTTCAATCTTAAATAAGACAAAACATTTAAAAGCACGTGAGGCGCTTTTTCTGTTCTTCCTTCAAAGCATTGCCATTAAGAGTTTCTTTAAAATAAACTCCTAAACAGGCCTTGTATACAAATCTGGAAAATACTGAGAAAGATTCTTTATAAAGAAATTCATTTCCGGTATGTACGCAGAGATTGAAGGTTATTCTTCACTAGCTTTAAAAATGGAGATCTCGTAAACGGTCGGTAAAAGACTTTCTCCTAGTTGTTTTCTAATCCAAAATAATTCTCCTTTTGAAACATTTCTCCAGTACATTGAATTAAGCTTAAAATCTTTAATTAGCATGCCATGTGCATTAGCAAGATATTTATATTTTTTAAGTTGTATTGTTTTGAGATGACTTTTTATTACGTTATTAAATCTTAATTTTGTGTACCTAGCGAGGATGTTTTTTATTTATTTTTTTTTTATTTAGAGTACAAGTATTGGCTGTTTTTGATTGAAGACTTTCAAAAACACAATATTCTGGCTAACCATTTCTTCGAAATATTAGTATTTTATTTTATCTCTCCGGACAGGAAATTGTGTGACCGTTTTATTATTTTACAGTATTGTGCATATTAATTGAATCAAGGATAAATTTTTGGATTTTCCTGCTCAATGCCCCCCGAAAAAAGTTCGTTTTTTTGTAGGAGGGACCTCGTTGAAGGCATGAAGAAAAGCGACCAGTACAAGTGCTAAGATAAAACTCGGAAAGATAGGGAGTGTCTTGGTCGTAGGACTTTTTCAAGGGCTCTACAGTACATTTACGTTACATCTGCAGGAAAATGACCCAAACTCCGGGCCGTTAGATCGAAAGCCTAGCGATAGGCGAGAATGCTGCACCTTCAGACTTCAACCATCTATCATTTTAAGTATCTTTAGCTACTAGGTCATGGTGTAGCCGACAAATGCAACATGAATAAGATATTTATGCATGATTTTTGTCCTTACTATTTTAAAAGTAATGAAGGAATGCCTTGTCAAAAGTGAAGTTGCTGTTTTAGAATGGGTAGGAATATCGCCAGACCTAAATTTCATAGAGAATCTGTGTTATCTGTAAGCAAAGACTTTTAAAAATGGATTGCAGCACGAAAATGGCTACGTTTGTTCACTGATTCAAGTATGCAATAAGGGTGAACAAATTGTCAAGATCATCAAATGCGTTGATGGCAGACATCGTTGCGTTGCATCGTTGCGCGTTACATCAATGCGTTGTGGGATCTGGGCCACAACGCATTAAAGTGATTCTGGAACCGAAAGGAAGGGCATATTCAATACTGAATTAAAATTATGTTTTTTAAATTGATGAAGTTGTAGTAATAATAAGTATAAAAACAAAACAAACAAAAACTTGAAAAGGGATTTTCAGTTAGTAAATTAAAAACTTTCTACTACTTATTCTTTTATTATTACATTTTTATACTTAGGTTGTAAGACCGGCAAAGTTGTAAAAAACTTTGATTATCACAAGTTGTTTGAAAATGTTTAAATATTTAAGCTTCGTTTACTGTGGATAAGGTGCTTTTTATGTATAATTATAGTCTTGATTTTAACTCTCACTACTTTTTGGGGCCCTACCATTAAACAGGTCACAAGCCGCCACTGATTAAGGCTTATATCGCTTTCACATGCTAAACGCTTAATAAATGTTGAAGAAACGTAATTAATTTTTCCCGTTTGTAAAAGTAATGTAAAAATCTATCAGTAAAACAGTTTTTAAAGTGAAGATATAACGCGGAAAAATGACTTCAAAGTGAAACGAAACATTCCGTAATTTAGCATTGAATTAAGTATTCCCCTTTTTTAAGTCCACCGCGGAACATCACATCAAAAGATTCTATTTAAGGGAAACAAGAATCAAAACCTTCATATGCAAATTTGAAGAACTCGAAAATAAAAAATAAAAAAATGTGACTTGTTTTTGTTAATAAAAATAAAACTTTTTTCTGTTTTGGTGAAGAAAAATAAAACTTTTTTCTGTTTTTGTGAAAGAAAATTAGTATTTAACTCTTTTTTTGATTTGGATTCGGAATCCGCTTTTTTTCTTTTGTTCCTTTATTTTTACAGGACATAAATACTAAGATATTTAATTCTGTCGAGTAAAAATCCTCATAAATATAACGATCAGAATGAAGATTGTAATGTGTTGGAGGATTTCACAAGGTCCAGAGGGAGCATATTACTGTGCACATTATTTAATATGATGTAGATTCCGATGGGAAACATTTTACACTCGAGAAAGTCGTAATTAATTCTATTCTGTGGAATAGTGGATGTAAGCAATAAACCGGAACTCTATGCCGATAGACAGTTGTACTATATTTTATTAACATTATCAATGAAAAGAAACTATATAAAGTCAGTGCGGTGGCTGGCAAATATAGCGACGTGAAACGTGATCTATTGGGCAGAGACCAAAGCATTGGCTCCCATAAGGGTGGACAAGGTAGGGCACTTGCTCCCCCTAGAGTTTTAGGTTAATGCCTCATGATGTATACAAAAGGCAAAACCAGAAATAAATTTGTTAAAAGTTTGAAATTTGCCCCCCCCCTCTAGAATTTTTTTTTTTTTTGAGTTTGCACCACCTCTAGAAAACTTCCTATGGGCGCCCATGGACCAAAGCGTGTGTGTGAAAAAGGTCCGAGAACTGAAAGCCCTGGCGATGGAGCTAAGCACTAAAAGAACTGTCACCAAATAAATCGCCAGATTGTAAAAATGCGAAAGCGCTTTTTACAACGTTGCGCTTTATGCATATGCTAAAATTTTAATGTGACACGCCACAAGGGGGATCAATAGAGATAAAATGTAAGCTAGGCGAAATTATTAATGCCCCGTGGGAACGAAGAAAATTAAATGAATTCTCAGACTAAAGGCACCAACAAACTGTATTGCAAATGCTAAAACAAAAGTGATTTAAGAAACAATTAAAAAGCATTATAGATAGATGGGAGATTTAAAAATGGCAAAGATTATTAAATTTAGAATAGTTAAAGGGAAAACAGTAGAAATTATAAATGTGTGAATTAACTGTATGAAAATTAATTATAAATAATGTGATTAACTGCATCTCATATATGTTTAACAAAGGTGGTGCAACTAGACGTAAAGATTCATTAATTTGAGTTCTGTCGAAACTTTTATATCTACTTATATGCCTTCACCACTGTTATGCTTCAACCATATTTTCTGACATTATGCTTTCATCAATCTAGTTTATGAGGACTTATATATAAATCCATCAACATTTTTGAAGCGAGTATATTAATCTTCGTATACTGCCGAATTGTATCAGCATATTTCATTTAAATCTTTTTAAGATTTTTGATTCCAACAAAAGACGTCTATAATTTAAACACAGTCTAAACTTGGAGATAAAGGGATGAAAGTTGATTCATGACAAAAGAGGCAAAATATTTAAGCAAAGATGATATTTAGCGTATTCATCAGACTTTCTTTTGTGGTTATCACTATTTATTTACATGAAGCATGTTCGTAGTTGCTAGTAATTAGGGGTCAGAACAGCCTAGTGACACTTTCCAATTCAAATTCTTTTCTGTTATATAACTGTTTGTAACTGTTTGTAATCAGATAGGTACCTATTGCACAAGTTCATTATTATTATTATTATTATTATTATTATTATTATTATTATTATTATTATTTACATAATTTGGCGTATAAGTGTATTTTTTCGTTAATATTGATTTTAAATTAAAGTGAACGTTTTAAAAATTACGAATCAGCAACTACAATGTATACTACTAAAAAATTTTAATAATATTCAATCAATTTTGAATAATGTTTAAATATTAATGATATAAACGTTTTAGGGCTTTTCGATTAATACTAGACAAAACTGAATGAGAAAAGATCGTCTTTCCTAATGTGATTTTTATATGAATTGATGTTATGATGTTAGAAAGCTCTCCGGCAAAAATTCCATCTTTGCCCGCCTTAGAAAAAGTCGGCAAAAATGTATAGTATCTTTAAGAATTATTTGCCTTTTTAATTTTTTTGTAAGTATTTAGCTGTGCCTATATTGCGATGCGTATGGGACAGCGTATAAATAATGCTATGGGGACTAGGGTATACTCTCTATGTATATTTTTCTGATTTGGAATCGCACTACTTTTTTGGTCCCTCCACTGAAATAGTTCACAAGAGTGGAATAAAAATTAACACCTCGTAAATCAGTGATTACCTTTTTTTTTAAATCAATCATCAATCATTCACAGTTAAAGAAATTCTCAGGAGCGGATAGCCGTTCTTCAAGAGTAATCAATCGTGGAGGATATATACAGATTTGTAGGCAAAAGGAATACTGTTTATCAGTGAAATTTCCGTGTCTTTTTACGTTGTTGTCGCCGTTACAATCTAAGTTGAATTATCTGCTCATTTTAAAGCCATGGTCTTATCTTGTGTTCGTTAAAAATGTTACCAATAGTAATATTATCATTAGTGCCGCACAGGTGGCGTAGTGCCTAAAGAACTACTCTATCACGCCTTGGGTCCAGGTTCGAATCATTGGCTTGGACATGGATGTTAACTTGTCCGTCCCTTCATAAGGCGTAACGCTGCCCCCACTAGTGTGCCCCTACATTAAAATGACCACAAAACTTTCGGGCAGTTGTAGTGGATTACGCCTAATCGGCAAATGCACACCCGTTAAAAAAATAAATAAATAAAAAATATTATCAATAGTGTTGAAGAAAACTTAAAATCTGCAAGGATTTAACTTCCCCGTGCACTGTAAGTAAATAGTTGTGACTTTTGTCTATATCTTGCGACAAATATTATTTCATAGTAAATCTAACACAACAAGTCGTGTCCATTCCTCAAAAAAGCGCTTGTCACCAAATTTGGCACCGAAATAATGCTTTATAACTGAACTCAACTTGCTGATACCGTCGATATCTGGCAAGAAATCACCAAGACCTAATGCAATCCAATAGAAATTTTTGGAAATTTTATAACTCGGGCTCTAACTAATTATTTTCTTACATTTCCTTTGTTATCGTATAATTCCCAAGGAAATGCAAAACGATTTTCATTTTTCAACAAGCATAAAAAATATTGCAAAACGATGAATTCCGTTAAAAACTCAGCATTTTATTTAATATTTAAATAATATTATTACGTTAGAGATAAATGATCAAATCTAAGTCGATGTTTTTATTCTCATTTTTTTTTTAATCATAAGGATTTCACCGCAAAATAATACAACTCAAATAGTTTGTATAAACAGAATAAATTTATTTTCCCTCTTGTTCTACGCGTATTATTTTAGCCGTTCCAAGAAATGTATTTTTCTGCTATTTTGTAGTTAAACAAAAATCTACATGCAGCAGTTCAACCTACTACTTTTTGGACAATTTACATCTTAAGCATCTTATCAAACAATCTGTATAGAATATATTTTCATGCACAGTGCATTCCCTTTTCTGAACTTTACCATTAGAAAGAATATCGTTCCATTTATAATTTATTTTCGAAAATATAGTTATTACTTTTGTTTTTATCCAAATTTTGCCGAATAAACGAGAACACTTACGTCCCACATATCATATATTTTTACCATTTTGCAGGCATTTCGTTCGTAGGTTGTCTAAAGAAAGTCGCTGTTTGCAAACCATTTTTAAGCATTCCTGATAGACAAATCAAATTTATCTATTAATAAAGGCAATTCTGTTGCTATGCGAGATTCTAAAATGAAAGAAACTGCATACCTGAAATCTCATTTTGCTTTAAAGCATAAATATATCCTGGATACAAGAAACGGAATTGGAGAAGCATAAACGTTTTTCAAGAACACTATAAACAGGTATGATCTAATCATTTTTTTTAACAGGACACTTGCGTACTAAAATAGTTTGAGGCCGGTTAATGTGAGGCTCCTATAAAACGCATTTAGCAAAAGTTATTTTTAAAAATATTTTTGCCGCTTTCAGAGAAGCGTTGAGTATCACTTAGAGAACCCTTGAGATAAAGCTTAGAAGACAAAATGAGAAACACCATAATATTTTGAAAACAATCATGCACTTTCACTCAATCACTTAACAATTTCAACATTTCTAAAGCAATATTCATCCTCACTTCCACTGTGCATTATTGTTAATGCATTTTTTACTTTATAATTTTTAAGTAAGGGAATTATTTATTTTATCAATGCTGCAGAACGATAGAGCTATCATTCAGTCTTTAAGATATAACTGGATTTTTCATTCTAGAAAATGCTATCTGGTTTATTTCACTTTTGATAGGGATTGGAAGGGATTTATAGTGCTTCTTTAACGGATAGAATTAAAATAGAATAAAATGCCTGCATGTTTTCAATAAAGTTAAATAATTAAAAGAACTGTGTTGCATAATATGAAGAAGCTTTGATTTAGATGGTGGTTAGCCGGTGGGGCAAGGCCCCTCTGTCCCCTAATGACGAGCCGCCACTGAAACTAGCATAACACTTTTGCTGAGGGAGAAACTTCCTTGTTATTTTCATGATTTTTTTTCTAGAACAAGTAAATAGATTCGCTTTCTATATAAAGAACAGCTATTAAAAATGTTATGATTCAATCAAATACACCACACACGTGCTTTGTTGGAATCATTTGAAGTTCATAAGTTGACATTAATATCGCTCACAATGTCTTATATGTAGAAAATCTTTCATACAAATCCATTATGAATAGTCACAACGATTAAAACCTGCCTTTTTTGGGCATGAGATTTTATATTTTTCTTTAATCTGTATTTGATTATATAGAACGAAAGAACAATCAGAGATTGTCGAGATATAAAGAAATATGTATGAATTTTTTATAGGGTAGCCCGAAATCTTCATTGCACGCAATGTACTCATATTAGAAACATCAAAATACTCTCGGGGAAAATACGTGTGCATCATTTGATATTCTACTGACTTAACCTAAAATTTCTGGTACATTGCGTGTAGTTTTGGTTTCGTTTACTCTTTTTTCATTTTACTGCATTTTATTTTTTATTGTTCATTTTGTTTTTGTTTAAAAAGCACGAGGGCTATCAGTCTAAGGGATGCTTTGGGTACAACGCTCATTTTTAAAATTATTTTATTAACATTTATTTATTATTTTTTTACAAGGAAATTACAATTAATCTTCTTTAGCAGGATAATTTTCAGTAGTTTTTGAGCACTTATTGACTAATATGGGCCATTTTTTAGATGTTTTAACCATGCAAAGTACCACTTAGTGAACATTTTCTGAGCTTTTTAAAAAATCTCCCTTAATTGCATCTCGTGCAAAGTCTCTATGCCGAATTTGGTGACAATTTGCTCTTCCGTTTCAGTTCCAGCATGGCGTTTGTAGACGTTTCGCCTTGGATATAAAAAATGTATAATTTTCTAATTTAATTCGAAAAGTACGATAAGCAGTAATTTGTTTAGAGATTTAACCGAACATTTTGTGTCAAATATTCAGTCTTCAGTCAACACTTAGACAGTGTTTGCACTCTATGTATATGTTTTTCGATTACGAATCCTAATTTTTTTATAGATACGAAAACTATTTTGTTGTATAATTAACAGAAACGAAACAATAGTATTGCTTTTACAGATTTAAGCAAAATAGCAAACAATGTGAAGAAATAACAAAAGTTTTCAGTATCTGCGTTTTAATAAAATACTGTTTACACACTTGCATCAGGCCTAGTCGAGTACATAAAGATAAATTTAAATCTCAGGTTTGAAAAAAATAATAATAACAATATTTTTACTAAGGCAATCCATACTTACTTAAAAATTAAAAAATAATCTTTAAAATAAATATTTGTACGCCTATCATCAGATTGTTAAAGCCCCTATTAAAATGTTTTACTTAGTAAAAAAATCCTGTTATACTTTTTGTTGATAAATAAAATTAATAGAAATACATTAATAAGATACTTTTTAAAATACCAAATGAAATAAATTTTCTTAAATCGCGTAAAGAAATCTAATGGCATTATACAATATCTTGTGTATTAATATTAAATATCAAAATCATGAAATATTTTTGGTAACATATGTACAGCTGCGGAAAAAAAAGTCCCACTTGTACTTTGTTCGGCCGTCGATCGTCGTACAGCAAAGTTACAGATACCAATCGTTTTCAATTGACGTACACTTTAATTTGCTATGCATAAAAATTGCATAGGGGGCCAATACATATTAAAATTCACACTAACTTTTTTCCCCAATAGTAACCCCTAGATTTCACTTCATATTTCAAAAATTTAGCTCATTTTAACCCCGGATACCCATTTTCAAAAAATTTGAACTAAAAATGGGTGAGTTAGGAGCACCCAAAATCCCTCTCCCTATAAGTTAAAATATTTTTTCATACTTTAAATCATATCTCATATAATATTGATAATAAGAAGCTGATTTTTATTCGTACTATTAGAACTAAACGACCCAAACATAATTTAGTGTTATTATGATTTTAAATAAAATATTAATATGAATTATGAATTATTAAATTAATATTCAAAAAAATTATGAATAGAAACATAGCCAAATTTCCATGGAAATAGATGCAGAAAGTAATATTACATGGTTGTGCAAAATTTCAAATTTTTACGTTCGGTCGTTTAATTTATATTAAATAAAATATGTTATTTTCATGAGTTAAGGGACCATATATAAATTTATTAAGTGACAATTTTTTGAAAATTGCTTAAAATAAAAGTAAATTAGATTTCTTTTGTGAAAAAACAAAGTAAAAGATAGCGGTATTAAAAAATATCAAATTTTGAAGCATATAAATTAGAGGTTTTTACAGTTTGATGGTGATTCTATAAAGCGTCCATTGTTGCGTCGTCCGCTACTATATTCCCCGAAATAAAACATTTTCCAGGTATAGACTTAGATGCAGGAGATCTATGTCTTCTAATACAACGTCCTATTTCTGAAAAAGTAACATCCTCAATATTCGAGGCATGGATTTCACCTTTTTTAATATTGGAAACATTGGGTCTTTGGACTTCCCCATACTTTATCAAACATTCAAAAAAACCTTCAAAACCACGTTTTTCTCTTTAAATTTTCATCTGAATATAAATTAAAATTCCGCCAAAAGTCTTATAAGGATATTGCACTTTGCAGACGATAATATTAACCGAAGAAAGTGAAATAACAAACACAGTGATAATATTGGTCAGCAAAAAAGTAATTGCGTTTTTTACAGGGAATTCAAACAAATAAATTTTCAATCATGAAACCATTCTTCAAGTTAGACCGTAGATGAGTAACATTCATGCTTGTAGTCAGAAGAGCAGAGAGCAGCCTCTCATTCCTGCCAGCATTTCACCTGTCTAAGAGAACCAACAAGGGAAATACTCAATAACAATTTCAAAATTAGAAAGATTTTCAAAATCGTGAGCAGTCGTTTTGCATTTTTCCTTTAAATCATGTGTGTACGAACCAAGGAACTTATGAACTCACAGGTCATTTGGACCACTGACTAAATATTCTGATTTCTACCTAAATTTCTACCTACTCTAATTTATTGATATTCTTACTACAAAAAACTTTAAGAGAGATGGAAAAAATATTATCCTTGAAAATAATGTTTATTTTTAACTCTCTTGAGCGAAATGAATAAAAGGCGAAAAGTTCAGAACCTACAAATAGCGTTTTTCAATTTGCAGAAAGTCCCTTAAAAACGCGCAAAAAATAATTCGCAATATCTCCGGAAATTATCGTAGAAAATTGGTGAAAATTTATATTCAGGGTAATTTGAAGGTTTTCTTTCGTTTAATAAAGTCAAAATATAGTGTTGCCATTGAGAAAAACGAAGTTAATGCATAATTATATATGAAGACGGCCCCTTATGCAAATTAAATTAATAGCAAATTAAAGAATACGCTATTTGCAAACGAATGGTGTATATAACTTTCCTGTATGACGAACGACGGCGAAATAAAGAGCAAGTGGGACTTTTTTTTCCGCAGCTGTACGTTCTTAATGATTCATATTCAAGCATTTTAATCGAATATACGTCATTTTAAACTTGACAAAGTAGTTCTTTAACGCCCTATTAGGAGTATTTTTTTTTTCTTTCGCTAAACACTTATTTTATTTCAGAGGAAAATCACGTATCAAGATAAGATTGTGAACTCACAAAGATACCTCACGAATAAAGGATGATGTTTGATCTAAATTATAGAAGATGAATTTATTTAGATAGACAATCTTCATAACCGAATATAACACCAAAATAAATTTTAAATATATATGTATATATCTGTATCATTTTTCCCATGTAAAGACGCACATTTTAAGCACACATTAGTTTCCATGACAAAATATTTATCTATCATAAAGTACTTTTTTATATCGCACTGATAAAATAATCCTTGGTTTAATTGGTTCTTGTTTCAGAAAAACTGGTGCTGCCACCTACTGTTGTAATATAAAACTAATTGTTGAAAGTATTTTTCAAATAAATATTTTATTACTAAATAGCTTTGTTTTCCTCGTATAAATTTTAATTTTTATAGATTGTGCATTTGCTTGCAATGTCAAATAATGTAATAGAAGCAATAAATTTAATATAATACTCATACACATCCAGAAATATTATAGACCAATGCACATAGTAATCTTAAGTATATTTACATACTAATGTATTTGAGGCTGTCATTTCTTTCTTTATATTTTTCATTTCATTTACTTGAATGAAATTTGTTTTCTTTCAATTTCAGCATTCCTTGAGTTTTTTTCTGCATTTTGTCAGCCACTGCAACATTTTCTAGTATTTTTTAAAACACCGTTTTACATTTGCTAGCTCCGATAATTGACTTTCTATGCATGTTTTAGGCACAAGAATCTTGCTAGGCTACCGTTTTCTGGGTGACATGTAGAGTTTTTCAGAAAAGTTTATGGAAAAAGTTTTGATTACGGTACAGTGCTAATTTTATTGCTGAATTTATTATGTACTTTGTTGTACGTTACTTAAGAAAAACTATTTAGATATTTTCGCATGCTTCTTTAGATTTATTATTTAGATATTTGGTAAACTCGTTTCTTAAATTAACGTTTTTATTGTTCGTAACCCGTTGAAGTGTTATTGATCATAATTGAAATGTTTAGCCATTAAAAGTAAGATTATTTAACTTATTTTTACCCTGGTTAACTTTCTTTGTCGTATGAAGGCAATTCGTCACCTATTAAACACTTAAATGTACTAGTGTCATACATAAATACAAAATTTATGAATGTTTTTTAGATAGAACTATCTATTTTAACATCACAATTAGCAGTAGTATAGACGAAGCGAAAATTTTCAGCTTCCATGTATTTTTATTGTTTCTCTTTCATTAGTCTTGCATTATAATTTTTGAAATATATTTAGTTTTTAGTCTATTCAATTTACGTAAATTAGTTCTAGGACTTAAAAAATGACAAATAGCTACCTATAAGTAGAAAAGGGTATGAACAAATCAGAATTTAACTTTGCCTGAAAACCTTAAGAAGTAAACTAGAACCATTCTGCTTGGATATATGAGCTAAAACAAAATTTCTTTCCTATTAATTTGAAGCTCGTAAAGCAACTGCATCTTAATAATGAGCACCTGCCCACACAGTCTTAGGGATAGATATAAATATCTTGGAAAACTGTTTAACATCGTAGATTTAAGATAGAGCTTCCGAATATCTAAAACATCTAATGAAAATTAAGAACAGAGTACACTCTTACGAGAGTTTTTAGACGATAAATACAATAGTTCTTTGAATTTAAGATACCTAATGATCTTCAAATTTTTTTCAACATAATATATTTCAATACCATTGCGTTTGCATTCAATGTTGCCTGATTTTCGGAATATTATTTAAAAGCTTAATTTTAGTCATATTTTTAAAAGTAAAATACCCAAAATTCTTTTTATGATTAAAAATTTTTATGTATATCTTTTTTTTATACAGTAAATTCATACAAGTAAATATTTAACTAGTTTTTGGTGACAAGGCAGTTGTTTTTCAGCAGTGGATTCATGTCTGTTATACTTTAAAGAAAGAATATTATAGATAAAATTTTTTTACAAGAAAGATAGATGAAAAGAGCGGAGAGTGACCACCCAGCTTCCCTCCAAGTTGAATATTAAAATGTTCTGAAAGAGACTTTTGGGTATCTGTCTGTGTTCTATTTTACAGAAAGAATTTTGTAATAGCCGCTTTCTTTGAAATAAAGAGGGATGTGCAAAAAGGTTTTTAAAAATGTCCCTTCAGTACTTACCCGTGGGGTAAGAATTTACGAAAAGCCTCACTTACCAAGCATTACGCTATAAAACGTCACATTCATGACAAATTAGTATAGGATTTAATTTTGGAATTCGAGCTTCAGTATATTCGGATATGCAAAATAAGAGATATTAACATTCAAATAAACGATAATACTCTGCTACTATTTCAATTTAGTTAAAATCAGTAGCAATTTTATTCTATATTTCTCTTTGAAATGCTTGTAGATATCTGTACGTATATACACTCTATAACAAAAAAATCGATGCACCAAGAAGCAATCATCCGATTTCTTTGAAATTTCGTATGCATGAATGTTTTGAACAGATATGCAAATGATTCAAATTTGGAGTCCAATGAATGAATAGTTTGATCTCTAGCGCATTGGAACTGCGCATCCAGCAGAAGTATATGACGAGCGGTTCTTCAACGGTTGTTAAGACTTGCGGTTTCATTGCGATTCAGATGACCTTTCAACAACTTAAAATGCCTCGCTGCAGGATTCGTGCTCATTACGAGCAACTGTCAGAGTTTGACAGAGGTCGTATCATTGGATTGAAAGAGGCCGGTTCGACTAATCGGAGAATCGCTCGTCATTTGAGTCGAAGCGATGCGACGATTCGAAGATGCTGGCAAGGATGGGTGGAAAATGGCAGAGTGCAGCGTCAGGATGGTAGCGGTCGACCTAGGACTACAACAGATTGTGAGGACAGAGTGATGGTCCGATCAGCAGTCACAGCGCCTTCATCATCTCTATCAACCATCAGACGTTCAAACCCAAACACCAGTGTCCATCATGACCATTCACAGACGGTTGAGAGAGCGAAATCTACGCTCGCGCCGACCGTTACGCCACCTGCCACTCACGCCTGCACACTGCCGAGCCAGATTGCAGTGGTGCAGGGCTCGATCAGGTTGGAATGATGCCGAGTGGGGACATATAGTCTAGCGACGAATCCCGCTTCCAACTGTGTCCTGACGATCATCAAAGACGTGTTTGGGGACGCACAGGGCAGAGGGGGAAACCTGCTTTCACTATTGCACGCCACACTGGCCCTCAACAAGGCATTATGGTCTGAGGTGCCATTTCCTTTGACAGCCGGACCCCTTTGGTCGTCATTAGAGGTACACTTACTGCACAGCGGTACGTGGAAGACATCCTAAGACCTGTTTTGCTACCGTTCCTTTTGCAGTGCCCTGGGCTGGTTTTTCAGCAGGACAATGCAAGACCACATACGGCTCGTGTTGCTCTAAACTGTCTGCAAGCTTGTCAAACTCTTCCTTGGCCTGCCAGATCGCCAGATCTCTCTCCCATCGAGCATGTCCGGGATATGATGGGAAGGCGATTGCATCTGGCACGGACTGTTGATGACCTCGTTCGACAATTGGAGCGAATTTGGCAGGAAATACCGCAGGAGACCATCCGGGAGCTTTATCGGTCTATGCCACGCCGTGTGGCAGCTTGTATCCAGGCTAGCGGCGGGTCAACACCTTATTGAACTTGTTACAGTAGCACTGAAATAAATTATTCAATTGTTCTGAAATTTTATCATTTACTATTCTGTACATTTTCTTCCTATCCACCAATTTTCGTCTCAATCGGACACCTCCTTCTTGGTGCGTCGATTTATTTGTTATTTATTTTTTCTCTGTTGCATTCAATAAGGCAACATAAACACTTATTTTTAATATACAGTTTTTCTAAAAAATAAAAATTTGAATAATGTCGCAGACTTAAACAAAATGCGTCGAGACAAGTGTATTCCGCAAGTGCATTAAGTTCTGTCGCAGGAAAGAGAAATAAGTCGAATTGCGTACACTCCTTAAAAGATTATTGAGTTCATCGAATCAATCAAAGCAAATATAAACACATTCTGTTTATCAGAGTTCCATATCATTCTACTACAAAAATCGTAATCCATACAGTTGTAAGGGTGTGCTTGATTAATCCGATAGAAACAAAATTACAGTTAATATGAGTGTGTTTACACGGTAGCTTAGTGTAACAAGTTGCGATAAAGCGCAGTATATAAGCACAATGGATTTATTTTGTGATAGACAAAAAGGAGAAAGATTTTTTTCGGTTAAAATGCTATGAAATTCACAATATTTATTCAAACTCTACTCGACCTGTTAAACAAAAATGTGTTTCATTAAATAACTAGTTTGTGAAATAAGCGATGAAAAGTTATCAAATTCCTTGCAAACATACATAAACAAAATCATTTATCAGTTTAGTATTTTTAAGAAGAGTTGCATCTTTTTAAAGATATGGCAATTTATATTACATTAAAATTATTTGTGTTACTTTCTTGTTTTGTATAGTAATTGTAGAGTTTCTCTGACAGTCAAAGGGTATGGATGACTGTAAAGATATCAGTGTATGCAAGCAGCATGGGGAAATTCATAACATCAGATGCATTTATTAAGAAAATGAGTCTTCATGTTCAAAATGAAAATTCATTTTTCAAATTCCATTGTTAAACACACACACACACAATTAGGCACTTTTAGATATTTACTTTCCGCAATATAAGTTTTGTAAAAGCTGTAGTGAACGTTTCACATAATAATAGCTGAAGAAATTCTAATAGCTTTCATGAATACAAAGACTCAAACTGTTACAGATTTGTCAATAACTAAAATTCACAAAAGTTTTAGGTTTCCCAACTTTATTACGATGATGTGCAATTTATTTTGTACAAATGATGTACAATTATTACGTAAAATTGAAGCCAATCAAATCAATATCTTTTATGCCTATTTTCATAAAAATGTCAGTTTCGCAATAGCATCATTTAATACTTTAAAAATAAAACGAATACATATTGATGGTATACTGTTTATGAGTCCTGTGCGGATGTGTTAATTGAATTATAGACGTTTATTTTGCTAAAGAATCTCCTTATTTAGAAAATATAGTTATGAAACTTACATTAAAGAGCATAGGGATAATTACTATTCTAATTTTCACAGCACAGTTTCTCAATGAATTAAGAATGTCAAGTCGATAGCGAAAAAACGTTTACCAAAAAAAAAAAAAAAAAAAACCTATCAAATTATTTATTTCAAATTGTACGATAAATAAAATAATAAATAAATAAATAGAAAAATAAAATAATATAAATTAATATAAAAATAATAAAATAATAAATAAATGCGGTAAATAATTACTATTCCAATTTTCGCGGCACAATTTCACAATAATTGAAGGATGTCAAGCTGACAGTGATATATTTCACGAATAAATCTAAAAAAAACAGGAAATTTTCCACCAAATTATATATTCATCGTATATATATAAGCACCAGAACGCTCGTTTAAGAGTTTACACATCAATTTCTTAAAACATATAATTTAGTTGATTTATTCATGGAAATAAAAATCCATACCTATACAAGCAGGCTCATATCCTGTACGTGTGTTTGCATGCAAACTAATATATTTGCGCGTGTGTGACATTTATTATATTTCATCCGGCTGTAATAATTTGCTTTAATCGATTACTCCTCCAGGATATTTTAATAGGAACTTTAAAACATTAAAATTATTTCCTCTCGTCAAAATGACGCAAGAAAGGCCTCCAATAAATCAATAATTTGATAAGTAACTTCTACATAGGAGCAAACTGTTTGAAGTTGCATCTTCTGAACGGTTCAGGAAGAGATATTATAATTAGAAAGAAAATAAATTTAATTGGTTTAGGAAACTATTTAAGGACTTGCATCTATAAACTTTATTATTGTCTGAAATATTCTCACTAAGAAAGTGAGTATTTTGCCTGAACTGGTTTTAATTGAAGTTTTAATAGGAATTTAAGCGGCCATTTCGAAATTTTCTCTTAGAAAATAAGAAAAGTTATTGGAATCAATTTACACTTTTCTTAAATATTTAATTTACTTCTTTTTATACATATGTTATCTTTTAATTCACATTCTTCAAATATAAACATACAAAATACTTTTGCATTAGAAAAAATTCTTAAGATTTACTGATTTATCTATTTATAACTGAAAATGGGTGAAATTAAAAGCCACATTCTAAAATATGGCGAACTGGGAATTTTTCTGGCCTGGGGGGCCTGTTTTGAAGTCCTTGGGGAAATGTAATATTACCTTTAAATTAAACAATAAATAATGTATCTAGAAATATAATATTCTCTTAAAATTAAATAACAAATTCGATAGAAAGAAATTCCTGATATTACAAAGCTGAATCGTTAAACTGTGGTCGCGTGCATGAGTTATTATGTACCTCAAGTTTGGCAGTAGACCACTTTCACAAATGTATTAACATGTCATTTCTTTGAAAAATGTTAATGCTCAGACCTAAAACTCTTCAATGAAAAATTAAGATTTTGCGAGTTTTCTTACAAGTAGATAGCCGTATATAGTTTTCGGTTATTAACCCCCTTGTCGACTTAAGTTTTTAACCCCACCAAAGTTTTTTAACTATTCCAGTTGCATGTCTGCTCTGCTCTCAGCTACCACAGCAAAGAACCATATAGATCACATTATAATAACTTATAATGAGATCTGTATGGTTCTCATTATAAGTTCTCATTATTCTTTGTTTTAAGGGGTCAGGTACCTTTGAGCGACTAAAACCTCGACGAAAATTGACCATGACTTCATTTGCAATAGCTTAGCAAGTAATAAGTTTGTAAACTTGCAATTTTTACCAGTTATTTAGAATGCTTTTATTAGCCTTTTAAAGCTCTTGGATTAGTTCTACACATTAAATATATTTTTTATAACTAAAAATATTAGAGTTCTATTTTCCCTTTTATGTAGCCTTGCGCGCAGCTTTTCATGGAAAATATGCATCACAATATCATAAAAAAATTTATGGATATATAAAAGTAGTTTATTATTAAAATGACGAAAAATAATTTTTCTGAGACTTTTCTTTCCTTAAAAATAAAGAATAATTGCAATTTTTATAACAATCAATTGCATAATTATTCAGATAAATGCAAAAAAAATAATGTTCCATGTATTCCAACAAATTATTTTTCGTCATTTTAATAATAAGCTACTTTTCTACGTCTATAACAGTTTTTAAGTTAATACGATGCATATTTTCCACGAAAAGCTGCGCGCAAGACTAAATAACGTGAAAAATAGAACTCTAATATGTTTAGTTATAAAAAATTTAATTTAATGAATAGAACTATTACAAGAGCTTTGAAACGCTAATAAAAGCTTTCTAAATAACTGGTAAAAATTGCAAGATTACAAAATTAATACTTGCAGAGCTATTGCAAATGAAGTTATGGTCAATTTTCGTCGAGATTTTCAACGCTCAAAGGTACCTGACCCCTTAAGATACTGTAAAAGAAATTATTTTCGCGAAAATGACGATATCGGTGATTTCGTGAGCTGAAAATTTATTTTATAAGAACAGAACCAAAAGTTGAAAAATCCCGAATCTAAGTAAATATAGAATGCCTTTTGCATAAGGCATTTTAAGGAACTTCCTTTTGTCCGAAAAGTTCGTTCCCCAGCCGTCTCCAAAGTCTCCCAGCCCTCTCCAACAGCCCGTGCTGCATATACATCAACTTTGACCTTGGCTCAAATCGCACATTCCACCCCAAACGGACATTGTAAATGGATGAGCTGCATTATATTAGTTGTATTATTGTTTTATATCCAAGAAATAATTGTATAGTATTCAATAAATAGTTGTAAGAAAGAAAGTTGTCAAGAAAGAGTTTGTAACGTGCAATAAATCATTAAATTTTGGTAAGTGAAAATTTTCTGATTTCTTTTTTTATTTGAAGCTGAAAAAAATGTATTTCGCTTTACAGAAAATTAGTGCTTTTACAGTATATCAGCTTACATTTCCTATGAAAGAACACAAATTGCTGAGGAAACTGTTCAAGAGCTAATGCAGTGCTTCCATTATTATATTTTTTCGAGTAGCGGTTACTTACTGCCAATGAGCATTGCCAGCTACAACGGCTGAAAGTGTTGGCCAATTTACTATGGGGGTACTCAATAGGTTGATAAATGTTACCCCCTATGAAAGAGCGGACAATTTAACAACCCAAGGCAGGAGTCGAACCCAGTCCCATGATCGTAGAGTGTGGTGTGCTAACCCCATACAATCTGGAGAAGCGCTTCTATCAAATGGAGCTAACAAATATATTTAGCATACATTTTGTTTTTCCTTCAAAATTTTATATATTATGCATTATTATTCGCTCAAAGAAAATTAATTCCGGCCAGCAAGACAGCAATGCACAAATTCAAACGACTGCAAAGGGCTAATACAGATCAGAACTTCAATACCGAAAAAAAAAATATTTGTGGCATTTAAAAAAAGAAAAAATAACAACTCGAAAAAAAACATATCAAAGTTTATTAATCTCTTTTCATATCATGTTTTACCCTCTGTCGATCATGTTTTTATCAGGATTACACACTACATCTTACCGAAAGAAAGCCTAGACAAAATCACCAAAATTTCAGGTAATTCCACTAAAAGCGTTAAAAAGAAAAAAAAAATCCAGCGGGAAGTAAAATAAAATTACATTCTACATTTCTGCTGTTTCAAGGGAATACAGCCTCTTCCCCAAAAAGTACTCTCTCCATTTGAACAATTCTTTTGTTATGTTTTCACGAACTTGTCATATTTGAAATTTGATAACGTTAGACAAAACGCTTTACTGTTGTCTGTTGTGAAACAAGCCGTACGAACGATTGAGATGTTAAAAGAAAAAAATAAAAATAATAATAATACGTTTAGAGATTACGAGATGTTACGCAGATTTTTTGAGAGGGAATATGTCACAAAAATGCTGTAGTAAAAGGAAAACTAATAAAAGATAATATTAGAAGATCAGTACTAAAAACTTGCCCTGGGGACATGATATAATGAGCTTAATGCTTGTCTAGTGTTATTTGTTTTATTGGAAAAATCGATTTCATAGTTTATGCAATGCCATCGTTATGTGAAAATACTTGGAAAATGAAGGAAAATGAATTTTTTTATAGAAAAATTTTAATATTTAGGTACAGTTTATTTTTGAATAATAACATTTTTAAAAATTACAATGAGCAGTCATTATTTTTTTCGTGTTATTCTTTAACAATATATTTCATATGAAGACTGTAGATGAAAAAGTCACATATCTACTTTTTATTATAAAAGTATTGAGTTATTAATATCATCGTGTTTGTCACTTAAGGGTTTTAGTGATTTGCACCATCATGGACGCGCATTTAGACTGCAAACAAAATGTTGAAAATCTCATTTTGATGCTCAACTCACATTATCCAACAACTGTTTCACTTGCAAAATGAATTTTTTATAGGAAAATTTAAACATGTAAGTACAATTTATTTTTGAATAACATTTTTAAAATTACAATGAGCAGTCATTATTTTTTTTTCAAGTAGTTGTGGCAAAAAATATGTCACACAAAATAACTGTGCCAACATACCATGTTTGTTAATAATAATAACTCTGCACTTTTCTAAGAACTTGAAAACTGGAGAGCGTGAGTTTTGCATCTATAACCTCCATGACAGGAAAAACAAGACATTACCAGCACTACCATAGGTTATTTAAAATCATTTTCTGATATAATGTCTAGGAAAGTAATTTTCGTTTTCATGCGAATATTTTCGTTCAGAATGTATTATTTACGGACTTGTGATATCTTTTTTAATTCTTCCACTTACTTGTAAAAAAATATATATAAAAAAGGTGTAAAAAAACATAACTTCAATTAAATATGCACATATAAATGTATGTTGGGATACAGTATAGTAAACGTTTCTAATTTACTGATATTTTTAAGCCGATTATCACATAATGTACGTGGGCTTGGATCTTAGTTTCGTGGTGCTCTTTATGGAGATTTCCATTAAAGGTTAATTCCAAGAAACCTTAATTTTATTCAGCCAAACTAAAAAGTTCTAATTCCTCAAAAGTTATATCTCAAAATAGACAAAGGAACAAAATGTGCTCAGTAAGTAATTTGAAAATAAAACATATACCTTTATGTACTATTTTTATTTATTCAAGTTTAATCAGAAATCTCTATTCAGAACGTATAGACAATTATAAGGATATTATTTTTCTTAATAAATGTAATGAAAGCCAATTTTAAATTTACAAGGCAAAATTGTACAAATTTCCTCTCTAACATCTTGACTGTAATAGAAATACAAAAGTTCATTGAAATAAAATAAAAATAATCTTTTATTGCAATATGACTGCCTTCGGTACACATTATCAGAAGATATTGTAACTGAGTAAGTTTTTAATGTGATTTGTTAAGTAGGTTTCACTCTATGAGATGTATAGAAATAAACATTTCTATCACTGGAAAAATTCCTTATTTTACCGCACGTTATGCTGCAGTTCCTTAGAGCTACAAGAGAACGTAATTTGTAAAGACAGTATGTTGTGCTGTTGTTCCACTACGTGTTGGTATAAGTGACGTGATTTCTTTCAATGTATTTTAGTTTTACTGCAAGAAATGTTTTATTACATAAATTCTTTTATTCAGTGGTCGGTGAGAACCTTTTACTGTACAAAACTCAATTTCCGCCGTAATAAATACTACGTGAACATCCTTAGACGTGAGGATCAGTATCAATTGTGTAGCAGAGAAGGAAATTAACTAGGCTAATTGTGTGACTTATTAAAATGCATATCCAAGTAATAACAAAATTAAAAAGTGTTATTAGAAGATTTTACATTATATTATGTTGACTAGTACAGTGAAGATACGATTTGTTTAAAAAGCACGCTGTTATGTGAAGAATTATTACAGCTCCAATCTGATAAACATTTATTAAAAAAATAAGTTTTCTTTAAGGTCTATAAAGTTAGTAATTATAACATAATTTAATTATTTTTTAAATAATCAAAATTTTGTAAAATGCCAGTAAAATGTAACAAAAACGATGGCAGTATAATGCTACCGGAAATTATTCATGCAAACTTCTGGGTGAAAAACAAAATTTCACACGTAGTAACATTCGGTTCTTGACCTTCAGTAATTTACAACTCTTAAGTTTTACCGACTAATTAAATTAAAGGATTATTAAATTAACAGCCTAAACTAAAACAAAACGACATTATTATACATTTAAATCATCATGGCCGTTTTCGGGGGAGAGTATTACCTTTCAAGGAGAGAAAATGTGCTTTGCACGCACATTAGCAAAAAGAAAATCAGAACAAAAAATTGGAATTTAATTCAGATGGAGAAAACATTTGCGGTAAACGAGAAAAGAAGTCTGGCTAAAGAGCACTTGAATAAAAATAATAATAGTAATTACCAAAGTAAGGTAATGGAATGAAAAGTGAAGTACTATTAAAAACAAGTGAATCCAGAAAGTACATTGGATATGGAGCAATTGGAAGAAAATATATGGATATCAAGAAAAAAATATGAAACAGATTAGAATATAGATATATTTTTATGAATGTCTATTTCACGCACACAAAGTGAAAATATTTTTTTATTGAATACAAGTTTAAGAAATGAGCGTAATAAATCAAATTAAAGTAAAAATCTTAAGATTAATCAAACTTCTGTATTTTACAAAGTTCATACCAGTCCTGGTTTTCCTAAAATCCCGAACTTTAAAAATATTGTCCTAAAATGGTCTGATATTATAAAAGTGGTCCTGTTTTTCATAAAGAAGCAACCATCATCAAAGAAGCTCTTTCGAGTATCTCAAGTAGTGAGAAATTTTAGAACAATTTTTCAAAAATTCGGAATTTTAGCAAATTCAGGACTCGTACGTACCCTTTTTTAATTTATTATAACAACGGCTTTAAATAGGAATAATTTCAATGTAATCAAAATAGTAGTATTTCAGTTGTGTTAAATATATTTGACTATTCTACCAATTGAACACCTCAAATGTAAGCAAAATGATATACGAGTATTTCGATTATTTGTTCGTTAATTTTATTTTGCACGATGACAAAAGCTGCAGTTATCAAACCATTGCCACTTTTTATTCAGGAGAAATTATTCTTACGTAAAATAGTTATACCGTATTAGCCTGAATACATAGGTTGCCTTTTATGTTTTTACAAACGACCAATAACCGCTACAGAAACTTATCTTCAGGATATTAGTAAAATTCACATTTTTTTATCTTGGATCCAGTGGCATTATAGAAATTGCTTGCATTATAGAAATATCCCATCGTTACAGGTGACGAAAGTTGGATATATTCCTATCAGCCGGAAAGTAAACAACAATACACTGTTTGGGTGTTTCCCGATGAACCAAATCCTACAAAAGTTGTTTGTTCATCAAGCACTTCCAAGAAAATGCTTGCTTGTTTCGTCGTCTTTACAGGACATATCGCAACCATTTCTTTAGAGGATCGAAAAACTGTTAACGCTAAATGGTAAACAGAAATTTGTTTGCCAAAAGACATCAACGAAATCAAGAAAAACAGCAAAAATCGAAGCATCATTCTTCATCACGACAACTCCAGCTCCCCCACAGCACGTGAAGCGATTGATTATTCGAAGGATAAAATATCAAAATAATGTATCATTGCCTATGTTCTCCTGATTTGTCACCAAACGACTTTTTCTTGCTCCCTTAAGTCAAACAAAAAATACGTGGCCAGCGATTTTCACCACATGAGGAAGCTGTTGATACCTTCCAAAACCAAGTTTCGAGATATCAACTTCAGAGTGGAAAAACTGTTTCAAGAATAGGTTTGAACGGGTGGAAAAGTGTATAAATCTTAAACGGGAATATTTTGAAAAGCAATAAAACAGTTTGTTCCCCCAAAATTATTTTCTTTCCTACTTTTTGTAGAAATTTAAAAGGCAACCCTCGTATAACAGGATGTTTCTTGAATGATCATTTCCCGTAAAAACCTGAGTCGCGCTAAATTTTAGACCTAAATACAGGATTTTTCTAAAAATCTTGATGAAAAATTTCGGTACCGCGCTATATTTTAGCTAATATGGCAATAATAATAATAATAATAATAATAATAATGATGATGATGATAATAACTATAAATGCCTTTTCATCTGAGAATAAATCGTGGAGACCAAAAAAAAAAAAAAAGGGAAAATGAAAAAGAAAATACAGCTAAAACTATCAACGAGAGCTACAATTAACACATACATTGTTTTATAAATTTTTAAGGCTATTACTTATATACCTTATATATTTATTTTGTAAGAGAAAGCTTTTGCTTTTATATGGATGTGCAAACGTTTATTATAAATAACTTAGTAGATTGGTGTGTTATCGAGATATAAAGCAAAATTAAATTAATTATTTTTGGAAAAGTCATCCAAAAATCCCATATCCTTGTTCAAAAACTTACGGCTAAAAGAATTCTCTGTAGTCTTTCATCTTATCCCCTATTAAAAAAAAGTAACAAACTTTTTCTTGCCCACTAGACTTTTACGGTATCTTGTTTTTAAATAATCCCTGCATTGTGGTGTAATAGCAAGCAACTTTATAGTGATCTTGGGGTAAACAATACTCTCCTGGGAAAAACACAGATAAGGGGGAAACGGTAAGGTTCCTGAGACGTTGGGGGAGGGGAATAATCTAAGGGTCATGGTCGCTATCGGGGCTTAAATCCAATTAAGGGGCACTAAAAAAAGCAAAATCCTTGATGTTGAAATCTTAAAAGGCAACAGATAAATAAGAGTTCTGAAATGTCCTACATGAATAATGATTTCAGAGAGCTTGTACAGATGTTATTTTTGACAGTGCAGTGATAAAAATGTGAGTAAACAATTTAAAAGAATTTAAAACTATTTTCTATTTTATCTTGAAGATTTCCGCTTGCGGTGTTGTCATGCAGCTTATGGCTGAATGTGTTTCGATTGTTAAGACATGCTACGCATATTTGTGAATGTCGAAGTGGAAAAAAAGTTATTCAGAACTTAGAAGTCGTATTTCTAGAAAGTTTTTATGAATGTCGCATTAGTGCGTCAAAGGTCCAAAAATGTAGCTTTTAATTTTGATAATCAAAGGCACGCTCAAATAAGAGTATATTACAGTTTTCCTACTTACCGATTATATCTAAATACTACGATTATTATAGTTTTAAAGAAATGCAAGTAAAAATCATAAACTAAAATGTAAATATGACAGAATGTGCTGAATACTTGAGGGTTTTAAATCGCTTAGAGATTACTATTACATGATCGCATAGCCATGTTTTGTCGTAAACGTCGTCTTTATGTAGATGTTAATAATCACAATCGAATAACAGTGAACTTTTCGACACTGTTTTGTCAAAAACTAATGGATCGTTCACAAAATTCAATTGAGTAAAATACTAGATTATTAACAGGATTTATTATTTAAGTAAGGATTATATATTGAATACAGATAATTTTTGATTTATTATTAACAAGTAAGATAAAACGACGTTTATATATATATATATATATAATGTAAATGTAAAAAAAAAGCTTTTCTGAAATATAAATTTAAGTATGTTCAATTTCGTTCAAAACTGTTTTGCAAATCATTTACATTTAAATGTAAATGATTTGCAAAACAATTTTGAACGAAATTCTTAAATTTATATTTCAGAAAAACTTCTTTTTTACAGAACAGAAGTACTTAGTCCACAAGAAAGATAAAAGCAAAGAAAGAAAGTGAATAATTCAATAATATAACAAAGATCCACTAAGTTAATAATATAATAAAAGTTTAATCTAATTTCGACTTCCAACTATTTTTTTTAAATATAATAATATCTTCTAACATGAGGCTTACCACCACTTAGGAAGAAAGCGAAAATCTTTTCTGACATGCACATATAAATTTCGCCCAAGTTATCATCTTGTCATTCGAAACAGAAAAGATAATGCGTCATACAGAATACTATTCCAAAAATATGCCACATTATCACTTCTTGGTTTTTGCTGAATGTTAGAGAAATCTTCTTGCTATGAAAATGTTTTAACTATTTAAAGAAATTAAAAAGCACTATTAGATCTTTTTATAACTTTTACCAAGCACATGGTCACATATTTTTAGGGATAATTTTTGTTAAGTTATTGTTTTTATGTTCATTTTTATGTAACTTACACCGCAAATATATGTTTTTAAAAAATAGATAAAAAATGAATCACTGGCAATTTAAATTATACATTTAAGAATGCGTCTGAGCACAGAAATATTATTACTTTGAAAGTACCTTCAAGATGAAGAAGGTTGTTAATAGTTGTGTACACAAGAAATAAATTTTAACTATTATTTAAAATATATTTAAACAGAAATATTTTATTTTTCAATAAAATTGTCTACTAATTATATATAGTTATTTTCTTACACTTTAATTTTAAAAGCGATGGACATTACCTGGAGTTAAGCGTTGTACGCATTATTTATTATTGCTTTAGTATGAATGTAAAAGCCTGAGAAAATTCAATAATAAATACCTGCAATTTATCACTGAAAAATGCTATAAAAATTCTCACATCATCAATGATTCTTAGTGAATTAAATACTACTATACATTATGAAAATTCTCTTGCAGGAATAAGATCATAAATTAAATTCACAACTGCCTGCGCTAAAAGGCGGATATTATATGTTTCATTAATAATGGTTCTAAATGATTTGTCGAAATTAATGGTTGAAATAACAAACCGTTTATTTATCGTTCACAGTTTCCATGCAATATTCATTAATTCAATATGTACGTCAAATATTTTGTTAGGTTAAAGCCAAATGCCGTCAGAATATTTTAATTACTCTAATCTGTACTTGTTAATACCCATTTGGTTTTTTCTGATTTCAATAAAGCATCCCAGAAGTAACACAGAGAATAACTTTTATTTTCGTTATTTGGTAAGTATTATTTAGGTTATTTGGTAAACATTTTCTGTCGCAGAAAACAATATGGTTATATAATTGTAAACGAATATTATAATAAAATGATCCAAATCACTTCAATTTTTGGATGTTACAATCTCAACATATCTCTTTTTCAATAAATATGATTCATTTTAAATGCAAAATAAATTTAAATTTAAATAATTAATTGAAACTGGGAAATAGATTTTAAAAATCTGTTTAAAAACCATCTTGTTGCAAAATCATCTCTTTTGTGATGCATTTAAATTACTTAAGTCTAACATTTGATTAAGAAAAATATTTTGAGATATTAAAAAATATTAGGTGTATCGGAAAGTAATATTACTTTTACATGCGATTCAACCAAATAAATATTCAAACAGTTTGAATTACAAAAAAGCTTTGTCTAAGCATGCCACTCATGTTTGTTAAATTTTATAGTTAATATTTTTTTTCTTTCAAGAAAAATAGCCACCTTCACCCTTTTTTCCCGTCTCCCCTCCTAGTAGAATTATATTTGAAATGCTCTGAAATCAATTTTTTGGTATTTGGGAGAGTTGTATTTTACAGCAAGAATTTTATGAATGTCTCTTGCCTTCTTTGGGATCATGCAGCATATGTGAAAAAAGTTGCGAATTCTTGAAAATGCTTTCCGATTTAGCACCTACGCTAAAAAACACTTTTCTGTGCCAAATTTCATATTATTAGCTTCAGTAGCTTTTCCTACTCAAAATATTGACTTACGAAAGAATGACACTACTTTATAGTACACTTAATAATATGTATTCTTTTATATTATTGGATTATAACTTAGAAATGAACGTAACAAATCTTTTGTAAATAGCAGTAAACACATTTTTTATAGTTTATTAGCGTAGGTGTAGGATTCATTTTCTTTTTTAGTTGGGTCATTTCGTTTACTAAAAAATTTCAGCATAGATGTCTTCAAAATTTACAAACTTTTAAACAATTTACATAAATCTTAATTGCCCCCACTTTTGATATTTTGCAGCTGCAGTGATGAAAAGATTCTAATTTTATGAAACTTTTCACTAACATAATAACAGCACTAGATCTGTTTAGATTTTGGTGCACTACTGTCATATCGCTGGTCATTTCTCTAAAAGCCTATATTCTTGAAAAGTTTCAGACTAATTGCGTAAATTCGAAAATGCTTGTTTATGAAACCTTATATGCAAGACTAGTTAAATTATTGCATAAAGAATTTAAACAGAATACATTTCTTTCTACATGTGCGCACACTATTTTTCGCTATAAATGACAGCCCCCAAAAAACATAGTTCTTAAAAAATAAATTTGAAAAAGTTTTTATTACATTAAAAATAAAACTAAGGATATATACCTATGATTCTTTAGTTTCAAAGATTTTAAAAATGAAAGAAATATTGCGACTGTAATGTTTATTAGTATCTCACTTTAAAAACAACCCAACACCGATGTTTTTTTCAATGAACTCATGCGGTTTCTTGAAAGATATGTCGCATATTTTATTTGAGTCACTTTAAGAATGTGTAGTTTCAATAGCTCAGTTTGTTTCAAGCGAGTAAATTTGTTGTTCTGTAGTAAACATTCAATTGATTCCCATTTCAAGTACTCACTATTTTGATATACCGAAGATTGTTTAAGAACTATATATTTTTCTTATTTTATTATTTGCATATTATTTAATCGAAAATCGAGTACACTCAATTTTTATTTTTGAATCAGCAATTTAGGTTTTGTAATACAAAAATATAAAACAATACTGAAAAGTTATAAATATATGCTGAAATTTTCTATTTCTTTTGATTTATTAGATACATTTATTTTCGTAAGTTAAATCTAATTTAATGATCTATTTTATCGTTCATATACATATATAGATACATATTGGATAGTTACTAAATGTGTAATACTCTATTTTTAAGTTCTGTGCATACTTCCTCAAAATAATCGCTTATTTTCATCGAATTTATTTCATCGGAAACAAAACTGAGAATCATACAATGCTACTATTATTATAGTGCCACCGTTGTTGTAAATCGTTAGTTGAATGTATCGACAAATAGCTTGTTTAATATGGACGTAGTGAATTGACAAAAATAAAACGCTTGTACCTGACGCACGGAACATATGTCTCTCGAATAAGAATGTACTTAAGCATTCCGGTATTGCATCAAACTAGCTTTCGCTATATTTCCGCTTGAAAGTTGATAGTAAAAGATTACTTCTATGATAACTTAATATCTTTACTTTCCGTCAGAAAAGCTATCTTCATCAGGATGCCGAAATGAAAAGATTAAAGGTTTAATGACTTTGACAATGCGTAATAGCCTTGATGTGAGGAAGGATTTCGCCGTATGAACTATCATTATTTACGTGGAGGGTTGCGATCTCCAGAGGTGTAAAAGTAGTATTGAAGTAACAATTTATGTTTCGAAATGATATTCACAGAAAATAATTTTTGCGATCGAAAGTACGTATTCTATGCTTGCCAAACGTTGAAAATTGAACAGTTTTGAAATTCACGTACTGATTAAACCAAATACAGAAATACCGAAACAACTGATCACTAAGTTGTTGCCGAAATAACTTAACTGATAAGTTAAAGAAGCAAATTCAATAAACTTATTTCTTTGAAATTCAGGCATCCAGCAAGCAAACTATATCGTCAAGATGGTGGTGTTGAAACCTCGACAAATTAACCATTGTAATTAATTGTTTTAAGAAATACTTAGTTAACTTGTGAGCATTTATATTATTATTATTATCATTTATTTATTTATTTATTTCCGCACTCACGCTTGTCGAGCATGGCAAAATCATAGCTATGATCTCCTCGAAATATTACTGTTGCCAAGTAAGCTCGATGGCGGGTACAGCAACCAATTACCAATCCATTTACCTACATTTTAATCATTCGTCATTTCGGTTTTCTTTTCTTTATTAACTACCATTTTGTTTCAGAAAATCTATACTTTTGCACAGAAATAGAACTTTAATTTTACCTGCTATAACACATATGCTATAGCAACAGGTGAAAAATGCCATATGCTCTCTTATTTGTGTCAGTAATGTTAGCGGCTTATCGACTGTTGGCTTTTCAATTACTAACTTGTATTACACGCTGATCTTGTTTAATTAATGTAAAAGTGAGAATGGTATCTGACGTTTGAAAGAAAGACTCCTTAGTTACTGCTCCAATGGAGAAATATCTCTTAAGCAATATACTTTTCAGAAAGAGTAATCCCTTTATCTATTTAAAAAAGTAAATATATTCTAAAAACTAAAAGCACTCCTTTATTCTCACTCTTTTGAAAATTGATCAAAATCCGTTATTTATAAATATGGCATTAATTCAGTAGCAACTCGTGCTCCCCGTAATCTTCAAAAACAAAAGTTAACCCTTTTTTTTTGCTAACGCTTTAAGCAATACATACGTACATTTATAATTTTGCTGTCATATAACTGCGGTATTATCCGTATTTTATAAATCGTGCGTTATTAGAAAAGTAAAAAAAAAAATCATACTTAGTCTCTAAAATTGGTTTAATTAAAATTTTCAAAGTAAGATTAAGCGATAGGCAGTTGACTAGCTAAGGCAACAGTGGAACAAAGAAGAGTAAATAAGAGTAAATAAACCAAAAGTGGCACGTAAAGCACTAAGTGCTGACCACTCTCTTGCTAGAGTGAAATTACTCTAATTAGAATTTCATGTGTGTGTGTGTGTGTGTCATACATATGTATAGGGCGTTCCAAAAGTGTTTTGGCAAACTTAAGCGAAGGTAGGACAGAATCACATAGTAATGTGAGATCAAATAGGCCCCTTTCACCTACCTGTTAAATAAGCATTTTAGGAAGAGTGTTGAATTGCTTGTCTAATTTCTTAATCAATTTTTATAAATGATCCCTCATTGCTATGTGATTGTGAATCCTCATTATATGCCTGAGATACAGATTATGGTAGATGCATGAGATGTAAATATTCTTTTATAATTTTCCAGATATTCCTTAAACTATGCTACTTTAGAATTAATTGTATTGTTTTTCAAAAAGAAAACAGCAAAAAAACATTTCCTTCACGGCTTCCGTATATTTTGCTAATAATTCATGTCCTAAAATACATGCACGGAGTTATTCAATTTCGAACAATTTAGCGTTATCTCTTTATTGCTTTTGTTAACACTTGGAGTGAAATATTCTGTAATTATTTCCTTCGTGAAATCGTATTATTCCCTTAATAGGATTAAAATTTAAAATTAAAATGTAATAAACTGCTTATGAACGACTATTTGCGAGAGAGACATTACGTTTGTTATAATATTTTTTTTAATTAATCTTACATAAGTAATATACACATAAGCTTTTTAGCTTAATAAATATATTATCATCAATAAATTCTTTATTCATTTTTAGAGCGCAAAATTAAAAATAAAATCAGGGATTTCCTTAGCCTGTTGTTTGTTATATAGCCAATTTATTTGTGAAAGGACTTTAACTGGAAAAAAGCGTCTGATTATACGTTTTCTGCAAGAAATATTAGTCACATATCTCATTTAAATATTTCCATAAGTAATAATTTGTGTATTTAAATGTACAGTATACAATTAATATATTATATAATAATTTTACGATTTTTAAAATTTTGATAAATATGGGAATGACAATTTTTATGATACACGCCCTACTTTATAGTACGCATAAATTGGTTATAATTTTAATATATTATCCTAACAAGTTTATTATCAGCTACATATTATTCATTTATTTAATTGAATAATAAATATAAAATATTCTGAAAATGTAACATATACAAGCCCAAAAACTACCAAGAAAGAGCTGTATAACACTTGCTGAAGCAAATATATCTACACTTCCAAATTATCTTATTCACAACATCACTTCTATTCATACGCATGTTACATATTGATTCTGCAAATTATGACTTTCTTATTTTTAAATGCATAACACTGGTTTAGTCATAGATAGGATATTTTCAAATGCATGTAAACTAATAAAAATCTTTTAATAACAGAATTAATAACCGCCTTTTCATATTAAAACAGAAATACAGACCTTGAAAAACGGAAACCTTTATTAATATTTATGAAAATAATATGGAAAATTTTCTGTGACAAAAAGCTTATTAACTTCATACTTTTTTAGAATTTTATTTTGTTTAAACAACCTTCTCAATAGGAAAACATCAGTACTCTATTTTCCACTATGCAAGAGCTCCTTAGCCTGTTGTTTGTTATTTTAAACAGGCAAATATTTTCTTACCATTTAAAACCAGGCCTCTCTATCTCTCATTATTAAGTCTTTCAAAGAATGTTTTTGTTTAAGGCAACTCATAACCTTTTTCCACTTCAAGAAAAGTAAGATTAGATGACTTAAAAGTAGACTACATAAAATGATTTCAGGAAAAAAACTCCGTGAAATAAAAACTTCTCTAACAAGCTTGAAAAAAATCCATGAAATAAACCAGGAAAATAAAAATCTAACGAAATGATAAGGAGAGTCTATCGCTTTCTAGATTAAACATTTACTTGAAAGCAACTGTATATTTTCAAATGACTTAGATTAAGTTACTTTCCCATTGCATAATGCTGATGAATTTGCTTCTGGAAAATAGAGTTTCTGTTTCGGTTTCGGTTTGTTTTTTATTAAGTGGCAAATAATTACCAATTGACTTAGATTAAGTTACTTTCCTATTGATAAGTAATTAATAAATGCCTAAAATATTACCAAATGACTTAGGAAAGTTACTTTATCATTGCATAGTGCTGAAGAGTTTGCTTCTGGAAAATTCAGTTTACGTTTGGATTTCGTTGTGCTTCTTATTAATTGGCTAATTTTAGTAGAGAAGATAGACTATTAGTGTGGTAATAGGTTCTACACTATTATTGTGTATCGTGTGATATAGCCCATTTTTGACTAGCGTCCTTTTTTCGGGAATCTCAAATTTTTGCATCTTCGCTGTCAGTCCCAAAAATTAAATAAGTACTAAATTTACACACTAAACAAGTACTAAATTTACACACTAAAATAAGTACTAAACTTACACACTTTTACAAGTACTAAATTTCGGTTCCACAGATGTTTTAACAGGGCCAACACTGTTTAAGCCCTTCGCTTTTTACACAGAATTTTCTTGAGAAATTATTATTTTTTCGTGCGGATAATGTTAGAAATATATCTATTATTGCTGGCATCAGCAAAGATTGGAGAGCGTCATGCTAACAGTTTGCACACATATCGGTTATTCTTGGACATTATGCAAAGTAGCACTCTCAGTCAAACAATAGTAATGTATGCTTAACTATCCAGGTGAACAGAAGAACGCTTAATTTTACTTTAATAGAAGATCATTTTTTAAGGCTTGAATAATTTGAAATATGTTTCATTGGCAATTCCCATTAATAATGGGAAACATATAACATGCATTGCAAAAATTTAAAGAAAAGTATTACTCTCGATTAGATTAAATCTTCAAATGACCTATCAAATATCAGAATATATACAATTAATAAAAGATATTTGGACCACACATCAAAAATATCGGTATCAGTGTCTATCTGTTCTACATTTATTTCCGCAAATTAAAAATTGCAGACCAATTTTAAACCATTTGTTGTAGTAAATAATTACAAATTAAAACCACGTATCTCTTGTCGTATGTTAGTATTTTGAACATTAAATAAAAAATAACTAATAAAGAAATAAATTAGAAACATATTAAAGAATGACTCTTCAAATAAAGAACGGCATTCCTCCTTCAAAAAATAAATGGCATAAATTACATGGAGGGTTGTGTTACACAAACACACGCAAATATATTTATCACTGGGCCATATGCTTGAACTTGTGCCCATGCACTTGTGTAATTCATGCATTATTAGAACGGAAAGATCTGATAAGTTCATCTCATATTCATATGTTAGTGTTGTATTTAATGGATAACCTTTAAAGAATTTAAGTTTTTAATGAGTCAGAGAGGTTTTAAATTTCTTTAAGATTCCTCGCAGATTTTAACATTATTAAAAAAATGTTGCACTATAAGAAAACCGTTTTATGACAGAAATCGTATTAATTCTAAACCACTACGCCTCCAATTTTAAACCTTAGATTTGATTTTTTAATGATTTACAAAAGATTTTAAATAAAATTTATAGAAATAATAATGAACAACTAAGACACATTAATTCACCCGGTAATTACGTCACCTGGCATAATGCATTTGTTTTAAGTATCCTTAGCAATTAGCGACATTTAAAATATGATTCAAGTAATATTTACGAATAATATTTACGTCATTACAAAGCAGATCGATTTTCTGAATAACTATGCAGTCTAAAAAAAATTACCCGAAGGAAATAAATAAGAGTTAATATAACACAAATTATGCAAAATAAATATAATTAAAATTTTTAAAATGTGTAACAATCATTCCAATTTCTGTAACAGGTTGATTACATGTATGAAGTTGTGAATATCATATTGCAAATGTGATCGCGACAATAAACAAAGAACTGAAAAATCTAATAATATTTTTTCAAGTAAATCTAAGTCCCCATTTGTTCGATATCTCTTTGCAAAATGCCTAAAATTGTGAAACTGTAGTTTTAAAGTCTCAGCATCTTATTTCAAAATTTGTTTATATTATTATTATTATTAATATTATTATTATTATTGGTATTAAATAAATGAATGAATAAGTGTAGATTTTTATGGATCCTTTAGAGTTCAGAACATGAAAGTTTTTTTTTTCCCTCGCTGCTATTTGAATACTAACATTGCAATATAATAACCACTTACACGTGTGTAATCCTATACTTAAAATTAGGTCTGAGAATATATTATTTCGAGGTATGAAAGAATATTTAATAACGAAAATATTACTATTTACGTTCGTCGAGAAAATAAAAATCTGTACAGATATTAATTGAAATTGAACGTTGATTAGTTGCTATTTAGGTTAGTTTGACCGGTGTTTCAGTAAAGTGTACGTTTTGTTTAGATCAAATAAGGCTTTCTTAAAAGTAAGACCCCCCCAAATATATACATATATATTTATGTTATTTGAAATTTATCTTTCTTTTATGTTTCACAACTGCAAATTTATACTTAGAATCAGGGGCGTAGCCAGAAAATTTTCATGGGGGGGGGTTACGACTACTGCAACTCGCATATATGCATACATGTGTGTGATGAGGGAGTGAAGAATACACATTTTGTATGGCAAAAAATTCGTCATGGGGGGGGTTATGACCCCCTTAACCCCCCCCCCTTGGCTACGCCCCTGCTTAGAATGGCTGTCGCAGGTCCTCGAATACTCGTCATTATCATATAATCTCCATACATCAAATTACCATATGGTTGCCTTAATTATTCTTATCGGTCTATCTTTGGGGAAATTCCTGATATGTTTGTGAAATGGATGAAATAATGAATCACTTAGCTAGTTATTTGGTTCCATCATGGACTGACAAAAAAAATATTTGTATATTTATAAGAAGGAATGCAAGCAGGAACTTACGGAGGAAAAGCGCCGGAATATTTTTCTTATTTGTAAATACTAACTAGCAAATATTTTTCGAGCACACTTACAGGAAAAGCTAAGAATAAATTTTGATTAACAAAGATTTTCACGCGCAAAAACTACGAAAGAAAAATAAATGTGTATTTCAAACATAATTAAATTTATAATAACCTATTGTGTTTCGTCAGAAATGTTTTGCAAACGGATAAGTACATTTTTCTAAAATAAATTACAGGCATAATTTTTTTAAAGTTTTTTTTTCCTTTCTCTTTTCTTTTTTTGTCGAACGATATTAACCCTTTGAGGAGCAAACTTTTCCCAATGCTGAAAAAAGGGCAGCCGTTGCCATCGCTCGACTTAACGACGGCTGGCACAGCCAGCTGTCGTCAAAAAAGGGTCTCTAAATCTGTGGTACGCGATGAACGTTTCGATGGTCCGACATCTTGTTAGTAGTTAAGTCGAGCGATGGCAACGGCTGCCTTTTTTTCTGCATTAGGCAATCTATCCGGCTGATCTCGTATTCTTCCATTTTTCAGCAGATGTCGGTGCTGTTAAAAATAATCGTGACAATTTTTCTTACGGGAAATGGCGGGCTAAAAAGGAAAGGATTCTCGTGGGGCTATGTCACCCGCAACTATTTTTATAGAAATCAAATCTATTCTTCGTGACTGGCAACAGTCAACGCGTCAGAGTTTGATGTTCCCAGAGAGGGAACACTGCGCGTTAAAGGGTTAAACAGCTATATTAAGTTGTGCCCATTCGGGTTTCCAGTTAAATTATACATTGAGCTAAGTTTATTAATTTTATGAACACTATTTCTCCAGAATAAAAACATTGAGAAATAAGGAAATAACTTTTAGTTTATCTGTTTCTCTGATATAAAATAAAAACGCCAATCTTTAGAAAGAAAAATTTTTAATCAAAATCTACTAAACGTTTTTTGATACATTTATATAACGTATGAAAGATGATTTTTTAAACTATGGGCAAACTAGATGGGCAAACATGTTCAGTTAATTTGCTAAAAGGTAACTTGCTTATACATCATAGTTATATTACCCAAGGGGTTATAATCCTACATTAAGAAATATTTTGTCATTTAAACAATATTTTGCAGATAACTTCATTTATATAATTAATATTTATAAGAGATAAAAGTATTAGTAGTTACTTCGGCATTTCTTGTTTTACATCGGAAAAATAAACTATTTTTTTCAAATCGAGTAAAGATTCTCTTCTGTGGAAAAACATAAAAATAAGTTGAATATGGCCTCAATATTTTTTAATATATTTCCAATTAATTGAGAGAGAATACTGTTTTTTATCAGTAGTCTCCCTACTAACCATTATTTTTTATTAGCTATCATTCACATTTTAGTTATATATTTAAAATTTTATAAAGTTACTTGATTTATGATTTTATTGTACTGTGTCGGCAGAACATTATCCTGTCCGATATAAAATATGGACTATTCCCATTAGGTATTTGTATTTTTACTATGGCAACCCTACACGAGGGGCATCTGCTTAAAGGAGGTGCCTTGGACAGAAGAATTTTTAAGGGGTCTTACAGCATATTCAAGTTACATCTGGAGAAAATCACCCAAAACTCCAGACCGCTAAACCGACAGGCTCGAATTCGGAAAATTCACACTTCAGCCATCTGTCATGTTCAGTGTCTTATCCACTCTGCCACGGTGGGGCACATTCCCGTAGGATCATGGTACAGTCGCTGCTGTATACAACATCGGCTGCCTGATAGAAATTTTCTGGGTTTCACACTATCCGATAAGCAAAAATGTGGGTCAGTTTCTCATGGAAAGATAGCTCTAAATAGTTTTGTCTTTAAAACACCGGAAAGTATAAATACAGGTCCAAACAATTTTGGGCTTGGAGTAGTACATTGTCCTAACAAAGTTTTGAATTGCACTTTCAGTTGTAAAGGTTGAAAAAATATTAACAACCATTTACATGTATCAACTAAGTTCACCAATAAAAATCATTTATACTAATACCAATAATAATAATAATAATAATAATAGTATTAGTAATAATAATGCTGAAACGCGCACATACAAGACTTAAAATATTGTATTAACAAATATTAAACTAATATGAATTAAAATTAAAATATGAAGTATAGTTGCTAATTAATCCATGTACTCGTATGTAAATTGTTGAAAATCTCGTGTCAATAAAAATTAACTTCTCTAAAAATTAAAGAAAAATTGAATAATAAATAAAAGTTAACTTCTCTAATAATAAAAATTAAATAAAAATTAACTTCTCTAAAAATAAGCTTCTCTAAAGCAATCAAAAGTGAGTTACAGTTACTGATTAATTCATTTCGGGATTTAAAATTATACTTGTTTTCAAGAAGAAATACATAAGATTCAGTTTTCTTTTTCATGCATTTCCATTTGTTTTTCGTTTTCCTTGCGGATGCAAAAACTTTTTCAATTGATAGCAATGGTGACACAAACGTAATTTCACATACTTCCGATAGTTAATTCTATTAATTCTTTTGAATACTATAATATTTAAAATCTTACGCTGCACTCAAATAATATCACGCTGCACTCAAATAATACCAGCATGTTTGAGCAGAAAAGATGTACACCCTTAGTGCAATGAAAAAATAATACAATTTTACGCATAATAAAATCTCCAACTTTCCTTTTGAATTAGTTTTGACTCATAAAATTTTACACGTTTTACACGTTGTTTTTAATGTAAATCAAACTAACTCAAATATCCATCTAAACTTTTATATGCTCTAGAGGATAGTAAAGCAAGAATGCTACGTTGACGCAAATTTTACTAGGTTTGGCCACACATTAAAACAGATAGCTCAGGCAGCAGTTACATAAGTTTATAACGGGGAAAAATTATAAGAATATTAGAATGAATACAAAATTTGTTCTAAATGAAAATACAAATATTCACCATCAATGGTAAATTTTTAAATTGCATATATGGTGGTAACTCGCACCATACTGTAGGTGCGCATTTATTGTTAAGGTTGGCGGCTTATTACTTTACCAGACTGATGAAATGAATGTTCAAAATATAGAATACAATAGTAGCATGCGAATATACATTCAGTTTTTAAAGTAATATTTAAAGGCACGTTTGTTACAGGTACCTGATTAGAAAATAAAATGTTTGTCAAACATACAATTAGAAAAGCAATGCTTTAAAAAAACTTTAAGCTTCTTAAATTTAATGGTGTAAAGAAATTCCCAGTTCTTTCTTCTTAAAATAAAAAGACATCTTTCACATAATTTACTGATGGTTGCTTATATATCAATAACTTAATAAATCGCATGTTAAAACAGTTTATGAGTAATTTTCTAATACAAGAGAGTACAAATCCTTAAACCCCGTTTTACGGTAATACACTAAGAATTTTAATACTTTCTAACACATAGGAGCCAAAAGAAAAAATACCTTTATAGTTTTATTAGCTTAAACGCATTTCACCATATTAATTATAAAATCTAAATACATAGTCCTCAAAAATGAGAATTAATTAATTCTTTGCATGCACAGCCTCTTAAAAAATATTCGAGTAAAAGGCGAACTTCCTACGCTAGTTTAAAATTATTTATCATAATATTAGATTACTCGTCATAAAATATGATTACGGTTATGCATAATTAAAATACTTCCTATTTCTGTCGAGTTGTGTGCTTTTGTAAAAACTAATTAAATGTTGGCAAATACAAACTAGGAAATTTCGCTTATACTCGAATACTTTTTTGAGAAGGCGAATAGCAAATATAAAAAATCCCATATTTCCATTTAATAATGTGCTATCTTTTAAATAAAAGACCTACATATTTATTTACAAGTTTCCTGTTAATTTAATTTTCGCATTGAATATTTAAATTCCTTTTAACAAAAGTTATTTTCCTCTTTTCTTTATTTTTATCTCCATCACAAAAGATTTTCACTGATCAAGAAAGATAATGGCTAACCTTCTATCCATTCTTCTAATCAATAGGGGGAAAAAATTTCTTTAGGACAGCTTGTAGAATGTCGCAGGATTGAAGGAATAGTTCAAAGTCACCAGAAATCTCTAAAACTAGGTCCTCCAAAAATTGCGAGTTGTGTGAATGCGAAAGCTTAGTCCTCCGAACTTTTAAGCTGAGGCCGTTCGGTGATTGGCCAAATATGGTCGGCTGGGCTCCTGACGTCACTCGCCGAGCGGCGAATCATGTCGGGGAACACTCTCCACAGAAAAGCGCGAACGTAGGTGACGATTTATCTGTTGTTTTTTTATTTAGTGTTGTTGGTTCCGATACAGATTTAAATGTGTTTTTATTGTATTAGCTTGTCAGATGGTTTTCTTGAGATAAGGATTTCAGCTTGCGGGAATTATCATAGTGCGAGTACGGAAAGATAGGTTCATGCGTCTGAAAGACAGATCGTTCGAACCGATAACGTCGAATTGAAACTATATTAAATTAATAATAAAAGAAAGCCTCTTATGAATAGGCAGTTACTAGGCAGGATGAATTTTAATTTAATGACAGAGATGAATGAAAGTCAAAAGGTCCGATTTTTAGGAACTATTCAACATTTTAAAAATTTTAATAGGTAGGCGAATATTTTTTGTTTACCACGAAGAAATTTTCTGCAGATAACGAATGGTAAATTAAATAATTAAACATGTCTTTGGCTAAATTAACTTGAATTATTAAACTTTTACAAAATGCCTTGTAATGAAAAAAAAAATGTTTATATAATTTTCTCATGTATGTATGATAAATGTGCATATGCACATATACACGCACACGCATTTATACATGCACACATACACACGCCTATATATATATATATATATATTTACTATATATATTGTGACTGTCATTTAAGGTCACTTGGGAGTCACAGTGCTATCATGGTTATTTGTAGTCAGATTATTTTACTGCATAATATATTTTACTGTTTTGTTTTCCTGATATAGAAAATTCGGTATTCAAGTCTATTTTACTTAAAATAGACTGATTTTAAGTTTTAAAAAAAGTATGCTTTAAAATTGTGAATAAACATCTATAACAGTTTTAAATACAAAAGAATTTAGAGAAATGATTTATAAAATGATAAATGAACAATTTTTCTGAGGTTAATATAGTTAGTGTGAAAGAATGTCATAAGTTGTATAATAATCGTTTACCTTTAAAAAAAATTTATACACTAGAGTTCCGTGCATGGAAAATAAGGCGTTACATGGAAAATTCCTATTTTACCAATTTGAAATCACACCATCTTCTCGGGCTGCACACCACCATTAACATAGGTCACGAACCGCCACTCTATAGATGTATGTCTGCGTGTGTGTGTTTGTAAAATATAACTGTGCTGCTGAGAAAATTATAGTTTAATTTTATGTTCCGATATCAGTAATACGGTCAACTATATGTATACTATTAATAGGTCTTTGTAGACGTATGGTGGGGAGGAGCTCATCTCGGGCTTTTAATCCATTTAAAACTAAAGTACTTAAAAAAAAAAGTTATGCCCACTAAATCAATGGCTAGAGGGGGACTCGGAACATTCCAACCCCAACCTCTATAAGCGTTCATGAGAATTAACGTATTAATAATACTATGAAATACAGGGTGGACGAAAGTCCTCGACCGACACATTAGTAGTATGGCCACCACATCCACTAGTATTGCCACCTAGGTCTTCAGATTTAACTCCGCTTGATTTTTTCTTGTGCGGATATGTCAAGGACAAAGTCTTCCCTTCGAAAATGACCGACATAACACAGTTCAAGACACGTATCATCGAAGTCATTGCGAATATTCCAAAATCCATGTTGACAAGCACGTGGAATGAGATCGAGTATCGCCTAGAAAACTACGAAAGATGCCCGTATCGAAATTTGGTAACAAGAAACTCGTTCAGTAAGACTAACTATTAAAAAGTTTTTCATATAAAATGTCATTCTATAGATTTTTTGGTCCTGTAGCGCCCTCTTTCGGCAGTAGCTCGAAATTTTCTATTCATAAAAAAATTTAACATTCTTTTAAAGAAGTGATCACAAACTGAACTGTTTTATGGATATTTCTATTTTATATATTATTTTCTGAAATGTATCTAGGACTTTTCGCCCTCCCTGTATGTGCGAATTTTTACTGTTAATGGCTAAAAATTTTTCCTTGCGGATTCCAAAAGTGATCATGACCAGATTTTTTTATTTTGTTTTATTTTGAGTTATCCCACATCTTTTGAAGCTTTATACTACTCAGTTACATTCTAATTTTGAATATTTTCTACTTTATCGCCTACGCGAACCTGTTGTTATCGTCTCTAATACTTTATTAGGCTTTAACACATGGACATAGCTTTAAGGGCTTAAACTTTTATAAAAATTTAAATAATTATCAAATACATTACATTAGCGTGTCTTTAGAATTCAGTTTACAGTTAGCAGGCTCGTACAGTAAATAAAGTTAATGATAAAAAATCTGTATTTCATTATCAATAGGTTTTTAAAAACTGTTGGAAACATATCCCTTTTTAGGCTATAAATTTTTAACGTTAATTTAAAAAAACGGAATTTTTATTATAAAACTGACGGGAATTTTCTAGTTAGACATCTTTCAGCAAAACACGGTCAAATATACTGTAAACCTTTACGTGGTGCCCTAGTTGTACACAATTAAAGCACAAAAGCGTACTTATCAAAATTATTGCCCTAATAGCAGCGTGATCAGAAAATGAACATAAAGTGTCAGTCACAACTCAGTCACGAGTGATCATTGCGACGGGGGTGTTTGGTCACTCTGAAGTCTATATATCCACTTCCTATTGTCATTTTTTAACTACTCTCTAAGGTCACAGGCAGGCGCGTAGCCAGGAATATTTTTCGGGGAGGGGGGGGCGATATGAACTTATATGTGTATCCCAGACAGCACAGCAAACTTGCATCAAACTTGCAGCAGCTTGATTTATCAAGTCGATAAGCTTGAATTAAGCTTAAAAATTTCAAGCGTGTAAGCTTAATGCAAGCTTGAATCAAGTGTTCTAGTTTACACTTGCACAGCTTGCATTAACCTTGACATTTCAAGCTTGAATCATGCTTGACATAGCAAGCTTAATTTCAAGCTTAAAAAATTTTCCTAAAAAAAAATTTCCTAAATACACGGGGCGCCGGTCGGCGAACTCGCCCCACATATTTTACTTTGCCACGCATTTCCCCCCTGTACCCTGAAATTTCAATTTAATTTAATCTGTTTCCATCAAGTGTTCGTGGCAAGAATAGAACCCGGGACCTTTCGGTTGGGAGGCGAGCGCGCTATCCGTTCAGCTACCAAGCTTCGCGCAGCTATGACTAAAGTTTGAAGTGACTAACATGCCGTTTTCTGCCTAGATTGATAAGTGGGCGATATGTTATTTGTTTTTTTTTATTTTACCATGGGATGCATCAAAATTAAAGTAATGTTATGTGTGATTTAGAGACTCTACTAATAGGGAAATAAACATAATATAAACTTAAGAGCAGCACACGTTTTAAAACTTTCAGTGCCGCAACACTCATGAGCAATACTGCTGGCCAAAATCGAACAAACGACTAATTTTGAAATCAATTTCTTAGTATAATTGTATTTTATTTTGAAGAATTTCCATATTTGGAAATATAGAATATTTCCTTTTTATTCTATGGTCACTTATTTTGTGGAGGCCGGATTGCGCCTCATTCTACCACCCATAAAGTGAAGTATATTAGCTAACTAAATTGTGTTAATTATATTAAAATTTATTTTAGGGCTAATTAATTAGTTAATGGAATTAATTATGTTAATTAGATGTAAATAAAACTAAAATTCCCCTCGTGTTACACTTCACAGGGGTTTATCCCATTCATTCATTCCCCTTGCGTGTTCTAATGTCCAGGTTTTGTGCGTAATAAACAGAGCCCGTTCAAGACAACTGTGGGCTCGGGCAGAAGAAAGACATTGGGCCCCTTGCAATAACCCCCCCCTCAAAAAAAGAGATTATGATCGGTTCATACTGAAAGTTTTTTAAATATCTCACCCATTCTTAACACAAATTTTGTGTTAAGAATGGGTTTACTTACTTAACACAAATTTTGTGTTAAGTAATCTGAAATCAAAGAAACAAATAGTTAAACGTTACTTCGAAATGCTATATCACAGTTGGTAACATGTATGGAATACAAACACTTTAGTCATTTTTGTAAATATTTCTTAAAATAATAAATAATTGAAAATGTTTGCTATTTTTTAACGCTAAAAATTCTCTTTACAAATGTGGTTACTTATTTTCCTACATATTGGTATCCTATATCGATATAGAGCATTTCAAAGAATTAAAAATAAGTTTAAATTAATTTATACAAATGTAAATTTGAATTATTTTCACTGTTCATACTTTATAATTAAAAAAATTATTTAACTTCTGAATTTTTTTATCCTTTGTAATTTTATTTCAAAACTTCAAAAGTGTGAAAAGTAAGATTTTTGGGTTAGTTAAAAATCTGTAGGCCCTGGGCAGTTGCCCCGTTTGCCCTGCCGGTAATATGGCACTGGTAATAAAATAAAACACATCTTTTACGAACTTTCAGCAAATTTGAGGAACGCTAGACAATTAATGTCCATTCTCTTTCACAGATGGCGCCATCAGCGCATTTTCGAAAGCTAAAGTCAAGCTTGTATTAATACGTCAAATTCAAGGAAATGTCAAGCTTGATTTAAGCTTATGTGCTGTCTGGGATAAATAGACGGAATTTCATCACTAATCCAAAAATTTCGGGGGGATATATCCCGATATCCCCCCCCCCTGGCTACGCCCCTGGTCACAGAGTATTTATGTAGTTACTACACAAAATGTGACCCGATAAGAAAACCCGCTGTATTAGTGACCAAGGGCATAGCGATCTCAACTGGGTGTGCCTAGAAGGTGTCTGGTTCAAACCCAGGTCACGTTCGCCCACCTAGCTGTTTTTTGTTTGGAGTTTTCAGTGGTTTCCCTGAAACTTCTCGTAATTACTGGTTAGGTACATTTGATAGTCCACCACACAGGGCATCCTCTTGGCTTAGATCTTTCGTGCATATAATAGGATAATCGGCCATATTCCCAAAATAAGTTAATATAAAGAAAAAAATTGGCGCTGCCGCATATATCGCAGATGTCTGGAATCACTTCTATGTGATGCATTTCCAGGTGGTATTTGATCTCATTATTTCATGTGTCCTAGATGTGTTCGTTACCGATAGTACTACGTTTGTCTTACTAAGAAAGTTTTAAAAAGTGAATTAATTGCAATTCTTTTTTTTGCCGATATTTTGTCAAAGCATTTTAATTTATCTATCCGTCCATCTATCTATCTACATATATATATATATATATATATATATATATATATATATATATATATATATATATATATATTATAATTATAGGGATTCTGACAATTTACCAATAGCTTACCATTCAGCCCTAGAATTAATAAAGATTACGTGTGTACAAAAATGCCATGTAAAATATACATTTATATATTTTATACAAAAAAAAAAATTTAAAAAAATGAAGAATTGTTGATTACTGGTACATTTTTCTTATCTGTGTGCTTATTTATTTATTTATTTTTCTGATCCAGATATAAGCCACACTCAGTGCATTGTTACAAACATATTATCGAGTAGTATATGCACTAATAGCATAATTAATTACATATAGTTTATACTATTACTTTTTTATATTAGTATTGCTATTTGTTTTATTATTAATTAAAAAGTTTTTTATTTTCTTATTCTAAATTTTTTTTATAATTTTATTTTATTTTTATAATTAATTTTTCTACATTAATTTGTTGGGTTTTTTTTTGTACTCTTTAGCTAGTTAAGTCCTTACTTTTTTGCTCATTGGTTAGCTATACTTGTTTGTTTAGTATTTTACAATTAATTCCATCCCCCCGTTACTGCTTTTGTTTTGATTTCTTCTTTTTAACTACAATGTTCAGGCTACAATTTCATCTGTTTGTTTAATTTCTCTCTTTATATTTTACTCCATGGTTCTTGCTGCATTATTGTCACTTAAATTTCTATGTTGGCATTAACTTTTTTGATTTTATTTATTGGCATCATGTATGCGATTTTTACTCCATATTTGGTTCATTACTACGTTTGTTTTTTCTACTTTAGCTATGGCCGCGCCCCTAGGTTGATTTTAATGACTCTTTTTTCATAAAACCTGTAAGTTGCCTAACCTGTAGGAAACCTAGCTATTTTGCTTTTTCTTTTAACTAGATTAGTTCAAGTGGTGGTGCCTGATGATTAGATCTTGATTAATCTAGTTTCCTTTTCACCTCCACTCTTTTTTGGTTCTTGCAGTTAGGCTTAGGCCCACGAGATCTCACTTGATAAATAATTTCAACCTTTTTAGCTCTTATAGCTCTGTTTTCTATTGTTACATAGGTTTGTGTACAACATTTAAGGCCTATGTCTCCATTATCATTGTCGGTTCCGGATTTTTTTTTTTTTTTTTTAATGTTCTTTCCTGTTTTGTGCATACTCTCGCTCGATGAATTAATGGGATATTCATGTTACGTAAGTTTGGCTGTTTTATATTATATATATATATATATATATATATAAAGAGAGACAGAGAGAGAGAGAGAGAGAGGGTGTTACCCTGTTAGCACTGTGATCCTCATGTGACCTTTAAGTGACAGTGAGAATCCAGTCACTGTGAAGTTCATATACACTAATTTCGTCAGGGTGATCTTCTGACCATATACTGACCGGTAGGACAAAAAAATGTCGACCGAGAGGAGAAAAAAAAATGTAGTACTCGCATTTTTCTTGATGTATACGGAACATCTACAAGGGATTCCAATTCCTGTGAAGAGGTAGATTCGAATCCGCAAAAACTGGTTGGAAGTGAAATGTGCTAGGGAAATGTGTTAGGCAGCCTTGCACTATTTATTTTAAAAAGTTACCTTATTGCAAAAATTAGCTTTGAAAACTGAAATTTTAGTTGCGCATTTTATAATTAGGGAAAAATACATTCGTTATTATCTTTACATTACTTAGAGGTATATTTTCAAATTCAGAAAATTTCAATAATATCATAAATTATAATATAAATTAATCTTATGGAAATCCTACCCCTCCGCATTCAAAATTCTTTATTTTTTATAGAACTCAGATTGTTGTATTTTTCTGTTGTTGATTTTTTTCATTAAATAGGGCTAATAATTCCTTAAACAATTTTTTTTCTCGTAAAAATAATCTTATAAAGTGTGATAATTTTAGGCAGTTCGATACATACAAGCGAATTTTCAAATTCATTAAAAATTAATAAATTATATTTTTTCAAATTAATTTTAAAAATGTCTCCAAAATTTTCTTAAAAAAAGATTTTATCATATTTTCTCATTATTATTACCGAAATTGCAAGTTAAATGTGTAACAATCGAGTTAGATTTAAAGGTCATAAAAATGGTCGCTGTAAAGTCACTTTGGAGCAGATATGGGCAACCTTTGGAAAGTTGCGGACCGTGTAATTGAAATTTATGTGGGATTTTGAGTAGTTTATATGGGTTTTATATGGGGTTTTGAAATGGTCCGCGGGCCGGATCAAAAGTCGGGGCGGGCCACATCTGGCCAGCGGGCCGGCGGTTGCCCATATGTGCTTGAGAGTCACGAGAATAAGTACTCACCTTGCCTTCATAGTGACGTCACTTGGTAACTAGTCACAGTGACCTCACAGTGAAGTCACGTCACTTGCAAGTTACAATGTGGCTTTTTTGTGAGACTCGGTGACCACTGTGACCGGCTGTGACTTCAAAATAGCTGTTTTGTGTCTATCTGAGCTACTAGGATAGATAGGTACAGCTGCAGAAAAAAAGGCCCACTTGCTCTTTATTTCGCCGTCGTTCGTCGTACTGCACAGTTTTGTATATCATTCGTTTGCAAATAACGCATACTTTAATTTACTATTAATTTAATTTGCATAAGGGGCCGTCTTTATATTTAATTCTGCATCAACTTCGTTTTTCTCAATGGTAAAACTGTATTTTGACTTTATTAAACGAAAGAAAACCTTCAAATTTCCCTAAATATAAATTTTCACCAATTTTCTACGATAATTTCAGGAGATATTGCGAATTCATTTTTGCGCGTTTTTAAGGGACTTTCTGCAAATTGAAAAACGCTATTTCTAGGTTCCGAACTTTTCGCCTTTCATTAATTTCGCTCGCGAGAGTTAAAAGAAATAAATATTATTTTCAAGGAAAATATTGTTTCCGTCTCTCTTAAAGTTTTGTTTACTAAGAATATCAATGGTAGAAATTAGAATATTTAGTCTGCTGTCCAAATGACCCGTGAGTTCATAACTTCCTTGGTTCGTACACATGATTTAAAGGAAAAATGCAAAACGACTGCTCACGTTTTTGAAAACATTATGAAATTGTTATTGAGTATTTGAAGGTTCTCTTAGACAGGTGAAATATTGCCAGGAGTGAGCATCTGTTCTCTGCTCTTCTGTGATTGTGATTGTGTGTGATTAAGGCAAACCTGCTCGAGGAGTATCTGCCTAAGATGAGGGATGCCTTGGTAGGAAGACTTTCTAAGGGGTTCTAACGCGTATTCATGTTACATCTGGAGAAAACCTACCAAAACTCCAGACCGTTAGATCGACGACAACGCGATGGGACCCGAACCCGGGACCTTCACATTTCGGCCGACTACCATTTTCAGTGACATAACCACTGTTCCATGGTGAGGCACCCTGTTCTTCTGATTACAAGCATGAATGTTACTCAGCTTCTGTCGAATGGTTTCCATCCATTGAACGTCCATCCATTGAAGAATGGTTTCGTGATTCAAAATTTATTTGTTTGAATTTCATGTAAAAAACGCAATTAATCTTTTGCCAACCGAATGTCATCACTGTGTTGGTTATTTTACTTTCTTCATTTAATATTATCGCCGGCATGTGCAATATTTTTGTAAGATTTTTGGCAGTATTTTAATTTATAGTCGGATTAAAATTTAGACAGAAAAACGTGATTCTGAATGTTTTCTTGAATGTTTGATAAAGTATGAGGAAGTCCAAAGACCTAATGTTTCCAATATTAAAAAAGGTCAAATTCATGCCTGGAATGTTGAGAATGTTAGTTTTTCAGAAATAGGACGCTGTATTAGAAGACATACATCTACACTGCATCTAATTCTATACCTGGAAAATATTTTATTTTGGGGGATATGGAAGCGGACGCAACAACAGACGCTTTATAGAATCACCATGGAACTGTAAAAACCTCTAATTTATTTGCTTCAAATTTGATATTTTTTAATACCGTTATCTTTTACTGTGTTTCGCACAAAAGAAATCTAATTTACGTTTATTTTAAACAATTTTCAAAAAATTGTCACTTGATAAATTTATACATGGTCCCTTAACTCACGACAATAACATATCTTATTTAATACAGGCGCGTAGCCAGGAAATTTTTCGGGGGGGGATATGCGCCTGGAAAAAAATTTCGGGGGGAGGGGGGATATAAACTTATATGTGTATAAATAGACGGAATTTCATCACTAATCCAAACATTTCGGGAGGGGATATATCCCGATATCCCCCCCCCTGGCTACGCCCCTGATTTAATATAAAGTAAACTACTGAACGTAAAAATTTGAAATTTTGCACAGGCATGTAATAGTAATTTCCACATCTATTTCCATCGAAATTTGGCTAGGTCGCTATTCATAATTTTTTGAATATTAAATTAATAATTAATGATTCATATTAATATTTTAGTAAAAATCCTAATAACATTGATCTATGTTTGGGTCGTTTAGTTCTAACACTACGAATAAAAATCAGCTTCTTATTATCAAAATTATCTCTACTTATTATAAAAGAAGATGTCTGTGTGCGGGTCTGTGTGTGGGTCTGTGTGTCGGCGGCGTTACGGACAAACGGCGACACCTAGAAACACCAAATTTGGCATTCATGAAGATCTAAACATGAAGTTGTGCACCTCGAAGCGATTTTTTCAAAATTCGACCTAAAATTTTTTTATTTTATGTTTTATGCGATTTTTGGCATTTTTTCTCACTTAATTTTTAATAACGGCGGAAATTACGCTCGCAGCAAAACGGCATTTGTATCATCGGATAGAGGAGAAATTTTTCTTTTAAAAACAGTTTGTTCTGAATACGTAACATAATTTACCGATTTTTAGGAATTTTTTTACTAAGCATCGACTTCGGCGAATTTTTCGTAAAATAATTTTAAAATTGTCGCCATCTTGAATTCTATCCGTCATAACTTTTTGATATTTTGACAAATGGTGAAAGTTTCTTTTCTCCCTCTTTTAAAATAAAAACGAAAAAATTATGTAAATTAGATGATTTTTTACGAATTTTAATGCAGCCTAATGTTTAGAATTTAATAGCATCAACACGATATTACGCCATTCATTACATTGCGATCGCGGCACGAGAACTTATGTTCGGTTGTTGCCACAGAAAGGATTACAAAAAAGGGTTTTTTCAACCAATCGAGTTTTGAAATGGGATATCAGAATTTCAATTCGCAAGTGAGGATCTATGACGTCAAATGCTTTAAGATACGTAAAAATTACGCCATAATTTTAACTCATTTATTCCAGCTCTATTTTCAACACAGGGAGACGATATTTTGATTAAAATTTACTGTAGAAATAAACTAAGAAATTCACGATTATTATTATTATTAGAAGTGGTATTTTAATCCGGTGCTTATTTAAAAATTGAAATGTCTTCACGGTGCTGAAAATGTTCATTTTAAAAGTTACAAAGTTCGTTTCAAAGCGCGATATATTAAAATTTTTCTATTTACTATTTTTATTTTTGGCGTTTAATTATGGCGCAGGCGTTGCCTAACATATGCATGCAGGTTGCGAGTATAGTTTTATTTTAACGTTGAATTACGTTCCTCCATAAAAGAGAGCTTACAGGATTACATTAATTGATCATGGCACGTGATAATTTAATTGCGTTGCCACAAAAAGGATTAGAAAAAAATGTTCTTTTTTCAACCAATCGATTTTTTAAATGGGATATCAGAATTTCAATGCGCAAGTGAGGATCTATGACGTCAAATGCTTTAAAATACGTAAAAATTACGCCACAAATTTAACTCATTTATCCCTGCTCTTTTTTTAACACAAGGAGGCGATATTTTGATTAAAACTTACTTTAGAAATAAACTGAGAAATTCACGATGCCAAACGGGGTATCTTTTGCGGTAGTTAAACAGTGACGTCATAAATTTTTAAAAATGCGTGAAATTTGTAAAATCTGCAACTCTAACGTCCTGTCACAGTTATAGCGATTCTAATTAGCTCCTCGAGATGACACAGTTTGATGTTTTTATTAGACAGAACTATGGAGGATTTATAAGATACCTTTATATTGGATACATGCGGATATTTAAGTTGGCACCGATTGAATATTTTTCACCACGGTGAGATTAAATGTTTTGCGGTGCTAAATGCGCCAATCTTACAAAACTATGCATAAATTAAATTTGCATGGAGAGCTTCCTTAATAGCAACTATTAAGGGAAATGAATAATGTCTATGGTAATGCGGAAATTGCTAAAGAATCGCCATAGAATATAAAGGTCCCATTTGTGCCAAATAATGTAAGCTGTTTCGTTAAATTGAGCATTAAAGAAGGAGAAGCGAAGATAGATAGTATTAATTTGCGTAATAGGTAGTATTGGTAGATTTGTAAGGATGATATGAATAAATCCCAATATACAACGTTAATAAATATTTCATGAAATTAAAAGTGTTCTGTTTATCCTTTTTCAAGGTTTGTTTTACAACCAACTGCATAATAAGTAATTCTAATTTGTGTTGATATATCCCGCAGTAATTTCAACAGAGGAGATTACTTGAACTTTTTAAAAATGAAATTCGCAGCTATTTTAAAATAAATAGTTGTCCATTTCATGTAGTGTCTGTCCAATTCATGTAATGCTACAACTTGAACCTCAAAACAGTATGATATAGAAATAACACATTTTGAAAGTCAGGAGTTCTCTGCAAACCGCTAAGCTTTTCACTTTTCTGATCGCGAATGACACTGATGTAGTTTTTTGAGTCATTATATTGCAATGATGCCAAGTTAGTACTCATGACGCAAACTTTACATTATAAGTTAAATAATTTCGCTTTTATTTTAGACTAGCTGAAGTACCCGTTCTTCGCACGGGAATAAATGGACTTTTTGATATTACGATTTGTGGTGATTACTATTCATTGTAATAAACAGATATAGCAAAGTGGATATCGCGTTATATTGTGTCCAATAATCATGCATACCGAATTGCAAGGCAATGGTTTGTACGGTGCAGAAGGCTATGCGGCGTAGAGCAATCTAGTGGCGAGTTTTAGTAGAACGGATACGGCAAAATATTTTTCGCATTCAGATATCGATGTATACGAATTTTCATGACTATCGGCTGGACAGTCCTGAAGTTCATGTGTTGACGCGACATCTAGTGGCAAGTTATAGGAAAATGGATAGCGCCAAACTCTTCCCCGTGTTCAAATATCTATATACCTATTTTCATAGCGATTATTTGCACAGTCAAGAAGTGATACACTGCAGGGCCATCTAGTGGTTCAATAAAGTAATGATTTGCTACAGCGCCGTCAAGTGGCGAGTTTTAGCAAAATGGATAACGCCAAAATATTCTCATTGTTCAAATAGCTATGTATACTGATTTTCATAGCGACCGTGTTCAACTATCTATGTATACCAATTTTCATAACGATCATTTGCACAGTCAAGAAGTGATACACTGCAGGGCCATCTAGTAGTTAATTAAAGTAATGATTTGCTACAGCGCCGTCAAGTGGCGAGTTATAGCAAAATGGATAACGCCAAAATATTCTCATTGTTCAAATAGCTATGTATACTGATTTTCATAGCGAACGTTTGAATGGTCAAGAATTTGGCCTGCTGCAGCGTCATCTAGTGGCGAGTTAAAATAATAATGCATTGCAGTGTCATCTAGTGGTGAGTAACATCAAAAGGAACGCAGTTAGAATATATTCTTCGTGCTCAAATGTGTAAGTATAAAAAATTTTATGCTGGTCGGTCGAACGGTATAGAAGTTGATGCTTTGCAGCGCCATTTAGCGGCAAGTTACAGCAAAATGGATAGTGAAAAATATTCTCCGTGTTCTAATATTCGCGTGTACCAAATTTCATCGAAATCGGTTGGACGATATTCGCATAGCAAACGGCTAAACGGAATAGAATTCAACGTTGTGCTGCGGCACCAAGTGGCAAGTTAAGGAAAACGGATAGCATAAAAACCTTCTCCATGATAAAAGACTTAGGTGAACCAAATTTCATAGTGCAACGGTGCTCAACGGTGCTGGAGTTTTTCAACCTCATAAACACATACCAACATTCATTTTTATCTATAACCAGTGTTATTATATATACCAGTCTCAAATAAAATCCAGTTTTAAATCTAAGCCTCGCCAAAGTGCCAACATACGCCATTTTGCAAGAGTTTTTTCAGGGAATCATTCGAAGCATTGACTTAGCAGCAATCAAAATGGGAAATGGTTCGACCGCCAGGCAATTATTTGAAAAGTGGAATCCCTTAATACAGCGGATTTTTTTTTAATTATCAACTATAATGTGTTTTATTCATCGTTACTCCGATGTACTAAATGAGAAGATTTCAATTTTCTGAAATTTGGCGGAATTCCCCCAACTTAAATCAATGCATTCAATTGGCGAGAATTCTGAAGTTAGATCGCTTGAAATCCCTTAATAACTGCATTATTTCTTCACGGATCATTAAACTTTAACGCTGTATTCTAATAAAACCTTTGCACTTGTTTTCAAAAATCTATTTCCTTAAGCTCTCAATAAATTGCGCCAAGCCGAAAACTGGGCAAACCGCTAGATCTCACTTACTCAAAATCCATATTTCAGCCATTTTATTTTTTCGCCAAACTAAAAAAATTTACACATTAGCCTCGGAAATCTTCAATTCTTATTGTTTTGCGTGTAAAGCATTACATTCCTGCTCTGATTTCCCATGCACACGATATTATAATTTAAAAAAAAATAACCTTACGAATATAAACTAACAAAAAAAAAATCATTATTATTCTTTTATTTTTACTTTGAGAATTTAAAACATTTTATTCGGCAAAATCGCCACACATGGCAACCACGATCCTTATTTTACACTTTTTTCACTACAGGGCTTACAATTACGGAAAGATTTTTGCGTGAAGAACATAAAAAATCTCTTAAATTCCGGGAACAGGTGGACTTTCAAAGTTTTAAAGTGGACTACAATTTATTCTATATTATTTTACATATCTGTGCTAAATTTCAGGCCGATAGGTCTATTTTTGTGGATTTGTATACGAACGACATTTTATTCGGCAAAATCGCCACACATGGCAACCACGATCCTTATTTCACAATTTTTTCACTACAGGGGTTACAATTACGGAAAGATTTTAGCGTGAAGAGCATAAAAAATCTCTTAAATTCCAGGAACGGGTGGACTTTCAAAGTTTTAAACCACGATTATTCTATATTATTTTACACATCTGTGCTAAATTTCAGGCCGATAGGTCCATTTTTGTGGATTTGTATACGAATCAAATCCACAAACAAACAAACAAACAAACAAACAAACAGAATTTCATTTTTATTTATAAGATTTCACATCACTGGAATTAAGTGGAATTACACATGTAAGGAACATTTTCGTTTCCTACCGTGCGAAGAACGGGCACGCAGCTAGTATGATAATAAATGATGATGAAAAAATATTTTAACATATGGGTAGGGGATTTAGGAAGCTCATATCTCACTCATTTTCAACTCAAATTTATTGAAAATGGGTATCCGGGGTTAAAATGAGCTAAATTTTTAAAATATGAAGTGAAATCTAGGGGTTGCTATTGGAAAAAAAAAGTTGGTGCGAATTTTAATATGTAGATGGCCCAGTGGCGCACACAGGATTTTATCTTGGAGGGGGTCCAGCCCAAGGACGTACTCAGGGAGGGGACCAGACACCCCCCCCTCTGATCTCTCCCTAAATTTAGAATTTTGTTAATAAAATAATGATGATTAAGTCTTTTTGTGAAAAATTCTGCTTTTTCACCGTTTGGACCCCTTCCGAAATTTTTTTCTGGGTACGGCCCTGATCCAGCCCATAAAGCTGCGACACCAACCACATGAAAAATGCGTATTTTTTTTATCGTAACCCCCTTTTACGGCGTTTATTCATCTCAACTGCTAAAATAAGAATTTGATAATACTTTTCATCATATTTCAATGTTATAAATTACAAGACAATTTAAGGAAGGAAAATTGATAACTCTTTTGGGAGGGGTCCAGACACCTTGTACCCCTCCCTTGTGTGCGCCACTGAGATGGCCCTTTATGCAATTTTCGGCCAGTACAAAAGGTGTGGCTTTCGTCAGTTGTACAGAAGTAACAACGTCTACAAGCGCAGAGAGCCTGTAACTAGAACAAACAAAATTGAGACAGTTGCCTTTAGGAAAATCTCAAAACTAACCCAAATTCTTTAAAAAAATTCGACACCTACAGATTGAGTTGCATGTTCTCATATTATGTCAACAAATTTCATTTCATTCGCTTTAGTCCTTACTACGAAAGGACTAAGTGAGAAAAAAGCTTTACTCGTTTTCAAACGATCTCACAAAATCTCAAAATCTAATCATTATTTTTTTACAATTCGACGCCTGTAGTTTAAGCTGAGTGACTATCTATTATGTCGCAAAAGTTTTACTCCTACAATAGTGACATAATTCAGGCGTTTTGGGAATCTGCATTGCATAGTTAAAGTGTCAACGACGGGAACTTCAGTTAGCAATTCTATATTTCGTGAATATTTACTATACGATATAAATATTCACATTATTTTCTTTTGTAGGAAGCATTTATTCTGTTGAAAATTCAATATTCTAACGAGTTCAACGCATCCTTTTTAATTAAATTAGAAAATAAAGGTTATAGCATACTCCATACGTTCTTTTCTATGCAAAACTTACTTTCAAACAGTTAACAAGTGATGCATAAAATAAGCACTATTATGAAATTCTTGTGTTTGAACAATAACGGAAATTCTATTTCCGAATCGAGCATGCAGTCTTATTATTGATTTTAGATTTCACAACAGAAAACAAGTACTACTTCTTTGGCAAATAGCATTTTAAATATTTATCTGTAAACATACTTTGTACTTTGTTGTTCGTTTGTTTGCGTAAACAGAAACGTTCTCAGGAATTACTTCTATTAAAACATTTCTGAGAACTAAGTGAATGATTTCCTTTCAATCTCATCCCACATCTGCAACAAGTGGTTGTGTTTCTTTCATCGAAGTTTCTTTCCAGTGACATGTTTTCGAATAACTCGTTGAGCGCCAAGCTGCAGGGTATATTTTGTTTCAAATGTGTAAAATACGAGCTTTAAAACGTGCAATAATTTTATTTTTATTTCCTGATGTGTCTAATTCAATCACTCAGAGAATGTGATTCAAAACACTTATACGAGGTGTATTGTAATGGTACGTATGTCGGATTTGAGCGATGAAGCTGGAATTTAATTTAAAATTTTCCAAAGATCGTAATATACCACTGTGACAACTAAAAACTGGATTGCGTTTTGCCCTAGATGTTTGGTTTGGTGTGGAGTAGTGGAAGTGGAATGGTGTTGACTGTGATGCGTCCAGTGCCGGTGGTATGTTGTTCCGTACCTCTATCTCGTTTAGCTAGTTTTTTTTTTTTTTAATCCGTGTTTGAGTAAGACCATGGCTCACTGGGATATATACAGGCTGTCCAAAAAGCTCCGTTTTTCCGTACGAGTAAATTTTCGCTTCTTCGCCGAGTTGTCGCTTTAACCCAACGTTATCACTGTTGCCAACTCTGCCGGAGAAAATATGCCTAAAATCAAAGCTAAAAGTATCCAGGAATGGATAACAATGGCCGCATACGTAAGCGCCAAACCAGTTGCATTCGTGCAACGAGTTTATCGTTTACGAATGCAGCCAATGTTTTCAAGCCGAGGAAAAAAAAAAAAGCCGTGTTTGGCGCCTTTTTTAGCACTTGAGTGCTATTTTGCTCGAGCACGTTTTTTGTGTAGACACGATTGTGATATTTGAATGTGTCATTGTTATCCATTCCTGGTTACTTTTAGCTTTGATTTTAGGCACATTTTCTCCGGCAGAGTTGGCAACAGTGATACGTTGGGTAAAAGCGACAAATCGACGAAGAAGCGAAAATTTTCTCGTACGCAAAATCCCATAGGAGAAACTGGTTTTCGGAAAGCCTGTATTTATCCAAGTGAGCCATGGTAAGACGTAGTTGTGTCGAAGTGCCGCCATCATCAAAAGCTTAAAAATCGAGCAGCACATAAATTTGAAATTCCTCGTGATATTAAGAAGAAAATCTCAAACAGAATGTTTTAAATTGTTCAAAGAGGTGTTTTCAGATAATTGCATGCCACGTAGCAGTGCCGGCCCAAGGGGGGTGCGAATGTAGGCGATCGCCTTAGGCCCCGCTCCTAGACCATTTTTTTTTAGACAGAAATTTGTAAATGGTTGCGATATATCCCCAAAAATCCGAAAAATAAAGCTAATATGTACTAGCAGTATTAGTAATACCTTTCTTAAGATATGATAGAAAAGAGGGCCCCACTCTTGAGCTTCGCCTGGGGCCCCGCACGCCCCTCCGACCGGCCCTGTACGTAGTCAAATGTTTGGATGGCACAAACAACATTCGGAATCTCGGGGGGTTTTTGAAGATGATGAACGTTCTGGTCGACCCGAAAAGTGCATTGAAGGTAATACATTTTCAGTCTGTAGTAGAGGTGAAGGCAAAAAACGGTAGACTTACTGCAGAAGGTGGCACCTAAGACTAGAGCTGTAGCAAACCGTATGTGTTCGTTACTGAGATGCGGATAATCACTCAGACTCGAAGTAACTAATTGCTACTTTAGAATATCAGCCGTTACTGCATTCGGATCGACCAGCTTCGAACTTCGAATACAGACTGCCAGACGATCTTTGAAGGGGAAAATGAGTTCCGGTAATCGAGTACTAATATCTTCTGTTATTTGGAACGGATACCGGATCGCGGTTTGAAGGGGAAAATGAGTCTTGGTATTTGAGGTATCTGAGTAGCAGTAGTAGTAAGTTTCGCGATTCATTGCTGACTAGTAAGGGAGTTGCATTTCGCATGTGCCGAATGGTCTCGTTATGATGAGATTTGAAAGATCCGTATGTTTTGTTTTCGTTACTGATGACGCAATATCAGATAGATACACTATCTGCTGCTCTATTATGATATGGGATTAGACATGGCGTCTGTTTCATACAATGCGGGTATCTACGGTATATAGTATGTTATGCGTGGGTGCCAATATCAGATTTTTTTAGGGGGATAGTGGGGTGAGAAAGGGGGTGTTCTTGCAATTGTAGAGCGATATCTATAGAGAATAGAAGTACGTTAGTAAGGAGGTGCTTGTGCTTTCTGACATTTTAGTACTAAATAGCGGTATAATCAGGATTATTTTTCAGGGTGGTCCCGAAGGATTGAGAAACTTAATTTTTTTTAAATACTTGAGCTAGAACCGAGATATGAGTAATAAATAACAAGTTATTTAAATACGCCTTAAAAAATATTTTTATAAAGTAAACGAATTCACGCATATTTATTATTTGAAATATTATTTAGAAAAAAATATATTAGAAATGGAAACTCAAAACACATTTTTTTTAAGTTATCGTTTCGTTTAATCAAAAATTGCGAGAAGGACCGGGATTTCTATGCCCACCCCTGCGTACGCCACTGGTATTAAAATGATTCAAATAAGTTCAGTATGTTTTTAAAATGTTGACGTCTAAGAGGCAGGGGGTGGCGACTTGACCCCATCTTTCAAGAATCTGTGCTCAGAAGCTACATAGGCACAAGCTTTCCGTTATGCTTTTTATGATGAGAATGAACAGGTTAAACCAGCGTTCAAAATTTAAAAAAGGGGGGAGACTATGGGGGACGGACTGCATTTTTTTTTGAGATTTCTATGGGCGCTATCTGAGTTATTCGCATAATTTAACATTGTATAAAACAATACATTTGTATAAAAAAGATCTATTAAGCAGAGAAAATACGTTCTAAATACAACTCTTACGCTTTAAAGTGAAAAAATAATGTATGATATTTTTATTTGTTTTTAAACAAAAAAAAATGTAATTTCATATAGTATTTTAAACATTGGTAATCGTATGTAATGCTATACAGTATACATTGGCGTAGCCAGGATTTTTTTTTCAGGGTGTGTGTGTGTGTGTGTATCATATTGCTAACTAAGTATCATTTGTAAATAAATATCGCATTGTAAGCGATATTTATTTACACCTGATACTTGTAAATAAATATCGCTACAGTGGCGTAATGCTATACAGTATACAGTGGCGTAGCCAGAATATTTTTTCAGGGTGTTTGTGTGTGTGTGTGTATCATATTGCTAACTAATGTATCAGTTGTAAATAAATATCGCATTGCAAGCTAAGTAAAGTGTCAGATTTAGAAAAGGGGGGCTGCACCGCCCCCTCCTCTAGATACGCGCTATAAGACTTGTTCCTCGCGTTCGAACTTGTAACAAAAGTAACGAGTAAAGAATACTTAGTAACCGTTAGTGAGTTTACGAATACATACCGGTATTGATATTTTCGTTACTTTTACAGCACCACTAATACCTTCAGCACTGTTTTTAGCAGTGCAAAATTCGCATGCAGCGATGTATTTTTAGGGGAGGGGCGCAAAAGGTGCTTAGACAGAGTAAGCCAACTTCGCGATAGTGTAAGTAGCTCGGAAGAATGCTCGCCAATTAAATCGCCAAATTGTTAAAATTACAGTTTTACAGTTGGTAGAGATACACGATAGTAGCAAAATTTAACAGGCCAACAGGGGATAACTAGGAGAGCTTGCAACTCTAGACATTATTTTGAACTCCTGTCAGAAAGTTCTTAAAGCAACGAAAGAACGCCGTATGGGCGCCAAGCAAAGAAAAAAAACTAATAGTTTAACGTACAAATGCAAAGTAACTTACAAAACGGAATTAAGATTACATAGCAGCCAGAAAGACGGAAATTTAAAAATTGCAAATAGAAATTAAATTTAGATTATGGAAAAAATCAAAATATCCATCACAATTGGGGCAAACTTTAAGGGAAGGTAGGGCACATAATAAGGAATAATAATAAAAAAACGCCATTTTCTATTACCTCTTGGTAATCACTATTAGAGAAAGTTCTGGTAGTGTTCGTCCATGAGACACCCTGTACAGGCATGTAGTATATGGAAATTAAAAGTTCGTCTTATAGATTTTCATACATTATTGAAAAATGGGTTCTGGAGGCTTGTCACTTCATTCAAGAAAATAATATACAGGAAACAAAATTTATTCTACAATGTTTTTTTCTAATTTAGAAGAGTTAGTATTTACTATCTAAAGTATGAATAAAAGTAGATTCTGTATTTGCTGATGTTAAGGTTCATGCAATATTCTTAAGTTTTCCGATTGCAAAATAATGAAGGTAAATCTAATAACAAGTGCAGACAAATTAATACAATTTTGCCATTCAAAGTATGGCAATTTATTCGGGGTATTTTACTCACGAATCGTTCTTTATTTTTAGCTCGAGGGGGGGGGGTTTGAAATATTTTTTAAATTTTACAGGAAGTGAGGGAAAAAAAACGAAATAAGCTAAAATAATTAAACTTAGAGGTTCCAGTTATCTCGCATGTATTCAGCAGTAAATATAACTCTATTGAAAAGTGAAAACCCTAAAATTAAAATCTTGTAGTAATCAACTTATAGCATCATACCTCATAAAATTTTCAGAATTTCGAGGAAAAAATAACGTTGAGGCCATAAATATTAATTTAACTCTCCAATAAAAGACAAAATTTATTTATTTGGAAATAAATAAGTGGAAAATTTTGAATCAAACGAAATAAAATTCAAAATTTATTTGTTAAGTAAGTACAAATATGTCACTTAATTTTTCTAAACTTAATTCACAAATATCAAATATCCTTTTTTTTTCAAAGCACTTTAACAGGACCATGTAGGATGTAAAATGTTCAATTTTTCTTTGAATGATAGAACTTAAGACATTTTAACTTCAGTTTTAGTTGTTACAAATTCGTTATCACACTCTCGTACTGACTTTGTGCAAGGATACCGGTACCACTGGTCAGTGCCCGCTATTCTTTAAGTTAAATTATTGTGATTGCTTAAAATGCTGTTTTTCGTTGACTCTTTTGTACTGTATTTGCCGTCTCGATATGCCACACGAGCTCATCACAAAATAGAGAGCTGTAACTTTTCAAAAATTTGAATTGCTTCACTGTAGACTTTGGTGTATGATGAGGTTTGAAGATTTCGCCATCATTTCAATAACGAAATATGAATTAATTTTAACTCTTAAAACATTTCTTAGCAAAATCGGAGAGATTTCAAAGATTTCTTATAAAGTTTTCTTATGACCACCCTGGATGTTAAGAAGCTAATGCAAACATTTTAGTTTTAGAGGTAGTTCACCAAAGGCGCACAACAATTTTCTAAATTTCTTTTACAAATATTTAACCGGAAGATATGACTGAAAAAAATAGTTATTGGATACACTGACTAAACACCGATATCTAAACAGAATACCAGTTGCAATTTACAAATATCAACTTCATTATTAACTTATCGTTACAAATTGTAAGAAATCCATGAAAAGCAAGACCAGTTCATGTAATTATTGCATAGAAATGTCTCCAATACTTTCTGAAATTTCTTTAAAGGAATTTCACAATGCGATAGGGTTTCCCATATAAAAAAATCCACTAAAAAAACTTCAAAATATTCTACATAGAACAGATCGGAAATCATTCCGGAAAGAGCAATAATACTGTTCTTGAAACATACCAAGAAATTTCTAAGAACATCATTCCATATACGTCAATCCGAATATGAAAATTTCACGAGCTTTTTGAGAAGTACAAAACAAGCCGGATTGATTTGAAAAATTCCTCTCTGGTACGTTCAATTGCACGTTGCTTCGAATCTAATGCAGAAATATTATGAAAAGTTACTGTAGATTGTAAATTCTTTAAAAATCATGTTATTTGCAAAGAGTATGACAACAAAAGGCACTGTACTAAAATTAAGACATCAAAACTTTTAAACTTCGTACTATTGTGCGTTGTGTTGATTGTAATCTGTATGACAATAATCAAATGTGTGAATTCCCAATGTAACTCAGATATGTAAAATATTCTAAAATTATTTTATTCATATTACTATTCTGAGATGATGCTGAAAAAAAAAAAATTCGGACAAAATATAACAAGTTTAGTTACATATACACTGTTCAAAAAGATAAAAAAGAAAAACTATTTAAAAATCGTCAATTTCTGAAGCATGTATTTTTCTAAAGTTAGCTTAGTTACATAAATCAGAGTCAAGACGACGAGTGTTTGAGAACGTAGGAAAATCCGAAATCTGCAGCAATCATTAAACCTTCAATTAAAAAGATTGGATGCTTGTTAAATAGTTGTATTTAAAACGGTTTAGCGAAGATTTACAGGAAAACTAACTAACTAGTTGATTTTCCCTCACAAAACGGTACCTCTGGGGTTGTCAAAACTAAGCATCGGGGTCTTCTGCTTGGTATTTGCTTCAAAATTAAGAAGGCCCGCTGACGATAGGTAGTGCTGTCATCTATCGGCGCTGAAATGAGGTAGAAATGAACTCTTGAGGAGTTTGTGGAAGAAATTAACATCCCCTTGGGAGGTACTGCCGCTATTGATCTAACCTGGTCATGGGGTTGGTACAAAATGCTGTAAAAGCAGAAGTGCCTGAGCCCCCATAATCCATGAAAACAAGACAGATAGACTGGTTGAAGGGTTTTAATACCGGTTTACTTTTCACTAAAGTATCAGAGATTTCTCTGGCTCTATAACTACATAATTCACCTTCACTTAATAAAGTTTTTTTTCATAATAGCATAATTATTACTTTTGCGATACTATCTCTCTATCTCTTTGCGTGTATGTACACCCTCCAAAAAAATTATTCGAGGAAGAGAGAAATTTCCTATTTTAGATTTGCGAATAATAATTGAGTTTTTGAAAAACGCACAACCTGACAGAAATATGGAAATTTATATTTATACATAGCCTAATTCATATTCTATGATAAATAATTTTTAATATACAAAACGAACGTAGGAAATTTCTCTCTTGCTCGAATAATTTTTTTGAAGGGTGTATATGTGTATATATCTACATACATAAAATACCTTTCTTGTCTGTTTGTTTGTCCACTGTAGTCGCCTAGACCGTTCTTCAGATCTGGACGAAATTTGGTTCACTGACTATTAGGACAAGAGCTGGGGGAAAAATCGATTATTACTATTATTATTATTATTATTATTTAGTTATTGTATATTTTCCCAGTTTTGTCTTTTTTGCATATTTGCAAGATCGCAAGTCAAACTTTCGTTCGAAAACTAAATGTTTTATGTTATCGGAAAGTCCAAAGTATGCTTTTTCAAATGAGCCATGCTGAAACATAGTACATATTTTTTTTTACTATTTTTTAATTAGAAATAGAAGCATGTGAATAATATCCCATACCATAGTTTTTCAAATGCAGAAGAGACTGAACGCTAGAACATAATGACTAACTAGGAAATAAAATACTTTATGGAAACCGGACACCTGTTTGGCTGCCATGCATCTAGTTGAACGGTTTCACTATTATTGAACTACGTATACACATACAGAGTGTCCCAAAAAGTTGGTAACATGCGTTAAGTCATTATATGTTAGAGAAAAGTGGGCAATGCCACTTGAATAAATGTTCAAAATACGAACATCAAGAAAATAGGAAAAAGACTACGTTTAGAAAAAAAAAAAATCTTCTTAATTTTTAAAACGTCACACTTTTTAAATTTGTTTACGACCCCTGTACAAATAAATACCAGTAATAAAATATGTCCCCGTACGCTAATGAGGTAATTATAAAACATTTGGAAATTATATCCGAAAAAGTTTCAGAGATATGAAAATAAATATATGCTGACTTAAACCATTTTTCAATGGCTCTAGAAGGAAAATAATCACGCCAGAACATCGCGTATTAAGGGTCGTACAGAAATTACGAAAGAAAATAATTTTCTTGAACTCAAATAAGAAATATTTAGATTTAAATTCTTGTAAAGGCCATGACCATCTACGTTTAAAGATATATCTGAGACGCTTTATGATGAAAGCTTTGCATTTTGTTCATCATCCCATTAGTGTATGGGGCACATTTTATTGACTGAGAATTTTTTTTGTTAAGGAATCATATGCAAATTAAAAATGTGCAACACTTTAAAGATATTCTCAAATAGATAAAAAATTAAAGTGCGATACCGCCTTTTTCTTGGGACATATTGTATATTGTATATGTATAAACATATTGCTGCAGAAAACTGATAGATTTCTGGTTTCGTCATTCCCAAGTCCAGTAAGTGTAGAAAGCTCTAGTAAAAAGTCCACTGGTCAGGATGGAACACGAACTTAATTGTTTCTAGAACATCGTCGAACAACCAGCTGTACAAAATTCATACGCTCTAACGGTCAGGAGCTTGCTTATAACAGTCCGCTCAGTACCGAAGCTTTCACAGAGGCGGTATTTCTCACACAAAATAATACACTTCCACAGCCAATAATTCCGTGGAAACTTACGAGGGAAATCGTGAACCGTCCCTCAAGACTCAACAAGGAAGAATTTACACACAGAACTTAAAAACCAGCTTTTATATTGCCTCACAATGGTACAGTGATCATGTCACTGAAAATAGTAGGCGGCTGAAGTGTGGAGGTCCTGGGTTCGGAGACAATCGCACGGCTGTCGATCTAACGGTCTGGCGTTTTGGTAAGCTTTCTCCAGATATAGTGAATAACGCGTTAGAACCTCTTATAAAATGCTACCACGGCACGAAATGCATACCAGGGCACGCTAGATCACCCTAGCGTAGCGTTTCCATAATCACACAAACAAACAATCCACCTTTTAAAAGCAAGCAAAATATTGCTTTCAATAGCACAGAGTAATGCAGCAAACTCACTCCACGAGAGCTGGATGAGAACTGACTCTTCTGGGGCAATACCGGCTCTTTTTATAGTTTACGCCGAACACCGGGGAAGCTTCTAAAGAAAACTACCCGCGGAATGTTGTAGAACAAACTCGATTTTGCTTGCGTAATAGAAGAGTAAATTGCTTGCGTAATAGAGTAATATTAGGCTACTGTGTGATGCTGATGCAGGAAAACGAACTTTACAGGCCGCATTGGAAGAATCGCGCCAAATGTCTGATTATGGCGAAACATCGCGCAACTTGGCGCCAAAAATAAGTCTCCAAGGTTAGCAAAGGCCTAGCACCAATATTTCTCGAAATCCCTATGTTAACCCAAAACTCCGTATTTCGCTTTCTAGTTAACTGATGATGATGCAACATAATTCAAAATTTAATTATTTGACGCATAGAATATAAATTTTAAACAAGTTTGAAACAAAGAACAGCGGGTTGCTCCAAAAAATCGTAACAGTATACTTTAAAAGTATCTGGCTCAAATGGAAAGGATGGCAGATGAAACTAATATGATTTAAAACTTCAAAGGAATGTAGCGCTAAAAATGCGTGGTATTTATTCACTTGTTAGTAAGCGCTCCATTGTTGATGCACTTTTCAAATTCCAAATACCATTTCACTTTGAATGATAGAATTTTCGGTGAACTAAATCATTTGTAATAAAGCGTTATAAGGAAAGTTAACTAGTGCTTCAACGTTTTTGTGAAGTGGCTATTAACGAGTGAATGAAGAGGACATTTTTAACTCCGCTTTCCTATGAAATTAAAAATAGTCTTACTTCTCTCTACCACCCTCTACAATTATATCTGATATTTTTATTCACCCTGAATATATTAACAAACACCAAAATTCTATAACAAATTATAAATCAATGTAATAAAGAAAAAATAAATGCATGCACATACTCAGACATGCATAATCCAGCTATACATTTCAGTTTTTCATTATTCGGATAAACATGACTGATAAAAGAATTTTATGTTGTATATCGAATCCTTGTTTCTAGTTTAAAATGCATATTGATTCTATTTAACTTGGTTTGTCTAATTAATTCAATGCTTAAGAATTTAAGAGTATAACCCATGTTTTATTGAAATGTGTATTCTTTATTTTTCCTGGCTTATTAGATATATTTTAATACTGGTCTAAGTTTTTATGTCGAGTGTGTTTGGAATCCTTTTTCCGAAAGTTTGATTATTTACTTCATATATTTATTCTATCACAGCAACTGTTCGATGTGTTTCGGAAAATATGCAGAACATTCCATGTATTTGAAACTGCTCTGGTCAATTTCCTCTCTGATGAGGCTTGAACTCAGACATTATTTTATAAATTTAAAATTACTTTTCATATTTCACTGAGCAGGGGCGTAGCCAAGGGGGGGTTAGGGGGTTCATAACCCCCCCCCCATGAGGAATTTTTTGCCATACAAAATGTATATTCTTCACTACATTGTATATTCTTCACTACACTATATTTCAGACAGAAAATCAGAAAGGGTTAATTGTAAGCATTCTAAGTGCGTTAAATGAATTTCGTTAAGGCTTATACCTACCATTTACAAAGGAAAACTTTTACCAAATTGAATAATGGGTAAATTCTGGGATTTAAAATAGAAACTTTGATAACAGGTATGTGGAGATGGCAAGCACTAACAAGATAATTGATATTTCTGGTAATGTGAATGCAGATGTCCCACTGGGAGTATTGAAATTTTAGTGAGAGTTTGGTCACATAAATGGATTTCTATGCAGTTTTTCAAAGGATTAACATGATTCCTTGTAAATTAACTGTTTATAAAAGAATTTTGAAATAGTATATTTATTATTCCCTTTTCTAGATTCTCTGTTTTTTATTTTTTTCATTCAATTTAAAATATTGTATTCATTTTGATAAAAAGTAATATTTTTTGAAAATATACTAATAGTAGTTTTCATCTAAAATAAAATTTGAACTACGTTAGAATTAAAATTGAGGTAAGATTGTTTTTTAAGACATTAAATATTGTTTGAATATTTATTTTTTAAGACAAAATACACTCATCGAGTAAAGAGAAATTTCTAAAAATAAAAAAGAAATTACATTTTTTTCAAGCTTCTAAATATTGGGGTTTAAAAATTTTCTGGATTGTACCAAATTCAGCATTGCAATGAAACAGGTAACATGAATATAACACAAAGCGAGCTTGTGTGATATTTTTTTTTTCTAAATATTCTGGTAATTATTAAAACATAAATTATTCTAAATATACTTCTATTCTGGTAAATTATTCTATATTCTGTAATTATTCTGGGCTGTACTAAATTCAGCATAGTAATGAAAATCTATAACAAAGCGAGCTTTTATAATTTTTTTTCTAGATATTTTTACGGTTTTTATATACTGTTTTTCTTTTCATATATTTAATTTATGCTATCGAAATGTCTCTTCTATAAGATAAAATAAAGTTTATTGCCGTATCTTAACTAGATTCGGAGATATTGCGAACGAACCAAATACAAATTGCAGCTAAGTGACTTACTATCAGGCAAAACAAATCAAGAGCTTTGATCAGTAACCCTTAACAAGAAAATGGATCCGCTTGAGACTTGAACGTATTACTGAGGCATTTGAAGACGACCAGAAACTTTCTTCAGGATAAAATTGCATTGCAGTCGAAGTAATAAAAATAACTTAAGTTTGGCTTCCAAAAAAGAGTAATAATATTTAAATAACTTTGCTTTGAAATAAGGTGATTTATCGAAAAGACCGTAAAAAGTAATTAATCGGACGTGAAAATGCTATCTATAAATAAAAATAAAAATATAACGTAATACGTTATTGCATTTTAAAATACCTGGAGGTCAAAGTATATGAAGGTATCTACAATGTGAACTAGTAGGGACAGTTTTATAAAATGATTGGTATTTATATTGCTAAGAGGAAGAGGAAACGATAAATACAAAGGAATTATTTTAGAACTTAACACCAGGACGTGTTGTATGTTTATAATCATTTATGCAGTCAACTTTTTTAATTATAAACAGTTTAAAATGGTACTGGTTTAAAATGCTAATAATAATAATAATAACTGAACAAGACTGGTAAATCATGTTCAAGGCATCGATTATAAAGAACTTTTCAACAGTCTTAACGCTTACAGCATCTCATCATACATTATCAAACAACTATCTTTCTTCAATGAAAAGACCTCATAGCACAGATTAACTTTTACTGTCTATCGTTGCTTCCCTGATTTCTTTTGGAATCAACGATGAACAAAGAGATGAAATATCTTCCACGTTTCTCATTAGAGATGGTGAAAATATCATAGCACCAATCTCTCATAGAATTAAATATTAATCTCCATAAAAAATAAAGGATACTCGTATAGATAAAAAATAATCCTTTGTATTGGTAGTTTCAAAATTAAACATAAAATAAATATGTTAAGAACCTCTTAAAAATGTAAAATTTATACAGGAAGGTCCATGTAAGTCTAAACACAACTAATTTTTATTGTTCAGAACTGAAGATATAGCTTACGTTCAAATCTTACTTTTCGTGAATGGGTATTGAACAGCGTACTATCTTGCAACTTCGCTCTCATATTTCAGTACTCTTTCAATATTGTATTCAGTAACATGGATGGCACCTCTTACAAAAGTGCATTTCTTTTAAGGATTTGTTTTTCCATTTGGGAAGGAAGATAACTGTCACATGTTAAATTAAGAGCAGAATAAGATTAGCAGTAAAAATCTTTTATTTATTTTTAACTAAAAGAAAATCATTTTATGAATTCAAAATTAATTTCAGAAACCCGCGGAAATCAATACGTAACAAATGTAAATGTACTTAAAATTCTACAGAATGAAAGGGGTAAAAAAAGAAAAGAAATTTCAAAAAATAGCTTGACACACATTGCACATTATGTTTATTATTTTATTTATTTAGTCATTTATTTTTGCTTGGCTATAATTTAGTCAATAAAAGTTTCAAATGTACATTTTCTTACGCTTTTTTTTCCAAGCTCTACAGGAATTTTTCAATGTTCTCCAACTATCGTAAAACAAATTTCATAACATTGGCTTTTACCTTACAAAAAACAATTAACCTACAATGCTTAAAAAAATCTTGTTAAATACTTTTAAAAGCTTCTAAACGTTTAATACTTCTAAAACGACATTATTCAAGAAAAAGAAAATAATTAAAAATCCAAATCAGAAGAATTCTGAAATCTATTTGCATCTTCAAAAGAATGAATTTTAATTAATTTTGTATAATTAATAAATGTTTCGCTCACAAATTGAGGTTGAAAATTTTGTTGATGTCTGAAAACTTTGATTATGCAAAAACGCAAGCGTTAAAAAACCGTTATTTAATGTCTGAACTTTTATGACTTATTTCTTTCAGTATACGCCAAGTTTTCGACAAGAAAGAAATTTAAATGTGGATTTTTAATTTGCAAACGCATTTTCTTTTTAGTTAATTTAATATAGTAAACAACTTTTGTTAAGTTTCTCCTTTTAGCTTTATTGAGTTTCCTTTCAGTGTCATAAAACACTAATTCACCTCTTTGGGTATTAACTCCATGAATAAAACAAAACTTTTAAAAAAGGAAAACAAAAACTTTTAAAATTAAGAAAATAAGAAATTGAATAAACTTGGATAATCTTCACTTTGAAATGTACCCAAAAGTTTGAAAGAAATAAAAAAAGAGAGTTTTTTGTGTTTGTTCATTCATAGTTTGCACTGTAAAAAAATAGAAAATATAAAACTGTGACTTCTTTTAATAGTTTTAATAATGCATGCATGCCAATTATTTTTTATACTACATGCAGCAACTTTTTTTCAGTCTACAGATACATTTAAACAGCAAATTTAGAGGTTTTTTTTTAGATGTGGAATTTTTCTCATTTTCTTGGGACACTTCTGATACAGCGTGCCCTCTAAAATCCTCTTTGTCATAATTATCTTCAGAAAAGATCTGTCATACCTTAGTCATAAAAGTGGGGTCCAGACATATTAATATGGCCATGCGCTACGCAGTGAAACAGTTTACAGCTCCAACTGGTGGCTAAATTCGGAGTTAGCTTTCTTATCTCAAAAGCGATGTGAGATATGGTAAAACTTCATTTTAGTTTTTCAGCTTCATCAATTTATTACGAAATGACAGATTGAGCGCATTAATGTTGAAAATAGAAGACGTAAAAGCGTATTACTGGTGCTTGCGGCAGCGAGTCTCTTGCAGTTTTCTGCAATGTGCAGAGGAAATTACAGACCAAAGTCCCTATGTGTAGTCTTGATAACGGAAAACGCTTTGAACATGAAGGCTGAGTCATCCTCATGCAAGTGCAGCTGTAAAAAACGCGACCTAAGAAATGCGCGTTTTAAGCCTTTCGTTTGTAAAATGATTCTGTAAAATGATTCTGTAAATGATTCTGTTTTAATGCTTTGAAGGTGTATTTTCTTATTAAATCGATGATTCTGAACAGATATATCTGTTATTTGCCCCTTAATTCGTCCCGTTATTGAGATAAGAACACTAACTGCGAATTTAGCCGTCAGATGGTGCTGTGTACCTGATATACAGTCGAGTTTTGACTTATGCGAGTGATGCAGTTCAAGACCCTTCGCGTAAGTCAAAATTTCGTGTTGTGAAATAGGGGGTACGTGCACAACTTTCTGAAATACATGCACAGTTACTTTAGCCACATAAACACACTTCGAACTGTTTTAAATCATTCGAAAAACTGTTACCATTTCCCACTTAAAGTAATGAATAAAGCCAGGTTTAGACTGGGGCAGTTTTGGCGCTTCCGCAGTCAGTGATACTTAATCCTAACACCCCGCACTTCTGGTTGTTTGCGCTTCTTGCGGCCATATTCCCCATTTACTTGACACCCGTGTTAACCCACCAAAACGAGGGTCAGATGTCAAATGGATGTGTATTTGATGTCTATTTGACGTCTGAAGGGGTTAACACGGGTGGCAAGTAATTGGTGAATACGGCCGTGACTGCTGGCGAAAAATTTCCAGTGACCGTGCGTTGGACCGGTCACTGGAAATTTTTCGCCAGCAGTCACTGGAAATTGGAACACTATATATGTTCACTATAACTACTTCACCTTCTATTCTACACATAACTATTTGTCACGTTCAAGCGATGCTGGAACAGACCGATTTCCAATAATCGTGCTGTTCAATGAGCCCGTAATCTCGTGTTACGGGCGATACGTCCACTTCAGCTCTGAGATACGTTATTCGTGAAAAACTAGCGCAATATCCCATTCGCGTAAGATAGATCGCGTTGTAGCGCGAGTCCACTGTACACTGGATTCTCTCTTTACGCTTTTTTCCTTTTCTTCCGCGATTAAAAAAAAATGGGCTGTGGCTGTGTAGTGGACACGGTCGTGTGTTTTATGTGAATACGTGCACGTAACGAGTAATATTTTCTTTGTTTCATCGGTTTCAGAAAAAATAATGTAACCAAATAATTACTGTGCTATAAATTTATTGTTCGAGTCCAGTGATTACCTACACGTACCGCACAGTTTAAAGTCAGCCACTGCCTCCTCTGGGAAAGTATTACTAAGCAACGGTTAGTGTTTTACCTTTGGTCCCTTCAATGAAATCAAAAACGATAGCACTAGCTGCTGTTCAATGAGTCTTCATAATTGGCGATCTCACACGATCGATGTCTGTAACTTCGGAGTTGATACCGAAGCGATTGCATCATACACTTGCATAGGCTCGGGCGCCCCAGCTGCAGATGTACTGGCGCAGTCATTTATCCTCTCGGTAGCTTTCATTCTTTTACGTTCTCGGCACCGCTTCACTCTGTCATATGATGTTTTAGGGGTATCAGTGGATTGCTCTTAAGAAGCCCTTGCCAACCCTAAACATTTTCTATAGTTGGCTTTTCGACGAATATAGGCGGACATGCATTATTTATTTTAATTTTTTTACTTCAACACTATATATGTTCACTATAACTACTTCACCTTCTATTCTACACATAACTATTTGTCACGTTCAAGCGATGCGTCACTCCTAACTCAACGTAACGAATTTTTTTATCCTTTAGCTAATGAGTGGTGTAGTAAACTTTGGACGTAGATGATAGATAGATGATACGTAGCAGCTGCAACATCAACCCGTATCCCCCCGATTTTATTATTGTCTCTCACTATGGAAGCAAGTTTAACGAAGTATTCACGTCAAAAAAAAAAAAAAAAAAAAAAAAAAAAAAATCAAAAACAGTTTACCGATCTTTATTTTATCAAGCGTTACAGTAATACTACTATTTTATGATAATTTTTAGACCTATTGTATACTTTTACTACTCAGCAGGACTTGAAATATGATTTTAATGCTGGCAGCAAAAAAGGCTGTGTGCTTTTATATGCTGGCTGCAAAAAATATTCACCTCACGGCAAAATCTTCAATTATAACAGTTTTCGTTATAATGGCAAATTGCAGAGTATTTTTTCTTAGCTCTAAAAAAATAAAATTAATAACATTGGCCGTGTTAGCCGCGGCTTATTTCGAGCCCCGCTATCCGTGATACGCAGAAAGGTATATAAGGAAGAGTTTATACAACGAAATCTATCCACTAGTTTTTTTACACGTTTTTCTTTTACATGGTAATTTGCTGAGCATATCCACTGTGTTAAAAGAGAAACCGGTGTGCTTTACTATAACTAGACTCCACTTTTATGCCAATCGCACTTGCCGTTCTGAAGTTAATCGGGTGACAAAAGACTTAAGCGGGAACACTGTGGTTTACGCTCTATAAAACTACTGTGGCAGAGAAGTAAAGCTAAATGCTGTTGTCTTACCAATTTCATACAAGACACATAACATAGTATTTCAGTCGAATATATTATTTTTTGAAGTTAATTAAAGTAAAAAACGCTTAGTGAATATTTTATACATATTTAAAAGGCGTGAGTACATAACTAATTAATCGTACCTATCAATATTACTAGATTCCCTAGTACAGTTTTTTAACGCACTGAAAAATCGGCAATTTTAACTATCATCACCAGCATACTTCTACTATGATTTTGCTATTTATGGTATTCTTTACGCATTAAAAAGTTAGAACAAATTTAGTTTCTAGGTTTCTACTAACGCGACATATTAACGTTGCTTGAGCAAGAACTTATATATTTGGTAGTGAGAAACGAATTCTTTCAAATAAGTTAGGCTGATTGTCAGTGGCGTTACTATATCGTTACGACCCTCGGAAAATTTAACGGATAGGGAAACTCCCTCAATGGATCAGATATCCCTCCCCTCTTTATTACTAGGCATTCTAAAATTGTGTGATTTCTTTTTTCTCACAAATACCTTCAAATCTCAGTCTTTTTTTTCGTATCATTTATATTTGTACTTCAGCAGGTAACTTGCATTAATATAATGCAAAGCTAAAATTTTTAGTAAGTTTTATTCAGTGCTTGTTGCCGCCACGGGCTAGAAGCCCGTGGCGTCTTGCCCATCCTGTCGCACATTTGTTACGCCACTGCTGATGGTTTAGAGTTTCAGCTGCTTTTTTCCGTATATAAAATACACAAGAGATAATCCTTAGTATGGTACCTCATTCCTGACAAACACTTCTATTGATAACCAACGAGTATAACTCATAATTTTAACTCCGAAATTCCCTCTTTCTGAATTTAAATTGGCACTTGAAAGATATCACGGCCGTCGTTCTATGGATGTAATTATGATACTGTGTCATTCAAATCTGACTTAAGTCTAGTTATTATCATCTGCGAAGCTTGTTCGGATGCTGAGATTACTTAGCCGTTTATTCTGGGTGCAGCGCATTATGCACCTGATCTCTCTAATCAGAAGTACATTCTGTTTAGAGATGTGTTTCATTCATCGTTTTATGCAACTAAGATCTCTAAACAGAACATTATACAAGGTGCCCGCAAAGTCCTTGACAGATTTTAAAAATTCACAAAATCAACATGTTGTTGTATGAATATGCGGTTCGCACATTAGTGGTTTACAGAATCAAGAATTTATTTTTCCATCTTAAAACCAATTACTTCCAAAATGTGTTCATAGATAGCGCTACATTTCCAGTTTCCAGCAGCCACATTTCCAGTTTCCAGCAGTTTATTTCCAGTTGTCCCGAGTCAATAGGGATTATTCGTGAGCAGTGCCCCATCGAAATTTACCACTTTCGTCGACAAATGATAGCATGCAACTGCTTCTTCTACTGGTTGCATGGAAAAGAATCGTTGCGAAAATCCAGGTGTGAAAAACGCGAAATGCGTAAACGTGCTGTGTCTCACATTAACCAGTGTTGATGTCGCAGCTTCAGTACAGAGTCACAAGGAATGTGGCACTAACTACTCATGTAAAGGCCTTCGATTGATAACAAGGTGTATAGCTCACAAATGCCTGAAATATGATCCAATTTTAGGAATACCTACTGGTAAAATAGACCCATCAGCTTTAACATCTTGTGGATGGATCGAAAAACTATCCCGTGGTGGATTAATTCAACCAACAGAAGAATGGTTAGAGACAGTCAAAAAAATGGAAGTCATTTTCGGAATATTAAATGGACAAAATATTTCAAAAATAGATCGAGTGATAGAACCGCTGTGTAAGAACTTTGAAGAAAAATTTCCGCAACTGCACAAACACGTTATTAAACCTTATGTACGAACCAGAACATTTATCTGCTTGAATTATTTAAATGCAAAGCATAAACAGATGCAAAAAGAAAAGAATGCTGTTCGAAAATCTCGTAAATGGGCAGCATCTTCATGCACACTAAAAAAATAATTTCTTTGTCGACCCACTTTTGAAAAGGTAAAGATAAAATATAATATTTTGTGCACAATATTTTAAAAATTATTTTAATAAACAACTGTTAAGTATAAATTTTGTCATGTAAATAGCAGAGTGCTAAGAAAATTAAAAGTTTAAGTAAATTTAATTTGGTGTTTAATTCTCGTTTTAATTTACATACCAAAACTACACTTTTAATGTATTACTTAAATGCAAACAAAGACATCTGTATTTTATGGAGCCTGTATATATTTGAGATTTAATTAACTCTTATATGTATTGTACTAGTTATTGTAATGCAATCGCTGTATCATGCTCATGAATATTTCAGTTTTACTTTAAATACCGAAACTAATATTTTACTGTATTATTTAAATGTAAACAATCATATCACTATTTTATGGAACCTGCATCAATTTTAGCTATAATTAACCCTAATTCATTTGATACTACTAATAATTTTATTAGTATTGTTGAGTCATTTTCATGAATATTTATTTTACTTTACATACTGAAACTAAGAGTATGTTGTATTTAAATGCAAACACACATAACACTATTTTATGGAATCTGTATGTATTTTAATTTTAATTTTCTCCAATTTGCTTGTATTTTGCTCCAACCAAAACACTTTAATTAAGGTAATTACTTTCCTATATCATTTATAAAATTTATTATCTGTCGCTAGCATAAAGCGTCTGCTATGGTGCTTTAGTTTTCTGCTCGCTGACTTTCGTTCCCTTAAAGACGTTTCAGTCGTACTTTATCCTGATTGGCTCTTCGTCAAAATTCTAGCTAATGCGACTGCAACTGAGAAAGAAAATTGTGTATGTTGGTATTTCGTTTCAAAATCCATAACTATATTTAAAGTTTCGTAACATGCTTAAGTAAAACACTCCGCGTCGAAACAGCATTTTGGCCTGGCATGAAAAGTTTTTAGAGACTGGAAGTTTTTAAGACAGTGATAGAAGTGGTCGTCCACGAAGATCAGATGAAAGTGTACAAGGCATTCGGGAAGCTGAATATGACGATGACGGAACAGCGCCACCTATAAATACAATTTGGAAGTTTTATTTATTTATTTTTTTTTTTACGATGTCCAAAAAAAAAAATAAGTAAATAAATTCGGGAGCCTGTGAAGTATTATTCTGCATACCACATTTTCACACAATAACGTGTTGCTTTTCTATGAATTTTTTAAATGCATCAAGGACTTTTCGGACACTCTGTATGATCGTTACCCTACAGGAAGATAACTTAACGAGCGAAACAAAAGGAGTACTATAATGAATTTTAATAATGATATAAACTCCTGAATAAAAAGATACTTTTGGTGATACTGAACTCTTATTCCGTTCAAACGAAATTGTAGGGAATTTGGTATTTTAGAAGATGTGTGTCTTTTTTGTTTTGACAAGTTTGTCTTTTTGAGTGAATTCGTCAGGTTCTAGAAAAATTTATATGGATATGGATGAAATTTGACTGTGTATATCTCAACTAATTTACATAGTGTCATATACAATTCGTAGTATAGTAGCTCAGATATAGTTTAAAATTAATATAGTCGTCAATGTAGAAAAAAAAAGTATCTAACAATACCACTTGGTTAACGAAACCTAATGGTTACGTTAACCCACGTTGTTGCTATGCAAATAATGAAACTGCAAAAAAAAAAGAATCATAGACAACTTTTTTAAGAAAAGTGAAACACTTTTCTTGAAGAAACAGGCATGCTGGCGAAACGAATTGAGACAAGAAAGTGAGACCTTAAGTGAAAATTCTTAGCAAAATCTGGAAGCGTATTCTTTAAAACAGAAATAAAATAATTTTTCATTCACTACCTCTCCTCACTCAGCGAAGATAGCAAATGGCCGAAAGGATATAACACAAAACATCGATAGATGGCTGAAGCATGACAGGCCTGGGTTCTGGACTACCGCGCTGCTATCGATCTAATGGTCTGGAAAATATTCCCCCTTAGACAGACGGCCCTCCTGCAGCTATGCGTTCTTCACAAACCAGCAAATCTATTCTAAAAAGAGAAAGTAAATGGTAAAGATACCCTTTTCTTTAATGAATATTTTCGAGTGTGGAACTCATCAATGAAACAGTGTGCAGCAGTAATATGTAATAATTAGCAGGGTAATGCAAAAAAGAGCTGAAATTAAGTTTTTTTGAAGAGCTGAATTTAAGTTTTTTTGTTTGCTTCACTTCTTTCCCAAACAGGTTTTTGAATCTTCCTACAATATGAAAGCAAAGGAAATGTTCTCTCCGGCACAAAACAAGCTCTTTTCTAGTATTAAAATAAAATACAAACAAAAAAAAAACCAAAAAAAGAGAGAGATAGAGGGAAAGAGATTGAGATAAGGTGGGAATATATTTTAGTTTAACCCGAGGAAATGAAAAATTCTATTTTTATTTTTTGTGTGTAAAAAAATTATAGATATCTTACGTTAGAACAAGAGAAACCGGCTGTGAAAGTTACGAAATCGAAAAAAGAGGGGTTTAGAAAAGTAAAAAGTCTGAATCGAGAGTGCGGTTTTTCGTTTTAAATCGAAAATTATAGGACAAACAAAGATAACTTAATGGGAACTATAAAATGAAATTTTTAAAGAAAGAAAATAAGTTGTGTTCTTTGTAATTTCATTAGCACGCAAACACTCGTCAGTATCAACTTAGTATGAGTATTGCAATTTGGAAAAAAAAATTCTTTAAAAGTAAAAGAAAACAATTCAAAATGCAGTTTGCAGCCATTGATAACAACAAAATTTCTTTACCTTTAACTTTAATAGATTGCTTTTAATGAAAAAAAACGTAGTTTGTGTGTGTGTGTGTGTGTGCTTTCTTAAACACAAATATTTTATATATAAAAGATTGTAAACGAATATAAAAGTACTTTTCCGAATTAATTGGCTAACTTCTTCTAGAGGGTTTCTCTAAATTACTTCTTTGAAACTTAAACCATACAGATTTATTGTTTATAAACAGTAATGGTGGTAAATAGTAATTATCAAATCTTGAGAATATTTTATACATGCACTGCTTTGCTGCTTTTCAGTTAGTAGATATAAATAGTATTAATTAACTAAAGAAAGACTCACTGAATCCGGACTAATTTGTCAATGTATTTACGTACAGAAGGCTATAATATTGAAAATGATGACTGTTGCTTTTTTCTAAATGTGTTCTTCGTTAATAAGTCCAGTGAGAACCACATATAATTGCTACTAATTAGCATTCAGCTAAAATACTTTTAGATGTGTAACGTTTCAGAAGTACTTTTTCTTTCGTTAATTAGTTCAAAATTTAATGCTTAAATACAGGAAAACAATACCTTTCTGTATATGAATTTGATAAAGCTTCCTTTTTTAAAAGCTGCTCTGGCAAGAAGTACTATAAACATTCTCATGTAATTTATTTAGAAAGCAAACATTTACTTTAAACTATAAATATATTACTTATTTATAAACATGGTATATTTGAGCATTTTTTTACGGAAGAACTGATAGACATGATTTAATTTCCTATTTCACAAAATTTAATTTGCTATGTTACAATGAAACAAAATGATTAAAAATGCGTACACGGTATAAAGTAATGTAAAGGTGTTTTACGATGGACCCCCTAAATTTGATGATAATCACTGAAAAACAGTGATTCTTAGAAGTATGAAATTTGTAATATGTTTATTCAAAATCGTAAGAATATAATACAGAAGCCGTATAATTTTAGTTACAAATTGCATCGATATATGGCGCCGTAAGCGGCAACACGGATACAATAAAGAGAATTCAAACGTTAAGAACAATCACATGAAAACCAATTCATTGTGAACAAGTGAAAAGAAGTAATAGCGAACTTTCTGATCATAGTTTTTCAAAAATTAATGTATCGTCCACAGAAAGCACTTGACTAAAATTGTTATAGTTTGTAAATTTTATTTCATTATATTGATGAAATTTCCTGAGAAGAACTCATTGTTTATAAATCTCGGTTAAGAAATTAGACGAACACTTCAAGACCTTCTCCAAAGTGATTATTTTAAAGGTACATGAAGGCGACCTTTACTACCTCACATTGCTATGTGACCCTGAACCATCTTGACGTATTCTGTCCTCCTAGAAGTTTGTCCTTCTAATTTTTAATCATCCTGTACATATATATAGATTGAAAGAGAAAATGTAAAATTATTGACACTTTATTTGTGACTTTTTATTTAAATAAAGTATTAATGTACGTTGTTTTAATAAAACGATAGAAACATCTGACTTTTAACGCATTTTGTCTGTGACAACATATATATTATATTCTTTATTTAAAGTTTTGTCATGTATCAATGTCATAAATAAGAAAATAAGCAGAATAAGATACATTCATGTGCATTTGAAATTTCTTCTCTACACTTATTTCGAATCTAGCTTACTTTTAAGACAGAATCTCAAGAAAATTTTGATTTATTTTTCTGATATTTCGAAAATTCAATATAGATATTTAAGTCCAGGCTGCATATAAGACTCAGCTTTGCAGATGAAAGACACAATGATAGCGATATCAAAAGGCACGTCATTCCTTTTATGCATGAAAAATTATGTATATACACAGAAATGGTAAAACAAGCAGTGATTATCTTATATCCTTATGCAGAACTTTATGTAGAACTGCATCATCATCCGATGTAAAATTAATTTTTGTTCTTGGTGAAGAAATAAATTGCGAGGCTGTTTTTTTTTTTTTTTAGAAATTTAAAAACGAAAATGAAATGAAAGTTTCGAGCAAAAGTAAATGACTTTTATAAAAATATAAACGTTAAAGAAATGCCAGTTTCATGCAAACTATTGATATCTTGATGCTTATTTTTATAATGAAATGTTCAATAAATATGTTTTCACGCTAAAAAAAAAGTATTATGGCATACATATATTATCATTATTTCTATGAACAGGAGGAAAATAAAAATGCATGCTGTGCTAATTTATATAGAAGCATTATAAGAATCGATTATGTCAGCGGTTCTCAACCTTTTTAAAGTCGCGCCCCCCAACATAGGCTAACTTACGGTGGCGCCCCCCCCCTCACATTTTTCAGCATACATTCACTTTTTTAATCTTTAACAATGAACATTTAATCGAATTTTCTACAAAATAATGTTATCAGTAAAGTTTGAATGAACATTTTAAGTGAAAATTGATATATTTTTGAGTAAAAATGAGAATAAATAAAATGATTTTTTTAAAAACATGCATCACTATTTGCACTTCGGTTTTTCTCGCCCCCCCCCGCTGCAAATGCTCTGCGCCCCCCCTTAGGGGTCGCGCCCCACAGGTTGAGAAACGCTGGATTATGTAATTTTTTACTGCAGTGTTAATATTAAGTTATTAAATTTCATATACACATCATAATTTGTATCATAAACCTCGCAATCGCATATTACTAGCAGATGATTGAAGTAAGGGAAAGCCAAAACGTCTAAGCCCATCAGAGCCATATAAGATAAGATAATACATGTTTCTTTAACCCGGCAGTACTCGCTCAGGGTATAAACATACCCCCAACGCTTTTGTTTTCGATGGGCCTTCCTAACATTTTTGTTGTGTGTGTGTGAGTGAAAGTGGATGACACCACGTGTAGCTGGATCTAAGGTCATAACCTTCAAGGGGGAATTTTTTTTTTTTAATTCTTCAAATAGGTTTTCGGATATTGCCACGTCGGGTGTGACATACCCTGCGCGAATACTTATGCTATTGTTCTGAGCTACCCCTTTTTTTTCTATGTACCTTCCAGATATTTTTTTGAAAATTGATGAGGTCTGGTGTATCTGACTTTAAGGTCATAACCGTCAAGGGAAAAACTTGTGGTAGAATACTTCAAATAGGTTTTTGAATATTGCCACGCCGGATATGTCAGACCCTGTGCGAGTACTTCTGTTATTATTCTGAGAAAGGCTCTAGTTCTGAGTATATAAACACGTTTTTATTCTGTTTTTCAAGTAGTATTTATAAATGTACTGCTGCACAATTACATTTATTTTTCTATTTTTCACTTTTACCTCTCGTGTATCGATTTTAAGGTAAAAAAATTTTTTTTTAAAACCTTGGGTATGAGATATCTTGTTCAAGTAATTCCGTTTATTATTTTTTTTTTCGCGAGTAATCCTGGGTTAATAAATATCGGTGACTCTAAGACTCCCAAGAAATTCTGAATAAGAGAACGAAATGCATTATTTAAAAAGCTGTAATGAAATAAAACAAAACATATTTTTCAGCCCGTACTTTTAAAGTCTTGTGCTTTTACCTGAAGTATGCATTCCCTAAATAATGTTGGATCATAAAAGAGTATGCGCAATTAAAATTATGTATTTGAAACCGTCAAAATCAAGTTTCCATCATACTGTCGATATTGGTAAGGCGGGTACATTTAAAAGACGGAGAAAGAAAAGAAAAACATGTGCACTGCAAAAAAAAGTCTGTCAAATTTACAGAAAAAAAATATCAGCCAGGACGCCAGTTTATTTCCGTATATTTAACAGAAATTTTCTGTAATTTTTTACAGATTATCCGTTTATTTTACAGAAATCTTCTGTATGTTTTACAGAAGTCTTCCGTAATTTTTTACAGATCCTTTGTTTATTTTACAGAAATCCTCTGTGTGTTTTATAGAAGTCCTCAGTAATTTTTTACAGATTCTTTACATATTGCACGCCAATTTTACAGAAATATTTTGTGTGTTTTACAGAAGTCTTCCGTAATTTTTTACAGAGTCTCTGTTTCTTTTACAGAAATCTTCTATGCGTTTTACTGATTTCTTCTGTATTTTTTAAAAATTTTACAGATTCTCCGTTTATTTTATAGAAATGTATTTTTTTTTTGTTTTTTTTTTTTTTTTTTTTTTTTTAGATACTCAAGAAATCTGTAATTTTTCCAGATTCCCCGTGTTTTGTCGATGGTATATTTCTGTCAATGTAGCAGACTTTAACCATTTTTTTACAGCTTCATTTAAGGAATTTACAGAAAAAAACAGTTTATTTATGAAATATATTTTGTATTTATAACAACTTTCTTTTGTTTTTAATAATTCAATACCTTACTTAAAATTACTCCAAAGAATTACTTACTTACAACTACTTAAAAAATTCAGTAATTTTATGATAGTACTAGCTTCTTTCGACGACTTTGGCCCTGTTAAGTGGTAAAAAAATTCTGCTACGAAATGGTAATGAAAATAAATTCTTGAGTATGTTTTGAAATCATAGGTGACATTAATTATTTTCAATCAATTACATCCATACTTTAAAATTAAGTAACTGTACAAAATAAAATATTAATGTTGAAAAAAGAAAGATTTATAAGAACGATTGCTATCAATCAAGTAAAACAGTAATCAAAGACGCTGATTTCAAATGAATCAATGCATTTCAAAGCACGAAAATTTATACACAAATCAATGGATCAGGGGTGGGAGTGTAGATGTTCCAAGCATATAGTTTAAAGTTTATTTTTTAATGCTTTCAAAATTATTTCTTGATATTATTCATCAAGTATCCATCAATTTCTATGTTCATGGGGAGGGAAGCGTATCAGTTTGTCATGTCAATTGTCCCTAAATAAATGGTTGGGGTATTTGTAGTAAATGAAGTTAGTGGAAGTATTTACTGTAACGTTTATTTTTTAGGTGATTGTATCGCGTCATTGTAGTTAAAAGAATATATATGTTTGCTTCTAAACTATTGATTAATGTAGTGATGGCGTCGTTCAAGTAAATACTACATATATACAGTGAAACCTCTGAAAAACAGCTACGTTTGGTCCCATAAAAGAATGGCAATTATATGAGACAACCGTTCTTTGGAGGTTCACAATAATGTTAATTCAATAGTCTCAATTCAATTCTGGAAACTTCTAACAGTGTCTGTTTTAAGAGATGACCAGTCTTCGGAGGTAACCGTTAGTAGAGGTTTTAATGTATATACATATATGCATCTTATTTTTCAGAAATAGTTTTTAGGAGTTTAAAATTATTCTTGCATGATATATCTATGCTTAGATTTTTGTAATATCCATTAATAATCAAAGAAATACGTCACGAAAAATTGTGAAAAATTAGATTTATTTTAAGAAAAAAATACAGTATTTATAAAGTACAAACAAAGGAATATTTACAAAGTTTATTGTTTATAATTTTATAGATTTGCTTTCCAGTATTCATGGGTATTTCTTAATATATAATTAGTGGTCAATTAGCTCATATGCCGACATTTTATTAAGTATATTGAGAATTTTCATATTAACGGCATCGCGTTTTTTCACATCAGGATTCTTCTTGCATCCTCTGTTAGGATTTATTCCGAGCAAACACCTAGAAACAAAATAATTTACTTCAGTGAATTAAATACATTTAAAAAATCACATTTTACTTTTGACTCATCTACAAATTGAATTTTGTTAGCACAAGCTAGGAGCATAATAATTTTACTTTTCAGCAGCACTTGTTGTAATTCCCCCTCGACAGGCACGTAGCCAGGGAAGGGGAGACTTGAGGAGCTACACCCTCCCCCGAAAGTTCAAATATGTATATTTATATACAGGGGTGTATTTAGGGAAACAGGCTCTGCAGCCTCACGTCCTCAACAAGAGAGGGGCACCCAAGGGGCCCCATTACCACAATCCACCCAGTATTCTAGGGAAGGCTTATATTCTAGGGAAGACCCTTATTCTAGAGAAGGCTTATTTAAGTATTTCAGGCACTTCAGTACTAAAATACAAAAAGTTCCAGTATATTTTAAAAATGATCACTATGCCTTGCCTATGTCGGAGGGTGGGGGGCTCTTTCTTGCACCTTTCAAAGGACCCCATGATACCTATGTTTAAGTTATGGTATTTGAATATTTGAGCATCCCCGAATAAAAATCCTGACCATGGGGCTGCCCTTCTAAATTAAAATGTCAAAATTACCATCTTGTTTTAAAATAGAAGACTGGATGCATCATTGCTATTGAACATACGAAATAAATTTACATGATAAAATATTTTTACTACATTTAACAATATGCTTAATTTTCGTCAAATCTTTTTGAAAAAATAATGAATAAGAAAAAAGAATCAAATTTTCAACTTTTTAAAAGAGGAAAGCTCAAATTTTTAAGCATTCCTCTCTTTTTAAATGTAAAACTTTTATAAAGAACTGCTTACAGAGCGATCAGAACTGCGCTAATTTTTATTTACTTTCTTACATATCAAAGTATTGAATAAAAAATTTCTATCTATGTTTGGTGTTCCTGATTCAGGATAATGGCCACTGACTACACTTATGATTCGAGATTTTGAAATTTAAAACGTTGATGATCAGGCTGTATAATACGCATTATTAAAAAGATGCTTTTATAACTAGACAGTGATATGAAATGGATTTAAAATTTATGCTTTAAAATAAATAAACAATTTATCTTGCACAAAGCCTCACCATGGCACAGTGGTTATATCACTGAAAATGGTAGACGGCCGAAGTGTGGAGGTCCCGGGTTCGGGTTCCATCGCACATCCGTCGACCTAACCGTTCGGTGTTTTTCGTGGTTTTCTCCGAAACTTACGGGTTAATACGGGTAAAATACGGGTTAGGACCGCTTACAAAGACCCCCACAGAGGGTAACTCTCTTTTTTCGTCATTCGGACGAGGATTTACAAGCGGACTTCGAGCCAAGCACACAAATCCGATTTACATGTTCACAACAGCAGCAGGTAGTCACTATAGCGCAAGCGCGTTGCACAGATGTGTGCTTCGAATGCATATACACGTGTTCATATACGCAATATGTATTCAGTTATCACGAGCAGGCATGTATTCAGGAAACATTTTGAGAGGGGGGGGAGTCCAAACCGTAAAAAAGCAGAATTTTTCACAAACAGACTATCATTATAGTGACAAAAATCAAATAAATAAATTTTAGGGGGGGGAGAAGGTCCGAACTCTCAGGACCCCCCACCCCCCCTCTCCTCGTTAAATACTTCATATGAGTTTGCAGATAGTTTTGGATTATGTGCGCAGATAGCTTTTTCTTTTATCTGACTATGGTTGTTACTAAACTGAAATTGTATTTATTTAAAAGAAAGAAACGGGGGTTTGAGGAGGTGGAACCCCCCTCACAGAGTAAATGTTAACTTAAAATATAGTGAATAAGAATTATAAAAAAATCTATACATCCCTGTTTAAGAATTTAAAAAATGAATACATAATATTTAAATAAAATATTAATGCCATTGAAAATTTCACAAAGTTATGACAAAGACTTCCAATAATGATCAATACTAAAGCTGTTACGATCACCAGAAGCCAAAACTACCCTGTTTGTTCCCGTAATAGTCGCACTTTTTTGCCAATTTTTCATGTTGAAAGTCCAGGTGCGACTATTATGCGGGTAAAATCTACTATATAATATTGTAACTCTAAAGCTACTTTTTCTGCTTCAAAACGGGGGTGCGACTATTACGCGAGTAAACACGGTATTCTGCATCAAATGACTGCATCACTGTAAAGAGTTTTAAATCTCCCTGATTTTGAAGAGATTTTTGCAGAATTCCCTGACTTTTCCAGGCATAAAATTTCCCAAATCCCTGAATTCCAAGTCGCCCCTGAATATACAAAAAGAAAATCCCCACTGTAAAATTACTTCAAATCAAAATCTAGCTGTTTATCTCATACAAATGAAAACTTACTTTTAAAACTGAAGACATCGACTTTAACATTGATTTAAATTATTGACGGCACTTACGCGTTAGGAAACTTTAAGATACTCCTAGGAAATCAGAATTCTTATTGTAAGTATAGAAGATAGAAAATTATAAGTCTGGGAAGTGTATATATTATATTTGATGTGAAATCCCCCAGAGCACACATGCACACTAAAAACATCATAAATTGTTCGGTGTTAGACGACTATTCAAGTACAAACACTGAAAATAATCAGTATATTTATCACAGTGCCATGATGTTTAAGTTCAGCGATATTCTTTCACTTACTGGAGCACTGCAAACAAAATGATTGCGAACAAAAACACTCATTAAGTGGGGGGGGGGGGGGTGTGGAGGAAATTGGCCAAAAATAATTTTTAAACATAAAATCTATGCATGCATAGGAGGTTAAACGGAGCTTTTTAGAAGAAGCTTAGCTTTTTAGCGAAATAAGAATTGAAATAAACAATGGTATTAAAAAAATAATTTTTAAAAATTGTAAGGTAATTTTTTTGGAGGGGAGGGGGTTCACCCTATAATTCCCTCTCCCACCCCTTTGATTTGACCCTGAAAGAAAAAAATATTAAGTTGTTTCATTAACACAATGTCAGAAAACTGCTGCACTTAATTTTTTCTGAATTTCCCAGTTTTTTCGGGATGTTCAATATGTAATGGCTATAACAATCTATTGTTTTTACTTAAAATCGGCATTGTAGTGTAGGAATGTGTCACTGCATTTTGTGATTGAATCTCACTTTCTACTTGCTTCGATCCTCTATGTTCCAGGGTTCGTCTAGAAGGATTTCTAAATTAAAACCTGACTGATCAGCATAAAAATTTGATCGTCTTTTAACAACGAATCCTTTATAAAGACATTTCCATCATTTACGAACGCCTGCGTTAATTTCTTAATGATTTCCTTTGACCGAGAGTTTTTCAGCAAAACAAATTTTGTAACTTTCCTGCTCACAATCTTATTCTTTTTTAAAAATCTGTACTGCCATCCTTTAGATGCGCGGAATTTCAGTCCTAATTCGAATGCCTTTTCTGAAACCCAAGTTTGTAAATCACAATCATGTACATTTTTCTGTAATTTTCTTGCGTGTTAGAAGTGTTAAAACGTATATTTTTAAATTTGATTTAGTCTATATTTATAATCGCCATTCTTCTGAATTTGCTTTTCCCACAGATATAACTGCCTTTTATTTGTAACAAATTTAAAATAATTTTGAACACTCTGTAAACTGCGGGATTTTGCCACTATTGTATCCCGCCAGTATTTTACTGCAGTCTCCTTATCTTTTCAAGAAATAAATTGCTTATTTTGCATGATGTCCTCACTGGACATGAAGTCAATGCTTTCGTTTTCTAAACTAGAAAATATAGGATCTTCAGGGATATCGAGTAATAAGCATTGCTCATTTGCTACCAAATCTGTTGCATTTACTTTCTGATAATTTTGCAAGCTTTCAACAATTTGATTTTGCAGACTTTTTCTTCGTCTGTGCATGGAGACAATGTCATATTTTTCGAAGAAAAGTCCGCGTAAAGCATAAAAATAACATTAAGTATATTTGCTCCATAGTATCATCATGTGGATAAAAAGAATAGAATTAAAATAAATGCCTCACTTATGCGTAAACTGAATTTGCAGCTTGCAATGTGTTAATACAAATAAAAAGAAATTACTTTCTTCAGGGACTTTCAGAACTAAAATAAAAAGATTATAGGACTTCGTTTAACTAGTAGAAAACGAGATTAAGCTACTTAAAAAGCCAGTACGTTGAAATATAACACGGTATAGCAAACACTTATTTATAAATATTTCGAGTACGTACTCGCGTGAGCGTTTCAACTTTTCGACCAATTATCCCTGTCTCCAAATACTAGCTAAAGGGTTACAATTGGCGCGATTTTAACTAATTTTTAACCTTTAATTTCTCAAATTCTATGAGGAGATAGCAGCTAATTTTCACACAGTACGTTCCGTTTAGTGTGTACTTGTGATTGTGTGAAACTCGTTCCATTTGGTGAGTGAGCTTTTGAGAGGTTTCCTTGAAAGAGGGGAGCCCTCCGTTGGGTCTTTCGAAGGGGTCCTAATCCGTATTTACGCTAACTTCCGGAGAAAACCACGGAAAACTCTGAAAGGTTAACGGTCGACGGACGCGCGATGGGACCCGAACCCGAGACTTTCACACTTCGCCCGTATACCATTTCCAGTGACATAAACGCTGTGCCATGGTGAGGTGAACGGTACGTATCGTTCGTTAGTCGACCCAGAGCGTCACCTCCGATCAGTGCTGCCAGAAACTTTTGCACATAAATCGCAAGTAGCTGAAGAAAGAATCGCTAAGGTGACGTCATACTATGACGTCAGATCAAGTGATGCCCTGCACTGCTAAAAATCATTATGCGATTTGTCTGGTTGGTCCATTGGTTTCGATGCGTAGTTTTACACATAAAAGTCCCCCCCCCTCCCCTCACCCGCAAGTCTAAAATAAATATATCAAATTCACAGGTGATTTTTTTCGTTTCTTTTGTAATTGTAGGTAAAAAGCCTCGAATTCACAATCAAGTTCTATAACTGTTCTACTTCCCATCATTCAATGCCAAGGACGGATTAAAAGGGAAGACGGAGGGGTAAATGCCCCCCCCCACAAAAAAAGATTTCAACCTTTTTGGAAATATTTTCTACAAAAGAAACCATTTTCCCCCTGCCCTCAATGTTACATGCCACTTTTTACCAAAGAAGGCCGATATTGTTGCTTACAATGAGAGTAAATGCCCCGCTCTGGCACAGCTTCTTGCAGCCAACACTGAGGAGACTCAGTCACTAAGATTCCTCTTCTGAGTCCGGTGTTGCTACTCACAATAAGAGTAAATGCCCCGCTGCGGTCCAGCATCTAGCAGTCAACAACGAGGAGACACAACAGTGACTGAGATTCCTCTTCTGTGTCCAGTGTTACTAAATATGTGTCACCATTTAGTTTTCAAACGTGATAGCTTCATGCTTATTCAAGTTAAAGAAAGGTGATTAGTTAAAAAAAATATTAATTATACATTGTAATTAAATTATTAATTTTGTTTTTATTGAAAGACTACTGGAGATCAACAAAACATAATAATATATTTAGTTTATTTACTACAATGTTTGTTGATAGAAATTATTAAATTTTTACTATTAAGTATTCATCTCTTTTGCAAGTCCATTTAATAACATTATGTATATTCAGGGTGTTTTCTGGATTTTTAACAAACTTAAATAAATCAATTAATAATCAATTAATCTGTCTAATTACTTATTGCTTTAACATTAATTATCCTAATTAATCATGTGGCGTGAACATTATTCACAAACACTGAGGTCCTTAAAAATTTTCTAAGTTATTTTAAATGTCCATTTTATGGAAATAAAATAAGAATTCTTACATTTTTTATGTAACTCCTTTCCTTTTATTCTTGGGGTGGGAGTTTCCCTCCCAGTTAAATATTACTGTATTAATAATTAATTAATAGTAATCAATCTAATTAATTAACGTATTGTTTTATATCTCGCTAATTACTTATTGATTTAACATTAATTACGCCAATTAATTAATCTAATTAATTACGCGGCGTCAACATTATCGACAAACACTAAAGTACTTAAAAATATTCTAAGTCCAAACGAGCCCGGTTACGCCAACACGGCCAGTGAACAAAATCCCTACATAACATCAAACACTCACCTGAACCTACGTATGCAGTTGTAACTAAATATACCGTCCCTTTTCTCCAGCTCCAGCTAACGACACGTAGTACAATGTCTTTCCGTTTTAATTGCGCTGGAGGCGAAATGAGCCTCAAGGTTGAGAAATGACGTCTTCGTCTAGTACGCATGCGCGGGTGAAGATAAAACAGAAAAAAACTGTTTTTTCTCACGAACAGACTTATTCTGTAAATAATATGAGTAATTTCTGTACGTTTTACAGACTTTTTTTTTGCAGTGTGTGGAACATCTTTAAAAAATGTATATAAATATACATATTTTTTTTGTTTTAGCACACTTTGAAAACTTCGTAAATATTGTAGTCTTGAAATGATCAACCATAGAAAGTACAATAAAATGCTAACAGAATTTTTGTCCCTTAATTGCCTAATAAGAAATTCATTCCCATTTAAAATGCATAAGAATTGCTTCTCTCACGTCTCGACTTTCGGTATAATTTTTTTTTTCATTGTGCATCATTCTATCAAGTACTTTTACAAAAATTAAATTGCTATTTAATGTATGCCAATACGCTTTTTTAAAAAATAGTTGTTAAAATACATAAATTGCTGCGATTTGTGCTGTATTTTTTAAATCATCGAGCAGTAAACACGAAATCACGCTCTTTGCTTCGTTTTTCACTGAAATTTCTACATAACATGTGCAGTGCACACGAATTCTTGCTCTTTTGCTTCAATTTTCATTAAAACTTTTACTTAACATGTGCAGTAAGCACGAATTTCGCGCGCATTTGATTTATTTTCTCTGAAATTCTGCATAGCATGTGCAATAAGCATAAATGGAAGCAAACATATTTGCTGTATTTAGAGCGTAATTTGATACCACATGATACTGATGAGCTAAATAATATTAGTAGTTAATGGTCATACCATGTTCAAAATATTCATTCGTACGAGGACTGATGAGTCAATAATGCTAGGTATCAGTACTTGAGAGAGTGACCACCTGAGAGTATCATGTATTGTTGGAAACCTCTCCCTTGAATGTTTATTTTCAGAAGCAAAGATATCGAAAGTATGCACAAACAGCAATTTTCCTTTGCTTTCTTCGTAAATGTGGCATTATTTAAACATTATATTTTAAACAGTAGAATAGCCTCCTATCAATATTGGCAATTTTATAATGTTGAAGTAATAGAGGACGTACAAGATGATAGATGTTTTGAATAATTAACCCTAAAAAAATTATGCATACATTATGGCTTAAGAAATGTTTTTGTTACTCCGTAGCATGAAATCGTATACTGAAACCCACTGCAGACTTATTTTTTAAATAATGTCTTTACGATATGGATTTTTTATGTTTAGTTGACTAATATGCGTAACTGTATTTAATCAAAGTTACAAATAATCAAGACTGACTAAATCTACATTAAAATTTTTATTTTTTATTGTATTTGCGTTATTGTGTGATTTGTAACTACGGAATCTCCCAATAACGAATTCGTAGCATTCCAGTTGAAAAATTCGCTATAGAGAAAATTACGCGTACGGAGATTAGAAATTTTTGTGACATATAAGTAAATAATGCAAGCTATATAGTAAATTCGAGAAGCTATAATTAAAATCTGGCTTTCAATTAAAAGTCCTCGCATACATAAAATGCTCATAAGTGGGAACACTTCAGCAATTTAGAGAATACAATAATTTAGTAAAAGTACTTTCGTCAAAAAATTTCATCATTTTAGATTTCTACGAATTTCGTGATGTTAAATTTTCATTAAATTGTTCATATTTTGAAACTGTGCAGAGAATATAAGACGCGCACATTATCTGCCATTCGGAAAATTATTTCCTTGTTTTCGAATGATTATAGTATTTCATTTATGCTGAGGTTTTGGCTGTGACACGTATTCTTATTCAGAATCACTGCCACTTTCATGGTCATCATGTTTGTCTATTGCACTTCTTCATCTGTAGGATATGAAAGAATTGACAATTCTGCATCCATCCCGCCTGATTGCAGCATTTCTGCATGTTGAGGATTCGGCTGCAACACATCTTCTTATTCGGAGTCACTGCCATTTCCCTGGTCATCATGTTTGTCTAATACACTTCTTCATCTGTAGGATATGAAAAAATTGATAATTCTGCATCCATTTCGAATAATTGCACCATTTCTGTATGTTGAGGTTTCGGCTGTGACACTTCTTCTCATTCGAAACCACTGTGTTTTTCCTGGTCATCATGTTAGAATGTTACACTTCTCCATCGGTAAGCTCATCTTCATCCTCAGGTTCAATGTCATCTAACTGATCAATGAAAAACTGCAAAGATAAAAGTCCGAAGATATTAGTTATAAGGAGGCAACCATTTTATTATACGGAAAACATTTTTAATATTATTAATGCCTTAGAGTTCCGTTCCAAGTAAAAATTTCGTCATTGGCAGAAATTCGTTGTTGGGAGACTCGTTATAGGCAGAACCTACTGCATTCAGTATGAACGTAATTTATCGTTTATTAATGCCTTAGAGTTCCGTTCCAAGTAAAAATTTCGTCATTGGCAGAAATTCGTTGTTGGGAGACTCGTTATAGGCAGAACCTACTGCATTCAGTATGAACGTAATTTATCGTTTACTTGTTTCTTCTATTTTAATGCCTTATATTTTCACCCTCCTTATCTAAATGTGGAAGAAAACCATGTAAGACTATTTTTCATTAAATGTGTTCCAGGCACTCAGAACCAGATTTTATTCTATTAAAATCGAGGGAATAAATAAAATGACCATTTTTTATCAATCATTCCAATTAATAAAAACAAACAAAGAATCAAGAGCTACCGCTTTTTTGCAAACGAATGTAAAAAATCATTATTCCTTTAAAAAAATATAAGAGTTATAATAATATTATATCAATGGAAAAGTGCATCAAGCTTTTAATGCACACATAAGAGTCCCGGTAGCAGGAGCGTGGTAGACTTCAGGAAGCTATCATGGTAGAAGTGATTAGGAATAAGGTTCTATTACTCTTATTGTTTTATCGGGTTTATTATTCTATATATGTAACAACTGTAATATTACATCACTGTGCTGTATATTTATGTATTTGCTTGAAAAGAAATTTCTAAGAATATATAATACAGTATTATAAATTTACAGCTTGTGTGCCACTTACTTTATACACTCTTCTTGAAAATCCAATCGTCTGACAATATATTATATTAGCAATACTTGTACATTGTGCTACAAATACTTTTTCATTGAAGATGAGTAATTTTTGTCACGTTGATTTCTGGTCTTTCTCTATGTGACACTGAAATTTGTTAAACTTATTTACTCTTTAAAGTACTTTGTACAAGTGTGCCTTCATTTGAAAAATCACGTCTTTTTAAATTGTTTGTTCTAAGTTATTTTTTCTTATTCAATGAATGGGCAAGATGTTCTGAAAAATTCCTTTAAATCATTCTGATAAAAATGCCAGTCTAAGAGCAACTTTTGTATTCATTTATGTATGTGGCATATTGCAGTAAATATTCGAATACCTTATTCTTAACCTTGGGACAGTGGATAATGTTTCATCCTGTATGTCATCAGAATTTAGCATTAGCTGTAACTTGAGAGTGCGTCACATGAAAATCGTGTAAATGATTGATGAATCTCCAACCTTCAAAGAATATTATAAGTATATTTTTATAAAGACCAGATGTATGTAGATATGAATGAATATTTTTGTATTAAATTACTCATTTTGCGTACTTTTGCGAATTCATGTTGTCTGCATACAGTGACATGCTGTGTGATACGAAATAATTTCCTGTAGGAATACTTTGTTAAAATGTAAAGATATACATGAAATAAATCGATAATTTTAAAAACAGCATAATTTGTGATTTTTAAGAACACAGTCTGTAGTTTATTTAATGTTAATGTTAACGATGTAATTATTATCTACTTTGAAGCTTAATTGGTAAAATACACTCAAAAATGTCCTTAAAAATTCACGTACTTTTCGGTTGTAAACTTTTCTTTCAATCCTCGAAAAATTGTGGCTTAACGACTTTTGAAATCCCTAGTCAAATATACGGCAAATCAAACGATAATATAAATTCCATACATGAATTTATTTTAATGACTCGTCCTTTGGCGTAATAAAATGTCTTCCTTGAATTTTTACTACATGCAAACCAAAGACTATCTCCATAAATGTACTAAATTTCCCAATTTTCTAGATATTTTTTCCTCTGCAAACGTTAAACTACCATATATTTCGCATCATGATAAGTAATGAAAAGTCACTGAGGAGTTCAGCGACCATGAAATAGCTACAGAGAGTGCGAAATATCATAGTTCCTACAGTAGCCTGAACAGACTGGGAGGAAATAATTATGTGTCATCACGTATGTCACGCTAGATTCCTGCCTTTGGGTTTGTCGTGTTATTAGGATTTGATATCGAGTACTTGTTGGATGAATAATTTAATTACTAATGGACAGAAGAACTGTACCCAGCAACAGATAGTATCATTTGGCTCATGTCGATGCTGAATAGCTTCGTGCAGTTTGCAATGCGTGGTGTTTCTGAATCTGGACACAATAAATGCTTTATCTTACAACTTCTGAGGTTTGCGATAATTATTTTCTATTAATGGTTCTTTTCAATTACAGTCACCTGCTTTGTTGCTCATTTATGCTACAGTTGCTTTCTGACTGTCCCGTTTAGTTGGAGGAAAGTCATATAAAAGAGGTAATGAGGCATGTTTAATTATTAATTTATTTACTGTAGTTTACAGAATCGAATCTGAGTCCAATCTGAGTCTAATTGATCGAATCTGAGTCATTCCACATCGGAGTATATAATTTTTAATGTATTTTGAGCCAAATATGTAGCCTGCTGAAAGTTTTAAGGTAGTATGTATAATGTAATTTGATTTATAATTTTAAATGCGCGAGTTTTAAATACTCAATATACACTCGGTGGAAAAACAAAAACATCGGCGCCCCAAGAAGGAGTCGCCCGATTGTAGTGAAATTTCGTATGCAAAGACATTCGTACCGAACATGCAAATGATGAAAATCTGAATTCCAATGAATGAATAGCGGAAGCGCTAGCGCATAGTTACTGCGCATTCAGCAGGTGCATATAAAGAGCCATTCTCAAACTGATGGTTAATATTCCTGTTGTATTTCGACTGAGATATCTTACGTCGCGTCGGCTGTAACAATGCCTCGTCGAAGGATTCGTGCGCATTACGAGCAGATGTCGGTGTTTGAAAGAGGTCGTGCGATCAGACTGAAAGAGGCTGGTTAGTCGAATCGAAGAATTGCTCGAAATCTGCGTCAAAGCGATGCTGCTATTAGATGATGCTGACAAGAGTGGGTGAACAACGCGTCATATCAGGGTCAAAATGGTAGCGGTCCACTGAGGGCCACAACAGAACGTGAGGATAGAGCGATTGTCAGAGCAGCTGTCGCAGCACCGGATTCGTCGTTATCAACGATCCACCGTGTGACCAGCACACATGTATCCAACATGACCCTCCACAGACGACTGAGAGAACGGAATTTGCGCTCTCGCCGACCGTTACGCCGGTTGCCTCTCACTCCTGTACACCATCAAGTCCGATTACTGTGGTGCTGGGCTCGATCAACGTTGAACTGCACTGACTAGGTACTAATTCTTTAGTGGCGAGTCCCGTTTCCAACTGCGTCCTGACGACAACCGTAGACGTGTCTAGAGACGTCTAAGGCTTAGGGGGACTATCGCACACCACACAGGCCTACAACAAAGTGTTATGGTCTGGAGTGCCATCTCCAGCCGTTTGATAGTCATTTCTGGCACATTGACAGCACAGCGGTACGTTGACGACATCCTACACCGGTTGTGTTACCGTTCCTTTTGTGATGTCCTGAACTTACTTTTCAGCACGAGAATGCCCGACCGCATACGGCACCTGTTTCCATGAGTTTTCTTCGAGCTTTTGGGATGTTGTGAGAAGGTGATTGCAATCAACTCAAAATCTTGCCGATTTAGCCCAACAGTTGGCGACAATTTGTCAAGAAATTCCGCAGGACACCATCCGGGAACTTTATCAGTCTGTGCCACGCCAGGTGGCAGCTTGCATCGAGGCCAGAGGTGGACTACCGCTTTATTGACTTCCTCTTTTTGTATTGGTCAAACTCTACAATAAATCATTCAATTGTTCGGAAATTTTAATCATTTGTTTTTTATGTATGATCTTTACATCCACCAATATTTATCGGAATCAGACAATTCCTTCTTCGTTCGTCTATTTTTGTTGTTGTTATAGAGTGTATAAACAGTTGTATTTAATTTAATTATGGTCTCGCTGATTATTTGCATCAGCATTCTATTTCTATTTTTAGCTTGCCTCAACTCTGTTCATACTAATTTCAGTGAGGAGCTGAATTCCCCAAGATTTCAAGATGGTAAATTGTTTTCTATATGAGCTAAGAAGTTCATTTTTACATGCCAAACGGTCTTCCAAAACTGTTTGAATATACAGGGTCAGAGGTAACTCGATGTATTCCTGCTAAGACATGATAGGGAAACCAAAATGAAATTTTTGCCCGCATATGTATCGCCGAAAATCAATATTTTTGAGAAAATTGAATTTTAAAATTTTTGGTCGAATAACCCAAAATGTGACATTGAAGGGCAAATTTTAAAAAATCTACTCATTAAAGGGGTTTAATTTTCATTTATTTTCATTGCTGAAACTCTAACTAAACCAACATAAGTGCGAAACTACCTTAAAATTTAAATTCGCAAGCTATCATTACATGTACTTTTTTAAAATTTTAATTCACACGCTTCCTTTTTTAAAAGATGTTATTTATTTCAAAGAAGAAGATGGCAGTAAGCGTACGAATTACAAATAAGATTTTTCTCATTATTCTACTATCCAAAAACGTATTAATGTCTATCTAAAGACATGTAATTCGTAAAGAAGGGTGAATTTTACTTAGCTTAGGTAGAAATGCTAAAGGATGCAACTCTTTTCATCCTTTAGGATCGTTCGTTAACCGATCAAGATATCACCGTTTTTTCTTTTATTAATTTTTATAGCTGACGCTCTAACTAAGCTAATGTAATCATTAAAAAGTACAAAAATATTTCAAAATTTTTATTCACGCACGCGCTTGAAATGTATTTTTTTCATTTATTTACATTTTCCTTAAAAAAGGGGACTTATTTCAAAAAATATTATTGTAGTAAGCGTACACATATCAAATAAAATTTGTCCCCTTAATTAGCTGTCCGAAAATGTAATAATGTCCATCTAAAGACATCTAATTCGTAAAGAAGGGTGAGTTTAACTTAGCTCAAGCAGAAAAAAAGGTAAGTATGCGACTTCTTTCAGCGTTTTAGATCATCGGTCAACTATTCAACGTCGATCATGTCACCACTATATTGATTGCTTAAAATCTTACTTTAGCACATGAGATAATGAACTTCAAACTGGTGTGTGTTGTGCCATCGTGTTAGTTAGTTTCGACTCTGCATTAAGGATGTTTTGTTGATTAGTTAGATAACAACAAAACAATAGCGTCGAAACTAAAACGACGACACAGCACATATCCGTTTGTGACTCACAATTTGATGACGCTAAGATTTTAAGCATGTAAAAACAATGATAACTTGATCCGTTGACAAACGGCGTTTTTACTTACTAACATTTGGCGTTTTTACTTGCGCTAAGCAAAACTTACCCATCTTTAAGAAATACATCTCTTTAGATGGGCATTAATACGTTTTTGGATACCTTATTAATAGGAGAAATTGTATTATTGATAATTTGTTCGCTTACTGGAATATTATTTATAATATTGTTAAGCAACATATTTTGAGAGGAAAAAATAAAAAAAATGCAAAAAAAAAAATACATCTAAAGCGCGTGAATTAAAATTTCGAAATATTTATCCACTTTTTCTTGATTACGTTATCTTTGAGTGTCAGCAATGAAAATAAATTAAAAAGGAAGGTCATAACTTAATAGCTTGACGAACTATCCTAAAGCAGTGGTTCCCAACCTTTTTATATTGCGCTCTCCCCCCCCCCCAGCAAAAAATAATTTTTAATGACGCCCCACCTCCCTCAAATTCCTCAGCAAACATGCATTTTTTTATTCTCCAACAATAAGCATTTAGTCGCCTTTTCTAAAAAAAATAATGTTATCAGTAAAGTTTGAATAAACATTTTAAGTGAAAATAGATAGGTTTTGGAGTAAAAATAAGAATAAATAAGATAATTTTTTAAACATGCAATACCACTTCCTCTTTGGCTGTTTTTTTTCACGCCCCGCTTGCAAACGCTCTGCGCTCCCAAAGGGGGGCGCGCCGCACTGGTTAGGAACCGCTGTCCTAAAGAATGAACAGGGTTCATCCTTTGGTGTTTTTACCTGCGCTATGTAAAACTCACCCCTTTTTTACAAGTAATATGTCTTTAGATGGACATTAATACGTTTTGGGGTAGCGGAATAATGGGAGAAATTTTATTTGTAATTTGTTCACTTACTGCCACTGTCTTTTTTGAAATAAATAACATTTTTGAAAGGAAACATGTTAATTAAAATTTTAAAAAATACATGCAATAGCTCGTGCATTTAAATTTTGAAGTAGTTTTATACATTATATGAATATGTTAGCTTAGGTGAATTGAGCTGATATGAATACGTTAGCACTTTAGGAATTAAGTTTCAGCCATGAAAAATAAATTTAAATGAAACTCATTTAATGTGTAGATTTTTTTAAATTTGCTCTTGAATGCCAAATTTTGGAAAATTGAAGAAAAAAGTTTAAAATTCAATTTTCTCAAAAACTATTGATTTTCGGACATACATATGCGGGTTAAAATTGCAGTATTTTGGCTCCCCTAACACGTCTTAACCAGAAATTACCAGTAACCCTATATGTAACATAAATAAGCAATACAATTTGGGACAAAGAAAAATAAACTGAAATTTTAATTTGGCATTAATAATGTCGACAGTTAAATTCTGCGCTGAAAATCTATTGCGAGGTTTTATGAAAATGCAGGTTTGTATAGCGATCATGCGATTGATTCGGGAGGCCAGGAGGCTCTTTGTATATAGTATAGGGTTGCTACGCATCCAGGAATACCGGGAATATACAGGAATTTTTTTAACAGAAAATTACAAATTGTTCCTTAAAACCTCGGCAATCTTGAATTGTGACCTTAAAAATTATCTGAAATCTGCATTTAAAAATTAGCTTTTATTAGGCGTATGTCTGCAATGACCTTAACATAATTTCATATAGATGCGTGACAGTGGCAGATATGCTAGTATTTTTTGTGGGGAGGGCCTAGTTAAAAGAAGAAAAAAAAAATATTTATGTCAACTTTTTGCTTTATTGTACTGCCCTCTCTCTTTTGACTAGGTCCTGTCAAAAAAACTTTTCCGTATGCTTCACTGTTGTGAATATGCGTCACATCATATGTGGAGAACTCCAACTATACAGCAAACTTAAAATTTATTTATAATGCAAACCTCAGATAACTTTCCAGCTCACATTTCAAAATTTTGTATTTTTTATCTTAATTGTGCAATTTTCTCTGATTTGTTCTGTTAAAATGTACTGTCCTACTATTCCAGGTTTTCCTTGACCGGTGGCAACGATAAACGATATTTTTGAAAAAAAAAAAAAAAAACTAAAGTAATCGCATGATTATTATCTACATCTGCATTTATATGAAAACATTCCATAGGCTTTTCGGTAAACAATTTAACTGTTACCATTATTACTTACAAATTAAATATCACTTTTTTTAATGCAAAATATATTTTCTAAGCGACCTTGCATTTTCTCTTTTGATCGTTTTCTATTATATACTGGATGTCAGTCTGTTATTAATCAGTATTTTTTAATCTCATTTTCAGAATTTTAGTGATTGAATTTCGTGAATGAAATATTTTACAGTTCTGACTGAATAAAGTGCAATCTTTTTATAAAGAGGACTAATTTTTTTTTTTACGAAATAGTAAGATATCTGGATTGCGCAGTAATTTTCTTTTGCTGTTCCAATGAAGCCTTATTAATTCTAAATAGTTACATGAAATATTTTATGCATAATAAGGTTTCTGGTAAATAAAGCTTGTTTTCTATGGCCGTGATTCTGTAAAAATAGAACTGCTTCACACTGAAAGAGAATGTCTGTATGAAAATAACATTTTTATCAATAATGTTTTTGTGGAATGATAACCATCTTAAAAACTTTGATAACTACTGAATTTTCCTTTAAGAGAACCGCAACTAGTTTCCGTGGATAAATAGTACACTGGCCAGTCGTTTAGGGTGAAACATTGAATAGACACATACATATACATTAGTTCATTTATTATATGTATATATATATATACTCGCCTTCTGATGATGCACTTCTGTATGTCATTTGTGACGTACTTCAGTTGGTGAGTGGGCACCAATTATATTTCAGTAACTGTCGTAAGTTATTTCCGCATCTCTATGTCATAACATTTTAAACAGATAAAAGCCTCAACTTTTATAGGGTTTTCTCCTCTTCATCATATTTCAGTGGGAGAGAAATGCTAATTCGTAAAGTTTTTCGTAAAGGGTGCTGTACTTTCATATCATACTGAAATCTCGCTTTACACTTTTTTCTTCTTTAAACTTCGGTTCTATCGATCCAAATACAAATTCAGCACATTTACATTTTAGCTTGTACACTATATGTGACTTTCCAAAAGGAATTCATATCCACAACTTTATCCAAAATAGTCCCAATTTAAATTAATTTTTCCCTGAAAAATAAAATGAAAATGGAAGTAGTCTAATCAAAAATCATCTGGATTGCCTGAGAAATTATTATTTTTTATTTAATATTTAAACCCCATTCTTCTAAAAAAAATTGGTAGGACTTTTTTCTGTCAAATGCCGTATCGTTTAATATGAATGGAATTTATGAAGCCGAATTATCATTAAATGCGCATCAGTGTAAGTCAACAAAATTATACTTAGTAACTTGATGGCAATATCTGGCTCCATCGGATTTCTTATCAAGAATTCAGCCTTGAATTAACCGACTATACATTTAAGTGCATCTTCATGTTCATTTCGACATCATCAAGAGATAAATGAGGTAAATGTTTAACTTTAAATTGGGGATGAAATATTCAGGTGCAAACGTTAAAATTATTATAGAGGGTGAGAAAAACTTTCGATTAAATTTGAAATAAAGAGAAGTAGCACTTTGGAATTGTGAAAGTGGTTACGAAACAGTCAAGATGTGACTTTTGTTTGGTAATGCACCTGTAGTGTGAAAACGCTAAAAAATCATTACTAAATAGGTGATATGGTTTTACGTTTGATTAATAAAATTTATTCATCATCAATCATGCAATATCAGCAGTAACGTAAATTTATTTTAATAAACGGGATTAAGTGAGAGGAATTCATTAAATATAGCTATAAAAAATGCACCATAAATGTTACAGTATTGGCCAAATAAGTCTCGAAAAATTCGAAAGGAACAGCGTGGAGATTAACGTTTTCTTTTTAAAAATTTGGTATTGAAATGTTTCAAATGTTAGAAGTTCTTTTATTGATGCCTAGTGGAAAAAAAAAATGCGTATATATACGGTGTCTTAAAAATGTAGTAAGACACTTTAATTACTTCTTTATTGGAGATAAGTTCAATGTAAATTGAATAAAATGTTTAAACTAAGGTAAGAAAAATGACTGTATTAAGAAAAACTTCTAGTTAGTTTTCAAAATGTTACACTTTTTAATGCAAATCCATATAAAAAAATTCCAATTAGTAAGCTATGCCCCCACACGCTAATAAGGTTATATACAAAATTTCAGCCTTTCATCATAAAACGCCTCAGAGGTATCTTTTAACAAAGATAATCAGGAGTTGTGCATGAATTTAAACGTCAAGCTTTATTGCTACATTGCAATAAATTATTTTCTTTCGTAATTTCTCTCCGAACCCTGAAACGTGATCTTCCTATGTGATTTTTTCCCTTCGAGAGCCATTGAAAAGTGGTTTAAGTCAGCTTAAGTTTATCGTCATATCCTCGACACTTTTTTAGGATACAATTCTGATTTTTTTTTTTCTTACATTAGCATATTAGTGCATGGTACATATTTTGCTAACTAGGAATTTTTTTTACGAGAGTCGTATACAAATTTAAAAGTGTTACTTTTTGAAAATTAACGAAAGGAATGTTTTCATAATGCAGTCTTTCTTCCTACCTTATTTTGAAAATTTTTTAAACTTACATTTCCCACTTATCTCTGATAAACATAATTTAAGAGCGCGTTACCACCTTTTTCGGACACCGTGTATATGGGTGGTCATTTATAAAAAAACCAGTCCCAATAGAATTCTAGCTGCCCTTCCGTTTAACCAATCGAGATGAAATTTAAGATATACACTGCTGGCCACCCAAATTGCAACACCAAGAAAAACAAGAGATATCACAACAAAATTTATTGTGTAGATAACATGTTGACCAAGTAACAAATGATTAAATTTACAGCATTCTATGAAGCGTGGTTCCTGCCAAAATCAGTACCCAGAGTAGCCGCCGTTGTTGGAGATCACAGCTGCCACACGCCTCGGCATTGATTCAAAGAGACTTTGAATGTGTTCTTGGGGTACAGCAGACCAAGCAGCTTCCACACGTTGCCAAAGTTGATCTGGTGTGACAGCTGGGGATGAACTCTGGGTCAGTCGTTGAGCAACCATGGACCACATGTTTTCTATCGGCGAAAGATCCGGAGAGCGCGCCGGCCAGGGAAGCAATTCAATCTGGTGATTGACGAAGAACCCTTGGACAATGCGTGCCACGTGTGGCCGTGCATTATCCTGCTGAAATATGGCTGTTGGCAAGCCCTGAAGGTAAGAAAGGACAACTGGCTCCAACACCTCGGAGATGTAGCGCTGGCTGGTTAAAGTACCGGCAATGCGTACTAGAGGAGTGCGAGAGAGATATCCGATACCGCCCCATACCATAATACCCGGTGCAGGACCAGTGTGACGGTGCATAATGCAGCTGTTCAGCATCCTCTCTCCACGGTGTCTCCAGACTCGAATCCGACCGTCGTGGTGTTGCATACAGAAGCGTGACTCGTCAGTAAAGAGAATTTCATTCCATTCTGTCGTCCACATCCTTCTTTCATCGCACCATTGGCGGCGGAGACGTCTGTGGTTCCGCGTCAGAGGTAGACAAAGCAACGGACGTCTTGCGGACAGACCATTCTGCTGTAAACGACGTCGAATGGTACGCGCAGACACTGGATGATGCGTTACAGACTGAATCTGCTGTGATATGGTTCGTGATGTGACTGAGCGGTCCGTCACTGCCATGCGTACAATCTGCCTGTCATCACGTGACGTGGTGCACTGAGGTCGATGCGGTCGATCACGTCTGTCCGTCGTACCCTCCTGCACCCAACGATCACATATCCGCATCACAGTTGTTTGGTTTCGTCCAATACGACGACCGATTTCCCTGAAAGATAACCCACAATCTCGGTATGCCACTATCCTTCCTCTGTCAAACTCGGATACTTGATCAAAAGATGATCGTTGTTTCCTACGAGGCATAATTTATCGTTTTTTTGAAAAAAAAGCAAGAAAAACACAATTGCTGTACTTGAAACCGTCGAAATCTCCAAGCCTTAAATAGCGCTTTGAGGTGGCGCCACAGGCGCGCTTGATGTGCGTCTGCGCTGAAATTCTAATCATTTGCATATCTCACCTCAGCTAATGCATGTTGTAAATTTCATATTATTTGCATGCTTCCTTCAGGGTGTTGCATTTACGATGGCCAGCAGTGTAGTTGTTTAGAGGTATGAGCTCAAAATTGGGATTATTTAAAACAATCGAGCGCTCACGGTTATGGTTAGAGTGAAAAAAAATCAGAATTTTCCAATGGCAACACCCAGCGGAAGTTGATCAGCCCACTCAAAAACCATAAATAGCTTTGGAGCCATAAACGTATGACGAAAGTTGGCGTCGTAAAGCATTTGCATAAAAGAGCATTGTAACTAATATATGACAACCCAAAAAATTTGCTTTAATCAGAATTAGATCTTTTCAAGTATCCTACTGCTTGCTTAACATTTCTACTGTCTATTCCAGTGAATTTATGCGAATTGTATCAGAGCACACCGTCTCTCTGTGTTGACATAAGTTTGTTACAATTCTCTTTTCACAAATGTTTTACGCCGCCAATTTTCATCATACGTGCGTCGTTCCAACGTCATTTGTGGTTTTTTAATGCGCTGATCAACTTTCGCAGGAAAAATGCAGTTATAGCCATTGGAAAATCTCCAATTTTTTCTCACTGTAACCGTAATCGTGAGAGCTCTATTGTTTTTTTAAACAATGCAAATCTCGAGCTCATACTTTTGAAAAATTATATCTAAAATCTAATCACGATCGATTGCGGCGGGTAGAGGCGGGGCCATCGTGATTCTACCGGGCCTGCTTGTACTCTCCGATGAGTCATCCAAAGAGGCCTACAAATGCTCGCTTATTGGTTCTAGCACTTAGATACGTCATCTAACGGCTGAATCTGACCAATGAGGAAACGTCCGTAGGCCTCTTTCGGAATGCACAAGCAAGCCATGTAGAATCACTATAGCCCCGGTAGAGGTCCATATATCGGGATGGGTTTTTATGACCGCCGCATATGTATAAATTAAACGTGAAGCTGGTCGGGACTCGCTTTAAAGCCTGAGCTGGAGAGATGGGGTGGCTTCGTTCGTATTGTAGTCTGGCCGGAGCTTCATGGTAATCCTCGGCAGGGAATGAGGTTTATAGGTGTGACGTCATTTTTCCACCAACACATGACCTTTCGGCTGTGTTGATGAGTAGCCCTGTAATCTGATTGGCTGAAGTGTATATTTTCCATCGACACGTGGCTGAAATAGCCTCGTCTCAGTATAAGTTTTAATATGTCAGAACTTTTTAATGAGAATCTGTGGAGAGATATCTTTTTGCAGTCATGTACAGGTTCCAGAGAGTTATTGAAACATTCGTAGGCAGCACAATACAGAGGCATAATTATTATTTTTTTTATTTTGCGCTTATTCCCAGGAGTCCAGCACATAAACCTTTGGAGAAATGGTTGTTTGTTTTCCACCGTCACGTGGCTTTTATAGCCTCGAACCCAAGGAGCCGATATCCTGCATTAGGGCAGCCTCAATCCTTGTTTGTGTGTGGCTGCCGTGACGCATTAAATAAGTGCTATTTGTTCAGGCATGCATATTTTTAGTTTTAGCAGGACTTAATGCAAGTCTCTCTAGCAAGTGATGTGTGTATGTCATGAGGCTCATGTAGTTTATAAGCTAGTCAAGTAGTTCAAAAAAAGTACATTTATTGGCTTTTTATTATTAAAATGTCCAGTTCTCATAGTCCCTGGATATTCTTGGAGAGCTGTGGCGACTAAGTGCAAAAGCAGGCTTGAGACGTAAAAAAAAGCAGGGACATATACAATTACCTTTTATTAAATTTAGAGCCAGAAACAAATACTTTGTTTGAAAACGAAAGCTGTTACACCCCTATAGAATTGGAAGGGGCCTAATAGAAAATTGGAATTTTGAGAAGAAAGGGAGGTACCTTAATATTCTTTCAAAAAGTTTGACAAAACTCGCCTTTTCTACAGTAATGTGCAAAATCGATATTTAGTACCCAATTTCTTAAAATTATGCAACATGCGTTTGCTAAAAATATTAAATTCAAAAACGTCATTCACGAAATTAATTGGTCTTTATAAAATTCAATAATCTGGCCGTGGTAGTAATTTCTACTTTCTTGATCCTGAGGTATTCCCTCATAATCCAAATTTCTAGCTTCCTTTCGAATGTAAGTGCACGAATCAGGTCAGGTGGTCCAAAACTCACAGATTCCAATTACCGAGGTAACTGTAGAAACTACAGTCCTCAGACAAGAAAGCACTTCCTGTGTGAAAGAAACTTATGCGAAATATTACTCAGAAACCATGCGTATTACCTTCTCCAACGCGATGCCTTTTGTAGGTGAGGGGCATACAAAATTCACATAAATGATGTCTTTGCGTTTCTTTCTTACTACTAATGTAAAATAATCATGGGATTGTCATTTTAGCGCGTGATTAGCGCGTAAAGCATTACTAATAACGTACCAGAATGAGGAAAATGCGATATATTCAGGTGTGGTTGTCACATACTATTTGGACAAAAGTTTATCGTTAATATTTATGATTTTTCTACATTTTCTTAAGCAATTTATTATCGTTTTATAAAGTTGGGGAAATGGAAAATAATTTCGTTTACTTGCACAAAATTGAAATAAACTAATTTTCAACAAGTTTTTAGCTACAAGCTAGCCGATCCTAAACGGAAGATTCATAAATATTTAAAACTTGTAAAATAATACTCATAAATGGTGTTTATCACAGTGAACGAGTGTTTGAGACGAAAAGAATTTTAGCCCTTCTTCTGCAGTTGTCCTTCCACAGACTGGAGCCGACAAAGTAAACAGAAAGCAAGAGCGAAGAGAGAGAGTTTAAATTCAGAAGAAGGGGGAAAAAGCAAGAAACCAGGGAGAATAAGAGAAATGGGAGGTGAAAGGGAATAGATTAGAAAAAATAAAAATGAAAAATGAAAATAAAATAAAATAAAATATAGATAAAGTAAATCAGTATAAAAACGCACAAAATAGAAACATGTAAAAAATATAATAGAAAACAGAACAAAAGAACAGCGACAACAACAAAAGCATAAAAAATAATATATATAATGGGGATGAATCTTTTTTTTCTTTTTTTAATTAATAAAGCATAAAACAAATACCGAAAAACGCACACAATAGAAACAAATAAATAAATAAAATAAAATAAAAGATGGGAGAATTGAAGAAGAAAGTAAAAAGAGCCTTACAAGAACTGCTTCCAAGCAGATTGAATAAAAGGAATGGAAGAAACATCTTAAGCAAGGCGCTTCGTTCGAATCGAGTGTCCAGTTCGTTAAGAGCCATTTAAGTGTGTTATTTTACGAAGTTTTAATTACTTAAGCTTATAGGCTACTCTTTTTTTTTCTATGAGATCACGCGGGATATGTAAAAAGAACATTTTGGACTTCCATAAAAAAAAACCTCATGTAGATGTAAAAATATCGTCTTGTAACTAATTTTGTGGTATTAGCTAGCTATTTTGTGTAGGGAATGCAATCCCGATCCCGCGGGAACGGGATCCTGCGGGATCCCGCACAAATGTTTGCGGGACTGGTCCCGCGGAATTAAGATCCTAATCCCGCTGGATTGACACCGAGAAATAAATTATTTTTTATTGCAGTTTCACGCTGCTTTCCCAATCAATAGACCAAAAAATTTTGCAGATTTAAGTCTCTCATTAACAATAAAGAAATCAATAATTACAAATTTTAATTTAAAGTTTTATTTTTTAAATTATCTTCCAACGGGAGTCTGGATCGGACATCTAAATCTAAACATTGTAGTATAAATTTTTCGTTAAGTTCCCAATCTCCAAATGAACTGAAATATTTCATACTGTTTATCTCTTAGCCAAAAGTTACGATTGAATTATAAAAAGTTTTCATTTTAGTTTTCATTTTTTTATAATTCACACTTTTAATTATTTTACTAAAATTAAATCTAGACTAGGAAATGATTCAGTGAATTTGTTCGATTTTGTGCGTTACTTTTTCAGCAACTAAGAAAATAACGTATGCTAATATATCTATGAATTGTACATTCCTCATTTTTAGCAACTAATATAAGACATAACTTAGTATATTATTCTGAATATCATGATTATAATTTTCATATTTCTAAGTTGTTGTATTAATTATCTCATAAGATTAATTATTATTATTAAGGTTAAACTTCATAGTGCTTAAAATCTTACTTATTCTACTTTTTTCTGTTGAAATGAAGTCCTAACTAAAATAAATGTCAATCCCGCGGGATCAATGAATCTCAATCCCGAAATCCCGCGTGACGAAAAACAGTGCGGGATTGCATTCAGTAATTTTGTGCTATTAGTAATGTTGCTGAGCGAAATATTGACATACCTAAAACCGATATTACTTTATGGCCCTCTTCTTATAAGAGTTGGAAGCTGATTAAAATTCTTAATTTATCGATTTATTGATATAGTTTATGTAAAATGCAATTAAAGTGCAAGAATTGTGAAAAATTAAAATTTTAACAAAATAGTAAACTTTAAATGCAGTTGCATGGAGTAACTTTTTAATAATTAAATATGTGTGTTTGTCCGGTATTCTGCAGGTATTTGATAATGACTGTGGGCTACGGTACTTTGGTTTAAAACAGCGGTTCCCAACCTGTTTTAAATCGCTACCCCTTTTACATTTTTCAAAAATTTCGCGACCCCCTCCCCCCCTCTTCCATCCATCATGTTTGACCAATAAGACAAAAAAAATAAATAATGAATAATGAAAAAAAATATCTTGGGATTTAAAAGTGATTTTCTTTTTATTCCGTACTGATTATTATTAGGATGACTGAGGTTGTATTTGGCTGACAAGTTTGGCTATCTTTGGCTGAATATTGGTCAAAGCCAACCGCATCTTGGACATCTAATTTATTAATGGCTTTTGTCTTAATCTACAAAAGAGTTTTAAATTCAACTTCTTCACACATATAAGTGGATGCAAATGGCACTAACATTTGAAGCGAAAGCTTAAAGTGATCCATAGCACTACCAATTTTGAATTAACGATTTTTCTTTGTATAAATCGTGTGCTGAGGAGTCATTTTGCAAAATCAAAAATTCGTACTGCGCTTTATCAGGAAGATCGGCGACATCTAAAGATGTGCGAAGTGGATTTCGCACTAGTGCCGCCTCTTGTTCATTGTAAGCTTTGGGATATATCTTTGAATTTCAGATTTAAGAGCTTCAAGGTGGTTCATAATTTCTCACCTTGACCTTAAATTAACTGCAATTTCTATTTCCGATAATTCTGCCTTAGTGCACACGTTTTCAAAATTGGTTAACACTCCTAGATACACTTTACGACGTCAGTTTTTGTAGATTTGATACAAGCACCCTAATGAGAAAAAGGAATGTTACTTTACAAAGAGAAAGGGGAGAACTGAACTGAACTGAAGCTCGATGTTAATGGAGCGCCTTAGCATAATGCTTTATCTCCAGTTGGTAGTAGAAATCTTGTGGTACTTTATATTGAGGAAGGGGAAAAGGGAGAAAGCATGTCTCATTTTGCCATGCATTACCTGCAAATCAGTCCGCAGCGACCCCCGAGAATAGGCATGGCGACCCACTTGGGGGTCGCGACCCCCCGGTTGGGAACCACTGGTTTAAAACATTAAAAATTATTTTTCTTAATTGCAGTGTGTCCGAAAAAGGAGCATCTGTTTGAAATATGAATAAATGAAAAAAAAAAATGAATAGAACTAATAAAAAAATTCTTGCAGAAAACAAATGTGTAATGACTGGACTTTTTTTGAGGGGGGGGGGTATTACATTAGTGGAAAATCTTGCCGACAGGTGGTTGCGGGTACTGAATTCAGCAACAGTGGATGATAGTTACATGCCGATATTTTTAAATTTCGTCCGCCATTGGTCATTATTGAATTATTTTTTATTAGTGATTATATATTTTTTTTTACTTTCATTTTATATATACACACGAACCTCAAATCTCTTGATTCCTAAATTTTATTGCAAGCTAGAAGTGTGAGAGTCTCAGAATGATATAAGCGCAAACTTTCTGCAACGTCTCTACCAGATTGTCTGCACTCTCCTGACTAATTTAACAGCTGCAGCTCAGCTAGTGAGGTAGTAGGATTTTGACAGTAAGCAACATCCTTGAAATGACCGAAAAGAAAAATTCACACGGATTTAAATCTCGTGAGTACGATGGCCAATTGATATCCTTGCCATTTGCGTTTATAGTATTAAGTAATGTAAAAGAACATCTCAGTTGTCAAAGTAACAAACATGCTGCAGCGTAAGCTATAGGCAAGATTTTTGTACTAATATAATAAAGAGTTAGAAAAAAAAAATTAGTCATAATATATTTGTTTCCTGGAAGAAGTTTTAATAATTCTAGTTGTTTGATTTATTATTTATTAAAAGCAAATAAATACAAAAACCAGTAAATTATTAAAAATTAAACTTGTTTTTTCCCATAATTTCCGAATTATCAATAGCGTTTAATAGAGATCACAACTTCTTGAAGAATGGTACATATTTAAAATAAATAAAGAACTTTGCAAATAAGACAAATACATATAAATAATATTGTTTCGGTATGCGCAAAAGGTTGACCTTTCTTCAGCTTCTAAAAGTTCCTTGATCACGTCTCCAGTAGGAAGAAAGTAAGAGAACAAATTGAATTTCCGCTATTGTGAAAGAAGAAACTTTTTACAGCTTCAAAATGTGGACTATTTGTAGCTCCTTAAAAGGTCCACACTTTTTTATTTTATATGCGTTATTTACACAATTCATTATTTATTTTAACCTTTAAACAACTGTTACTTGAATGCTATTATTAGTGAATGTTTAATTAATCATTTTTGAGCTGACGGACGTACAGTTCATCTAATTCATTTTAAGAATGTTTAAAAATATTGTAGGACATTGTAGGACATTTTCTAACAACTAAATTCATCCACGAAATGTTGAAATACACAGGGAAAAAAACTTTTTTTAATGTAATATTTTTTTCAACTAAAAATTCAGGTTTTGGAAATTTAGCGAATTTTGAATGACGATTTCTAAAATTATTTGGATGAAAGCATAACCAGCAAATTATAACGAACTAAATAGAGCTAGCGGACGCATTTTTACTTTTAGAAAAATTAAACTTGTTTTAGAAAAAATGCTAGTTACACATTATGACTAAAAATTGTTGAAAATATCCTTTAAGAAAGTAAAACCGACATAGATACAGATTAAATGCAATTTTTCTGTAAATCCATTGCTTAGTATACTTATCAAGATAACACTAAAATATAGGCATTGAAGAAAATTTTAATTCTCCTTAGGAATGAAGATAATAAGATTGCTATTATTTCATAAGTAGAATTTTTTTTTTTAATTTTCTCAATATGGGAGGGAAACATTTTTAATTAAACTTAAGTATTCTTCAAAAATTTCAACATCCTTAAAATTGCAACCTTAGTATTTTACATAGATTTAAAATAAATAAATATATATATGTATATATTTTTTTTTACTTTCATTTTATATATACACACGAACCTCAAATCTCTTGATTCCTAAATTTTATTGCAAGCTAGAAGTTTTGAGAAGATAAATTTACAAAATTCGTCTTAGTATTTTTTTTTTTCGCATAGTCATAAATTTAAAGTTAACTTTATTTTTAAGCAAAAGAAGTTTAAACGCGCATTGGATTGTAAAACTGCTTTGTTTTTGAAGCATTGAATATTTCAATCAATTTTTAAACTTTCAACACTTGTTTTCCAAAAATATTCATCATAGATATCCAATTTATTAATTCAATATTTCTTTAAAAGTTTTCAAAAAAGATATCTCAGCGTAGTGAAAAAGATTGAATTAATTTATTTTATTCATGCGTAAGGTAAGTTATGAATACGATCAAAGAGGAAAATATATTTTATTTTATTTGGGTGTCAAGAAAGTATAAGACTATTCTTGAAAGTAGAGAATAAAGTCTAGAGAATTAATCAATTAATTTTACTTAAAAAAATAATAATCTTGGGAAAAAGTAACTTCACAATATCAGACTTCAAAAGTTAAGTAATTTGAATGTGTATAATTGCTTCCAATAAGATTAATTTAACAAAGAAGTTTATTTTTCAGTAAATACATAAATAGGTAAAAGCACAAAAAACGAAAGCATAAAACATATCAAATACAAAGATTGTAATTTCTTAACTGGTGGCTAGAAAAGCGTCATGTACATGGCGAATATAAACTCTTGGGCAAAACTTTAAAGGATGATAGGGCACATAATAAGGAATCAGGATCACATAGCAGTGTGGGGTGAAAAACGCAGTTTTCACTTACCTGTTAATAATCACTTTGTGAAAAGTATTGAAGTGTTCGTCTAATTTCTTAACAAAGTTTCATACACAATAGGCTCGTCTCCAAAAATTTCATCCGTGACATAAAATAGAATTTTTAAACTATGAATTTTAGTCTTCTGTTTTCGGTGAAAAATACATTAGTTTCTGACGAACAATGGTCGGCAAGTGCACTGTTGTTTCAGCACTTTTTCCAAAGTGATTATTAACAGCTACATGAAGACGATGTTGCCGACCCCACATTGCTAAGTATTTCTGATTCCTTATTATGTGCCCTATCACCTCTTAAAGTTTTGACGAAGAGTTTAGATTCTCACTGTATAATTAAATAAGTACTACTTAAAATGTAAATTAGAAAATTTTTGGCCAATAAATAAGTAGTACTTTCAATATATACCTGTTTCCCTGAATTTTAAGGGGAAAAAATAGTAAAATAAGTGTGGACAGTTTGGAAGTTTAATTTCTTTAATTTTACAAACTATCGAGTATAATGAATTATGTAACAAACCTGGGACCTGATAATTATACAACACAAAAGAATTCTCAATCCGTTACTCAAGTACCAGTGCAAGTCTAATACTAATATCTTGCCGTGTAATAGAGAGTTAACTGTGTCGGAGCCCAGTTTCAATCTCAAAGATAATAACAAAATAAGATCCACATTAATATTTTAATACCGTTAATTTTACATAAATTAATAATGAATTTCGCCGTGCAATTAAACCCCATGAAACATCCTTTTATCTTCATATTACGAAACATAATAATGTAATAGGTCACTTCAGATATTCGTTATAAAATATCAAATGCAAATAGAGTAAAAATAAAAATATTTTTAAAACTCTCTCTAGTTACATTCATTATTATGCATATGTCGGATCATTCAATTTACTACAAACCGCTGGAAAATACGTGACTAACTAACATAGCTTACTCAGAGATACTTTAAGAGAGATTTTTTAAAAACTTAAAGGTGTCGATAAACCTTTAAGTTCCGCTATAAGATATCTCAACAATTACAAATGCCTGTTATTTGTTTCATTTCTCTCAAGCCATCAAATGTTTCAAAAAGGTATTCATCGGCCAGGCTATCGAATGAACATCAATACTGTAAAAGAGCAAAGACGGCTTTACATTATATAGCTGAGCTGAGACCATCTTATACTCTTATATGATATATTTCCCCTCATTCTCCGCATCACAGTCACCACAGCTCGTAAGAATTTCCAAAGACTATGAGACTCAGACATTTTTATAGCTAGTAAATGCACCTTTTCGAAACATGTGACCCTTGGTAATAAAAGTGAAAACACTGTTGAGAGAGCGGATTTTTCGTGCCCTCTGTGGCCACATAAATCTGTGTCAATGCTGTTCAAAAAAAATATATTCTAACTAGAAGTTTGGATTAATTTACGTCGACAGCTACAGCCACGAGGAGCGGAGCTGTCCCAGCGCCTCCGAGGTTTTGCTGTAAAGTTCCGGCCTCACCTAAACCCCAACAAGCGGAGGTCAATTATATTTCACCGTGCACCACGATTTACGTCAACTCGTGGCTCTCCATCCTTTTATTACATATTATTACATGTATGTATATATAAATGTATATTCCATTCTTTATGATTTTTCTTGATGTAATCTTATTTATTTATTTATTTATTATTATTATTATTATTTTTTTTTTTTGAGGATAAAATTGCTCGTTGGTTTTTGGATGGATATCCATGTTAACGTGAGTTTAACTATTTCACACTGTTGGTATATATTAATGACTACGCCATTCTATCTCTCACCCCCTTTATTGAAAATTGTCCGAAAAATGTTTCCCGAAAAGCGACATAATTTTACATATATTTAAATACTATCAGTATTACTTCACAACAGCCTTAATCTATTGTTACAATATTTCGTAAGCTGTAGAATATGCATCGCATGTATTTTTCTATAAATAGGTTACAATCATAAAGATTTCCAGCATAGGGTTACCAAGCAAAATACACGAAACATGAGAGATAAAATGACATAGTCGATTAATATCGTTTTAATATGGCAATAATGAAACTAAAAAATTAGGGGGGTTCAGGAGGGGGGTTTCTCCCCTTGACAAGGCTCGAACAGCCGAGTTTTATCTATATATATCTATATATAATTAACCGATGTGTATAGGAAAATAATATGAACACGTGTGATGTTCATATTATTTTCCTATACATACAATTTTGTTTCAATTATGGCAGGTGAATTGCACATTGCTTCAGCTATAGGTGGATCCATGAGGTCAGTCATTTTATCATTATCATTGAGTATGAAAAATAGGAAGAAGAAAATTGAATAAATTTTAGATTCTAATAAATTTAAAATGAATAAATTTTAGAACACTTTCCGACACAACAGCCCAATTTTCGCATAACTTATTGCGCAGATAAGTTTAAACCTTTGATACCGTAAAACTACCTTATATCAGTGTTTTCACTGCTGGTCGCCAAAAAAAATATGTTTAAAGGATCCCAACGCTGACGCAGCAGACTGCACGGCCACACAGCCAGCTGTATTAAAAAACTTCTTTGTGGTGCCAGATGGGCGATTCGATCAACCGCCATGTTGTTGGTAGTTAACTGGATCTATGACAACGGCTGCACTTTTTCAGCGTTGGAGAGTCTATCCAGTCGGTCCTCTATATTGATGGGAAAATGCTTCCACGCCAAACGGTTTAAAAAGTAAATACCCCACCCCCATTCCTCCTCTTTGACAGTACAGCATTTCATTGAATAACGGTTATTCATTTAACACAAAGTGAATTATTTTGTCTGTCGGTGTAAAAGAGTGGCAGATACTCTATTCACGACATTTACAATACAAAATTACCCCCACGCTAGTAAATTGTTCAAATTGTTCACTTGGAATGGTAAACATTCATGCTTATTACTGCATGTTTGAGCACGAACAGACATGTTGAAGACGAAATCTCTTTTATACTTTCTCATGAAAAATTTAACAGGATGAATTTAATTACTTTCATCGGTAAATAGAGTATATTCATATAAATGAGCTTTATTCAATCGTGTCCATGTTCCATAATGCTTTTGAGTTGTTTTATGTCCCTCTGTCAATGAACAATCGAATCTGCGTCCATTATTTTCAATTTTATTTTGAATGCTTTTATATTATTTAATATAGATTATAAAGTATTTGTCTTTTCTTAAAAAAAATAATTCTACAGCTTAAACGACAGATTTTACCAAGCGACTTTCTGTAATTCACGTACTTATTTTTTAGACTATAATTTAATAAGTAATAATATAAAAAAGATTTACTTTATTCAGTAATTTATTGGTTACTCAAAAAATGAATTTCTGTTTACAAGGACAAATTATTTAACAACCAAAATTTCATCAAACTAATTTTCTTTTTGTTGATCTATCTATCTATTTATATATTTAGAGAGAGATAAATAGATAGATAGATAAAAAGATCATATATACAGGGTTTCCCAAAAAGGTGGTAACAGGCTTTAATTCTTTATGTATTACTGATAAGTGGACAAGTAAATTGAAAAATTGTTCAAAATAAAGTAGAAAAAAAGGCTGCGTTTAGAAAAATTTCATCTTGTTAATTTTCTAAAAGACGCACTTTTTAATTTTGTATACAATCCCCGTACAATAAAGTCCAAATTAGTAAAATGTGCCCCATACACTTATGATGGGATTTCCATAATTTCCGCCATTCATCTAAAACGTCTCAGAGATATCTTTAAACAAACATGATCGGAGGCTGTATGAGAATTTGATTGTAAACGTTTATTGATAGAGTGAAGAAAATGTATTTTCTTTCGTAATTTCAGTACGATCTTTGAACTGCGATCGTTCAAAGTGATTTTTTTTCCTTCTAGAGACACTGAAAAGTGGGCATTAGGTCAACGTATATTTATCTTCATATCTCTGACACTTTTTAAAATATAATTCTCAAATTTTGTCCACCACCTTGTTTGTATATGGGGACACTTCTTATTAATCGGGAATTTTTTTTTCTACGGGGTTTGTACACAGATTTAAAAAGTGCAACTTTTTGAAAATTAACGAGAGGAAATTTTTCTTAGCGTGATCATTTTTTCTACTTTATTTTGAACATTTTTTTCAATTTACATTGTCTGCTTATCTCAAATAGATAAATAATTAAACCATCTTTTGGGGACACCCTCTATATATAGCTTTGTAAGTTTTGAATCATAAAACATACTTTAAAATAATTTGCATACTGATAGCGCCAAGAAAGTGAACTTAATTACCGAAGCCTACTAATTGGATATGTGAAAACGAGTGCTGGATCTTAATTAATAAGGAAGATTCTCTCTAAAATTATGAAGTATGTCTTAAAAAGCTACTAATTATGACATGACTTCCATGATGCCTGAAGGATAATTTTTCCCGTGGAACTTGTCCGTGTCTTTTTCTTGATAATTTGAGTTCTTGGCATTTGCATTAAGGGCTAATTCGAAATTTTTAGTGTTGCCAAACTTTGCTGCTAATTAACAGTTACTTCATCGAAAATATATTTTAGTGAAATTCAATCTTGGATTTTTTCACAAGAAAACATAATCATCAGTTCAGATGAAGTAGGAAACATACAAACAGGTGCAAAAGGATGGTTAGAATTGAAATAATGCCATATAATCCGTGTCAATATAAGATATCGAGTATTCCTCATAAATTGCTAACTTCTCTATAGCTTCATTATCCTGCTATATAGTTATGCTGGTCTCTGACTCTGTCGCATTTTCGGTTCAACCACTGCAAAACAAAACTTTTACCGTCATTAATCCAAACAGATTAAAAGGTTTTTCTCTAAAATCGTAATAAAATTTACCCTGTTGTGTGATCGGCTTGAAAGTTTTCATAATTATTTAAAAAATTTAGAAAACAATCTGCGCTTCTTTTAAAATAAGAAAATCCAACCGTTCTCTAATTTTTAAGCGATTTTCCGCTATTTTCAATTTTATTTTATTTCCGATAGTAAAAAAAAGGTTATCATTTGCGTGACAAAATTAGGCGTTGCAAGATGATATTGACGTCATTTTGAAGTCATGGATATCAGGCTTTGAAAGGAAAATTACGATTCCAATTCGCTTAAAAAATTTTTTTGGCTTACCCAGTATCTTTTTTTTTCCCGCAAATAAAATGATTTTCTGTGCAAGAAGCATTGATATAGGAGACGATGTTCCCACTAAACGAAATTTTTCAAATGCGAAAAGTTTTCGCGGAGTATGCGATTCCGATTTCGATATATAATAAAAACTGAATATGAAGTTATTTATTTTTAATGGGCAAAGATTAAGTATACTCAGTGTAGATATACTTTTGTCACATGATTTTTCTAGTGCCCGTTGTAATTGTACCCACATCGGGCTTTACCCTCTAGTTTAAATAATATAATTTTTGTATAGTATATCGATACTTTTCCTTCTTTTAACCATGTAATTTCATTTATATTGTGTCAAAACAGTATGCATAAATGTAGATAAACAAAAATGATCATAAAAATAATTTTTTTAAATCTTTAAATTAGCCATTTCTCCGATTTTTTCAAAGTTTTTAGTGCATTTTGGGCTTTTTTTAAAACATTTCAAGCAGTATAAAATAATTAAATAATATTAACTTATTTCGCTAAGTTCGAACAGGTACGATGACAGCATCAATAGTATAAATTTGCCATGCTATGTATGTACACTATTCTATGTGTAGACACTATTGGTATAAAATATTATGTTGCTTGAGCGATAAAAACTATTTCATGTAGAGTTTAAAATTATTTGAATGTATTTTTTAGTATTTTATATATTTTGCACACAACATAGTTGAAAATTGCTAGCGAAATAAAAGTAAAGGTTCCTCTTTCTCTGATTTTCAGCTGTTTTAGCGAGATTGTCAGTTCTTTCATCAAATTGGAAGGTCAATTTTCTCGTTAAATAATTGTATTACTTTATAGGACTGGATTAATTTATTGTATATGAGAAGTAATGCATGAAACTTCAGATTAAGGAAATAATGTTACAAAACTTGTATTAAAAATTTTCTTTTCGATATTCCTCAAAAATTTAAGAAGAGCCAAGCCATGCCATCTCTTTGAGTTTACATACAGGATATCAATCTTAATTCATTAAGAAACGTGCAAGTATAAATATAAATCACGAGTTTTTGTATGAAGAGATTTTAGAAAAATTGACAGAGATATGTCAAAATATTGCAATATTTTTCAATTAATTTGATTTGTAGTCTTCAAAAGTCTTTTAAAACGCACAAACGCTTAGCCTTATCAAGAAATTCCAATTTTCAATTGTCATTAGAACATTCTTATGGATGATGAACCTATGTTCAGAAGTTCAGCTGCAATAAACATAAAATATCATGGCTATTTCTATTAATAACGCCACATGATTATCACTTGATTAAAACTGTTTTCATGCATAAGGCTACAAAATAAATAAGAGATTCTTTATGATGAAAAATAGATAAATTTTGTTTGATATTTTCATGTTTCTCAAAAAGAAAATCGTCATTTCTTCATATTTTTACAGCAAAAACACCTAAAGCACGTAGGTGCAGATTAGAAAATGATTATTTTCTATGGACACACATAATATAGATATTAATTTGCTACTGTATTATGTGTGTACATTTATAAGACCTTCATTTTTAAATTGTTTATTTCATGCTTAATATATGACTATGAAAGGATTTTTCTAATGTATTGGATTTTACAAATATTTTTCTTTGAAAACTCTAATTTAGGTTTCGGGGAATTTCATGAAATATTTTTGAACTACTTTTTACATCCAATGTATAGAATATATAAGGCTATTTTGAATATTTTCCCCATTGTATAGTTTCGAATAATTGCTCGAAACATCGTAGGAAGATTTGAGCTAAAATTTATGTACATATTTGTAAGTTATTGAAAGCTGCAATAAAATATATGCAAATAACAAAAATATTAGATTAACACCTGACACTTCTTGTCTAAAATTTCCTCATCGTATTATTTAAATTGACGCTGAAATGAAGTGAAATGGTTGTGTTAATTTATACTCACGTTGCGTTGTACACTAGTGTACAGAATTAAGATTACTAACATCAAAAATAAGATTTTTTTTACCAAATTTGGGTTTAATGTATGCAAATTTCATATACTTGTACCTCACTTTGTAGGGCAGGAATTGGTAACAATAATACTTGCGCAAGAGTTTAATGTGGACTGGTGAGCAAATGAAAGCAACATTTAGTCTTAAAAATTTGGTGAAACATTTCATCAAAACTCGGTACTAGAAAACTTGGCTCCATACTATGGTGAAACCTCGTTCCAACATTTGGTTCTTCATCAAAGTACTTTTTGACATGAGCACAAATGTTGGAGCAAGGTTTCAATAGCTTATAGAGTTAATTTTTCAAGTACAATGTTTTGGTGAAATGTTGAACTAAATTTTTAAGAGTTTTTGTCAAAATAAGATATGCCATAACTCGTTATTGCTTAGTCTAATAAGGGGTGTGGCTAACTAGTACAGCTGTACAAGCGTCCCATTGAGCTCTCGTAGTGTTAATGAGTCTGCTGATCAACGACTGTGTCAGTAATTTCCATACTTACAAAAGCTCCCATTTTAACATTTAAAGGGGAGTTGTTAGCATACAATGGCTCTTCCTAGAGCATTCCAGAAATGCTCTATGGGACTAAGATCTGGAGACCTGGCTGTCCTCACCATAAGGTGACTACCTTTCAGATAATCGTCGGCTTTGTAACTTTATTTATGGACACTACTATAGTTCCTTTCGCACAACGTGTGGGTAAAAATAACGCTATATTTTCTACGTGCTTAAAAATATAGCTGAAATATTGGGTTGTAAATGAAATATGTAAGAAAAGACTATCCTCTGTTCACTAAGTGATTATTGTCGTTATTGCCTTTACATCAAAATCTTTTTTGTTTACGTATGTCAGTTCTTTCTCTTCGTCTACACTTCATTGAAATTATTTGTTCTATTTCAGTTCCACACATTGACATAAATCTGCTTTGGAAAAAAATAGCCTTTTAAGAACTTTTCTTTGTTTTATTTTAAGGTTTGTACATGGAGCAAAACAAAGCTATTATAAAAGACTCTCAGGGTAACAAAACGCCATTCATTTCTATCAATTGGAAACGATTCCTAATTTACACACAAGATAAAGGATACATGTTTTGTTCATCAATCACTTAATCGGAAATAAAGTGCTCGCACGATAATTAATGAACTGGAACAATGCAAGTTACGTTTTTATCAATTCAGATAGTCGGCGGAAACTCCAGTTAATTAAAAGTCACATCCTTTTCTTTGAAATACCTTTCATGTTGGACCTTTTAAGAATACTAAATGCACGTTTTTGGTGCGTGCTGTGTATTTTTAAGTGTAATTCATTTAAAAAGCTTTTATACTATGATCCTTCGTTCTTCGTTCAGTGCAAATAAGTTTTCATCTCTGTGTACAAATGTCAATATCGAAATAATGCTGACAAAGCATATTATTATAAAATGCATTTAAACAATGACTATAAAATTATCATGTTCGGTTACTTACTGTTCATTGATATTTCATATTAATATGCTGGACAAATGTAACTGTATTAATACATTACTGATTACATTATTAAAAAAGCAATTAAACAACGAGAAGAAACATATCATGTTCGGTTACGTACTGTTCATTGATATTTCATATTCATATGCTCGATAACTGTAACTGTATTAATTACTAATTACATTATTAAAAATGCATTTAAACAAAGAAGAAACAAATCATGTTCGGCTACTTGCTGTTCGTTGAGATATTTCCTATATATCCATACGCTCGATAACTGTAATTGTATTAATACATTGCTAATTGCATTATTAAACAGCATTTAAACAATGAGAAGAAACATATCATGTTCGGTTACTTACTGTTCATTGATTTGCTTGATAACTGTAACTGTATTAATGCATTACTAATTACATTATTGAAAAACAATATAAACAAAGAGAAGAAACATATCATGTTCGGTTACTTACTGTTCATTGATATTTCATATTCATATATTCGATAACTGTAACTATATCAATGCAGTACTAATTATACAAATACAGATACGAAAAATTCTGTGACATAACTTCACATTTCAATACTCTTCAGATTATTTCATGAAAATAATTTTTCTATAAAGAGAATACGTTAGTTACTTTGCACAGCACAGTTTGATGCTCTCGTTAATTAAATCGTGCATTGTGTTTCGATGCTATAACTATCACGATAATTGTTATTCATATTTTTTTGCTCAACACTTCAGTATAATATGTAGCACTGGAGAACATAGAATTTTCAAGTAGAATAAACTATTAAAGTATCATTTAAAAGACTGAACTTTAGATATTCAGTTTATGAGAAAAAACATCATCATCAAAGTTGTAACAGCTTTGAAACAAATGTGTAAATGTAAGATATTTGATAAATATTTCCTTTTAGTGTTTTAGATTAACTGAAACAGCCAACATTCATTCGTTCAGCTTGACAAGTTAATCATTTTTTTTAAAGTTTTTCTGTCCCTCACGAGTGAAAGAAAGTGAAACTAAAGAAAATCATAAAAATGCTTTCGTTTTAAATAGAGATTTACGTAAATTTACATACCACTGATTCCGAAAGAAGAATTTATTATTACGTGTAGTTTGAAAAAGATAAACAAATGTTATCGTGTCGTAAAATGTTTCAGGAAATTATTTATCCTGCATTTTGAATCATTAATTCCAATTACAACATCATTGCTTTAAAAAAAAAAAAAAAGATTTCAGAATTATCTGAACGAGAACTTTTATAAAGATTTCATTACATATGCGTTTTATAAACACGCATCAAAATGGAAAGCAAAAAACTAATATTTAAAAAACATATTTTATCGCAATTTTGCTTCAAAATTAATGATTAGCTATTCATTCTAAGTTTACAAATCAGCGTCAATAACTTTCACACACACAAAAAAAAAAATGTTTACACTAAAAAAAAAAGTTTGTGTTTTGTTCTCACAAGCATTTCCATTACTTCGCTCGAATTTAAATTTAAAATCAGAATTTTTAAACACATTTTGAAAAAAACAATCACTAGGCATTGTAATGGGTTTAAGACGAATAGAGCTGTATTTCACCTGTGAAAGTTTGTTAGTTCAAAGGAAAAAATATGCATATTTCATTTCAAATGATAGCACATGGATTGCACTAGTTTTGTGTAGAGTTTTCTCAGTGAAAAAAAAAAAGTCATTTCTTCTTGAAAGGACTAATTTCCTGCATATATATTTATAGCAAATTAATTAGGCGCAATTAATAACACACACTTTTGAGCTGCTTTAGAATTCAGAGAAGATATGTAATCTTAAAATTATGGTATTGTAAGGTCAAGAAATGCTACATCCATTACATAAGATTTTGCTTGAAAAAAAATATCGTATGCCCAAGGCCTCCCCCCTTAGGCAGGCAACCCTAGTATAGCATTACCTTAAGTACAAAATCTCAAAACTTTGCTTTAAAAAGCGTACGGATAATGAATAAAATTTAAACGAAGCGATGAAATTTACATTATTTTGCATAGCAGAGGTAAATTTCACATGCATGGAACGGTTTACAATGTTATACAATCGGGATTAAACGGTTATCAGTAGTACAAATTTGTGTGACATTAAAATAAAGATCTTCAGAGTGAAAAAAAAAATTTAATTGAACTAGAAAAACTGCTGTCCCCATAGTCCATTCTAAAGTTGAATTATTTTCAATTAACCCTTTGTAACGTAAACATTCTCTTATCAATATAGAAGGCCAACTGGATAAACTGCCCAATGCTGAAAAAGTGGAGCCGTTGCCATCGATCCATTTAACTAGCAACAAAATGGCAGTAGATCAAATCGCTCATCTGGGGATAGAATCAGCCCACCAGGCAATCAGCTGTGTCAGAAAGCTCTATGACGCCAGATTGGTGATTCGATCGATTGCTATGTTGTTTGTAGTTAACCCTTTGAGGCGCAACCCTTTCCCAATGCTGATAAAAGGGCAGCCGTTGCCATCGCTCGACTTAACTACCAGGAAGATGGCGGACGATCGAAACGTTCATCGCGTGCCACAGTTTTGAGACCCTTTTTTGACGCAGCTGCCTGTGCCGCACAGCCAGCTGTCGTCAAAAAAAGGTCTCTAGATCCGTGGCACGCGATGAACGTTTCGATCGTCCGCCATCTTGCTGGTAGTTAAGTCGAGCGATGACAACGGCTGCCCTTTTTTCCGCATTGAGCAATGTATCCAGCTGTTCTCGCATTCTTCAATTTTTCAGCAGATGTCAGTGCTGTTAAGAATAATTGTGACCATTTTTTACGGGAAATGACGTGCTAAAAAGTAAAGGATTCTCGTGGATCTATGTCACCCGCAACTATTTTTATAGAAATCAATTCTTCGTGACTGGCAACAGTCAAAACGTCAGAGTTTAGTGTTCCCAGAGCGGGAATACTGCGCGGTAAAGCGTTAAATGGATCAATGGCCACTGCTGCACTTTTTCAACTTAAGGACCATTAAGCCATTTTTTTCGGCTATCAGTGAAAGCGCTGAAACATGGTGGTTTCACATCTCAACCACCACGCTTCAAAGGGCTAAGGTATCCGAAAGAGTATATTCTTAAGATTCCAAAACTGTTTTACCTTTGCTTGTACGATAATTAGAAAGGATGATACAGCTGTTTGAATGTCCCTTCCAGTTGAACATTGATGCTAAAATAAAATCTTTAAATGCCTTTTCTGGAAAACTGTGTTTTTTGACACCTTGCGTCACGATAACAGTAACTACTCTAAAAGTTTTAAAGATATCTTATAAAATGTTGCATAAACATTCTATTGATATTAAAGTGTGTCTTGTAGCAAAAGTTAAGTTATACCTATAAAATTAATAAATTTACAGGTACTTTTAAAAAAAATTGAATTTTTTCTCAAAAATTTAAACTTTCTGTATATAATTGGCCATATTTCAGTGAATTTTTAAAATACAATAAAACTTGGTACAACACATAGAAAAGTGTTGTAAGAGTATACTGTGCGAAATTTTCCTAAATTTTTCTTCAAAAATTCAATTCTTTGAAAAAATTTATGAAACTTTTGTAAAATAAATTATTGCTTATGCCATGTTTTACAGCTTTTCAAATAAAAATGCATAAACCACACCAAAATTTTGCATTTTAAAATAAATGCTCCGCTCGTAGGCAGATACCTTAAAGAAGTGTTATAATCTTGTACAGAGAAAAGAAAAATACAAATAGTATTTTTACTAGCCGTTTCTAGAATGGGAGATTTCTAAATAATTCTGTGATTTCCCTGTTTTTCATACAGAACGCCAGACTTTATTTTACGTGACCTCTTTCGTGATTCTTAAGTACGAAAGGAAACGGAAGCCGGAATAAGTAATTAGTATGGTATGAAAGCCGGTATTATATGTCCGTGTCAAGTCTAATTGCCAGTTTACTTGTCACGGACACATATAATTCGATTCAACACAGAAATTCCTGTACTCGTGGAGAAAGTGAGAGAACATAGTGCGTGAACATTAATCAAATTATTAATTGGAACCATTACTTATTTATTATCTTTTTGTTGAAGTGTAGTTGCTTAGAGATATATTACTCAATTGTTACGTTACTGGGAAATATTCACAGTGCATGTATTTTAATTATAATGCACTTTGTCAGGATGTATAATGCGATCCGAAATTTCAGGTTAAATCTGTAATCGAAAACTGGGATCATTACTTAAATTCGATAGAATTTCCAGAACATTTTCCTTTTTTCGCTTTCGTCTTCTTAAAAATTACTCTCTGAAGCTTGAAGTAACCAAAAAATATACATAATTGTAGTTTTAATCGTCCAAGAACTAAATCTTTTTAATCATCTTACTGAACAAAAAAATTTGTTTAAACCTAAGATATATCGTTGTTTTTTTTTCTATTCTGTATGTTTTAACACCATTTAAATCGTCGGAAATCCATATACATACCTATATATATATTAAAATTATATATATATATATATATATATATATATATATATATAATTTTAAAATACAACGTGCCCTAGAAAGATCTTTATAAACATAGATCATGCAGCAGAAATAAAAACAGCAGAAGTGACGTGCAATTTGCTGGAAAATAATGAATGAATAGTAGAGAATTTTTAAAATAGCAATCGATTTTGCAATCGAGCAGCTTGTTCAGCAATCCTCACTGTTACAACCCAAATGTTAAAAACACTTGGACTGAAATCGAGAGCAGAAACTTGAACGGAAGTAGAAATCCTTTTAATTGAAGCTCCTTTTGATTGGGGATCACAAGCGACACCATTGTGCCATATTGCGGGACATGTTTTGATCTAAAGATTATCAATTCTCTTTCCGTTGAAGTTTTCTTTGGTGTCTTTGCGTACAAAATCAGTGACGCTCTACAACTTTGCAAATTATATTTTTCTGTATCTCGTCCAATTTTCAAGAATAAGACTTCCAATTTCAGAAAGCTAAACCAACGTTTTCCACCAGATGGTGCCGTAGCTGATGCATTCAGAAAGCACATGGTTACTTTACTATACTTAAACTCTCTTTTATGATACAGCTGCAGCCGTTCCGAAATTAAGGGAGTGGCAAGGGACTTGAGTGGGTATACTGTAAATATAATGTAATTGATATACTGATTGGAATCTAATCAGTAACTAACGATCAAAATCATAGCTTCAGAAAGAGAATTATCCAAAAATAGCAAGTAAAATAAAATATTAAACGAACAAAAAATAGATGCAGAAGTCGTAACCTATCAAATAAATCGACAAAAAATATATATTTGTATACTAAGTTTCCTGATCAGGTACTATCATCAGATGTATACAAATGAAAATGCAATTAAAACTATTAACTTTTCACTAGGTTGCTTAACAAGATGATACGTAGAGCTTTCTGAAGCTCAAGGAAGAATTGGAAACGTATTATTTATGAAATGAGTTGCAATTATGCAAAACTGTTATTAAACTTTTCATCAAAAGAACAGCCAGAATCAAGGCGATCATTCAGTTTACATTGTGTTTACGCAGAACTCTATCTTCGCATTTAATATTAAAATAAAAACATCCGTTTTTTAAATAAATAAAATATTTAATTAATAAGTTAAAATGCCAGGCCATTTTGAGATTGATTGATTGATGTTGCTAGATAGTAGATAGATAAATACATATAGATAGTATTTAGATGTTATTTGAAAATTTAGAATGTTTTGAATAGGTTTTATTTCTTATTTTATCATTTTCGATTTAGTCATACACAAACTTCGTGCACTTCTTAATACTTTTTATTGTATGCGACAATATGAAGAAATAGGAATTAAGTAGTTTCCTCAGGTTTTAAATATTTAGACTTTGAAAAGTACTGTTATTTATTAATTCCTGAAGCAATTAATAAATAACATGGAAGCGATGAATTTCCAGTTTCTATCTGCAATGGCTTCCAAGGTGCACAGAAGCTCAAAAACTTCATCAACCACCAACAACTGTTGGTGACAAATACTTAATATTCTTCCTAATATTTCATTTAAGGTACATAACAATCAATTATGCTAAATCTCAGACTTCTGCTGGAGGCCTCTTGTAAAATATACAATTAAATGTAATTTCAACAACCTGCTATGGGAAAAATTTATGAAGACCTCTCTTGTATCGTAATCGAAGTAAAAAGAGGCAGCTGCATGGTGAATTCTTTTATTTCTCTACCTGATACGCTGCTGATACATAATGTGAAAGACACCAGAAAGGTGTAAATACCTTTTGCAACCCTAAGTTTGCATTACCGAAAAGCTCAATTTTACATCCAAATTATATAATAATATGATATATCATTCTACCTTTAATGTTTCGAATATAAATTGCAACTAAAGCATAAAAACCATTCCGATCATCCAACAAATTCAGTCACATACTTTCTATGAGCCGTTTTTCGTATCTTAACTAGAACGTACGAGAAGTTAACTTAAGCATTTTAAGCATTTACTTCGTTCTAGTTCTGAGATGTCTATTATTGTGACTCCTAATATTCAATATACCGGGGGCCATCTTGATTCTACCGGGCCCGCTTGTGCACTCCGATGAGTCATCCAAAAAGGCCTGCAGATGCTCACTTATTGGTTCCAGCACTTAGATGCGTCATCTAGCGGCAGAATCTAACCAATGAGGAAACATCCGTAGCCATCTTTCGGAGTGCACAAACAGGCCCGGTAGAACCACGATGGCCCCGATATACCTCCGGTGCTCAGATTTTTAATTCGCGGATAAAGTGTGCTGCAACGGAGCAGCAGTAGTCAGCTACTATGTGCTGCTCCGTTTGAATATGCTGCTAATAAGTAAGACAAAGCTATCTGAAGTAATCAAATACTTTCTTTGATCAGCCCCCTTCAATTTTAATTAAAAGAACTCTTCCTATAAGTTAACTATTGCTACAGAAAGCTACAGGTTGCATCCGAATATATGATTGTTAGTAATCCACTAAGATGATGGTTCCAGGTTCGACTCCTGGCTTGAGAAGGATTGTTAAATTATCTGTTTCTTTCAAACGGGGTAACGTTGCCCAAGTATTAAGTGATGCGTAATAAAATGGCCAACACTCTCGGCCTTAATAGTGGCTATTGCCTTGATAGCAGGTTCTCGCCAAATGGGGGAGGGGGGAGTATTGGAAGAGAGAGAGAGGGAGAAACACTAATGTGATTATTCGTTCTTCGGTTTGAAAATGTCGATGGAATGATCTGGAACCTTCGACACTTCATTTTAAAATAAGGAATCATATTCTAATGTGAATCAGAAAACAAATCTGACTTTATTGAGGCAGTATAAGATATCTGTGATTTACATTTTAGCTTTCAACAACTTCTCTTTTTCTTGTATGTTGTATTTGCATTTTAGCTTTCTAACTATTCTCTTCTCCCTTCAATGTTTGCATTTAAAAACTAAAAATAGGTGCATATATAGATGCTGATAAATTGAAACAGTCGCCACTAAACAATTCAGCTAAAAATATTCCTGTGACTTTAAAATAGTTAATCTTGGGATTAATGTCTTATGGGAAAAAACAGCCACTGCACCTACTGCAAACTGAAATGGATTAAGAGATTATTGTGGTCAAGAAGTAATAAAAAATTTGTTTAGAATAGTTTTCTTACTGTATAGTGAAAAAATGAGGAATTTTTTCTCCTTTTCTTGATAAAAATAAATTACACAGAACTAAATTAAAAAGGTAAAAATACATCTGCTAACATTTAAACTTTTCATAAAAAATATGTAGAATGAAAATCAATATGATGACTACATTTATTATTTTTACTTCCTTGTACGTAGTATAAGGAAGTAATGTGATCCCGAAAAATTTTGGGGGCCAAATTTCGACAAAAAATCCGATTTTGACTACCTCTAAATTTAATTTTAAGAATTTTTTCGATGCATCTCATCGTAGGCTAGCTTGCACGATCATATTAACGCGTCTGCAACTCATTTTGACCAGCGGCGAGTTTATTGTGGTCAGTTTTTCAGTTTCATGTAACTCGCATATCTCAAAAACTATGGGTCGTAGAATGTTGAGATTTGATATTTAGGATTGTTCTATGATCTATTTGTGCACCTCCCCTTTTGGTTGCAATCGAATAAATAGTTTATGTACAGGACCGCCCAAACTATTCGAAATACATTACGCTCTATGGGCCGAAATTCATTAAACTCGCATATCTCAAAAACTATTAGGCGTAGAATGTTGAAACTTTGTATTTAGGATTGTTGTAACATCTAGTTGTGCACCTCCCCTTTCGGTTCCATTCGACTGGATAGTTTATCTACAGAACCGCCTAAAAGATTCGAAATACATTACGCTCTATGGGCCGAAATTCATCAAAGCGTTTTTTAGAGGTATTGGGCTATTTCAAACGACTCAGAAGTGATAAATGCTGTAAAGAGTTAGAAAATGAATTTCTCCATTAAAAAAAGTGTCTTTATCATTTACAGTTCTGCTACAGGAACACTCAAAAGATTTCCAATACATTACGGTCAATGGCAATTTTAGGAGATTCATCCATTTCAAGCACAATACCGTCCTACCACATAAATTAGAGAATGGCCCGACCACGGTCACGAGCCTCCCTCAAGAACTATGCCAAAAGCCGCCAAGCTTGGCGACTTTTTTGTGTACGTGTGTGCATATTTAACTCTCGAATCTCAAAAACTATTATGAAATTTCATATATAAGATTGTTATAACATCTAGTTGTGCATCTCGATTTTTGGTTAAAATTTACTGGAGAGTTTATTTACAGGACCACCGAAAAGAATTTCAGTACTTTAATGTCTATGGACATCTTCAATATAATACAATTGTAGACAGTCATTGTTTCATACATGCCCAAAATCTCGCCGTCTGTCCTCGACCTTGGCGAGTTTTGCCGAAATGTCGCCAAATTTGGCGATAGTCAGTCATTTGGTCCATGCCCAAAGTATCACCATTTGTCATCGTTCTTGGCGAGTTTTGGCGAAATATCGCCAAATTTGGCGATAATCTGTCATTGTGGGTCCATGCTTGATATCTCGCCAAATGTCGTCGACATTGACATGTTTCGTCGAAATATCGCCAAATTTGGCGCCAAAAATTATTTCGTATTTTGTATAACTCTAAAACTTTAACCCGTAGAATTTTTAACTTTTGTATTTAGAACTATATTATAATATCTAACGGTTTTCAATATCTTTTTTGATAGCAATCGACTGGGAATTTATTTACAGGGTGAGTGAAATGACTTTAAATACATTAAGGTGTATGGATGCATTCAAATTTTTTCTAATACAGAATTTGGAAATTATTTTAGCGATTATATTTCTTACAACGTGCTGTATACAATAGCTCGCATTTACGTTTTCTAAATTCTGCAAACTTTTTATGAAAAATCCTTCTTGAGAAAGATTGCTGGACATTTTATGAAAGGGATGCAAGAAAATTCTTTGAACACAGCAGAAGGATTAAAATATCACTAGGTTTTAAATTTCACATACAAGTTTTCAAAATTCTGTTTTTGAAATAATGTGTGAGAAGAATGCATTCTTTTATGAATGATTGAAATATGATCCAACTGTCAGAGACTATAAGTAAACACTGTTTGTTGGAATGAGTTATTAATCGAGAGTAAACTAAAAAGAAAGAAAATAATTTTTAAAAATACTTATTTTATACACCATAAAGCTTATATAAACACAAACTCTTTTGAAAAGGAGGCTTTTATTTAAATACACAGGGTATCCCAAAATCATTTCATTTTTTAAGTATTGATCACAGTCTTGTATAATGAATTACAAAGTTACTTAAAAAACGTACTAAATCCTACGTATAAAATATGAGTCAATAAACATTTTAATTTTTATACGATCCCCGAAAAAAATATTTCCATTTAGTATTAGCTTACATTAATTAGGTGAAATATAAAACTCTTTATCATAAAAAGTCAATAAATATGTTAGTACGTGAGTAGCTATAAAAGTACGTGGCAAAGTACGTGAACGTATATACGTAACAAAGTACTTGAAAAGCTATACATAAATTTAAATGTTAAAGATCTTAGCTAAAGCCTATTTTTATAAAGGCGGCCCCATCTCTTAAATAACATGAGAGCTAACGATTTGAGATAAAGCCTTTCGGTATCAAACAGAAGATACTTTTTTTTTTTCACTGCAAGATCATGTAACTCCAAATTCCCGTAAGATGGAGATTCTTCCTTTTTGCAGGAAACCCTTCAATTGGAATTTGTTTTGTATGGGGTCGTATAAAAATTTAAATTTTGTATTTGTGCAAATTTAACTCTCTGAAAATTTTAATGGATTTCATAGGATTTTTTACGTCACTTTGTAATTTATATGAAAGCCTATGATCAATATTTAAGGAATAAAAGCCCGGATCAATGTTTTAGGACACCCTGTTTAGATTTGCATACACTTATACCAATACACTTATTTGAAATAAGTACAACGAGGTCTCTTTAGAGTACGGAAAGATGACCTTGCCTTACCTCTTATTAAAATGGTTTTGCAATTTTGGAACTGATTTCAAAATTCCTCAACAAATTCATGTGAAATATTGAAGCAAATATGATTTAAATTATATGCTCAAGTAGTATCCGCTGTTCAACAATATAAAAGTCGGCTGTTATGTTTGAAACATGAAACTTTTAGACACTGCTTACTCGCACTTGACGTCCAAATGTCTCTACTTCGTACTTTTAAGTGAGGCGTAGTGTATTACGTCAGAATTATAAATATGGTCTGTAAACAGTCTAAAATATTTTGATGAACTGCTAGTGACTGTGTCCTTGCAGAACCAGTGTTAAGTAGATAACTTAGTCTACTCTACTACCAATTTAAACACAAGTGTGTATTTAAAGGAAGACGTTTCAAGTTCTCCTTTTATCGCCGTGATTGTGATAATGTAATTATGATGATAATGATGATGATGAAAATGTTAATTATGATGGTAATGGTGAAGATGATAATGTTAATTATCATGGTGATGAGGTAGATGATAATCTAAATTATGATGATAATGTTAGCTATGATGTAATTAATGACGATAATGATAATTTTAATTATGATGATAATGGTGTTAACTATCATGTTAATAATGATGATAACTTTGTTACTGATGATAATAGTATTAATGATGTACTATGATTAATATTCAAAAATACATTTTAATACGTTTAATTAGTAATGACTAATTTCTCGTTCTCTTTTCCAAATAGCTCTCGGAAACCAACCATAAATTCTTTTGCTCACAAAGTTTAGACTTTGTGAAATTAGTATGCGAACTATTAACTTTTAGTAAAAAAAAAGTCTTACACACTTCATAAGCGCTCCTGCTTCAAATGTAAATATCAAGCAATTTAGAGGACAAATTAAAAAGAGCGTATTCCCGAATAGACTTTCTAAAGACACTTGAAAAATATCACCAAAAATGCAGTTCGACAAAAGGTTACGTTTTTAAAAATAAATTGCCCTTTGCATAAATAATAAAAAATATCAAAGTAAGAAGCCCCCCAAAAAATCTGTTATTCAAAACAGCATTCTGGAAGTAAATAATTAGTAATTACGTATTTATTCTATAAATTCTTCAGCCTAATTTAAACACAAACCAAGCGCACAAGTTAACAAAATGTTCTCGTTTTTATACAATAAATTTTTACCTTTAAGAAAAACCCTTTTTTTTTAGAATATAAGGATCTCTTTGAACAAAATTCTTCATATAAAAAATTTATGTTTTTGCAAAAAATTTAGATAATGCCGAAACTTTTGAACACTGTAAGCCAGAATAATTTTTCGATGGGTTTACAACAATTCTGTCTTGGATGACAAATTCATTTGTGTTTTTTTTATTTAAATCTCTGTCGCGTTTGATTAGAAAAACAAAAATAAATAAGGAATAGAAAATCACCATCTTTTTATTTTACCAATAAAATAATCTACAAAAAAAAATCTATCCGGAGGAAACTGAGCTTTGATATTTTGTTGTGAAAGTCCTTTACGACTAAAAAAAATCTGAAAAGGTAAAAGGGTTAGTTAAAAAAAATGCAAAGATAATTGAATGTGTTTTTCAGTTATTCGAGTGCTTCTTAAAGTAACTATTGTCTTTGTTTACACATTTGAAAATACATTCAGTTTTTTTCTTCTTACTATATTTTTTTTATTATTATTATTACATTTGTCTTTTAAAATGATGTGGTTTGTTATTTAAACTGTGATATATAACGTTTTTGTCGTTTAGAATATCAATGTAATAGCATAGGTTTTGAAAGTAAGGACTATTTGATACTCAATACATTTTCAAAGGTTTCTAGTATGTCATGGAATATTTTCACTCTGTGTAGATATTTCATACAATAGTTGTGGTGTAATTAAATTAGAAGTATCAAGGATTTAGTAAATCACACAGGAGCTTATTTCTTAGTCTTCCATAACTACGTACATCTTGAATTTCTTTTAGAGTCCACAAGTGGCCTAGTCGCTAAGCGCCATTCCCATAAGAACTGGGAAAGTGGAGCAGCACCGAATGGGCTGGTCTTGGGAGGGTGAAGAGCTCTGTCAGCTGGGCTGCTCGGTAAAGGTGTGCGATGATTGGAGATGGTGCACGTAAAATCTGTTCACTCCGCGTAAAATGACATTCTTGTTCAAACGATATCTCGGGGTAGCCGAATTCAAGTGCTAGGTCTCTCATCTGGAATTGGTTCAAAATTAGGAGACCGACGAGCTTAATTGGACTTCCTCCCACTGGGACGCATTAAAATGGGAGCCACTCCCCTTCGCCCTTCGCCGTTCCATATCGAGAATCCTGCCCTTGCTCTGTAGTTGCCAGGGTCCATTATTAACAAACATTTTTCTTTTAGAAGAATGGCTAAGGTTAAAAATATCTAAGTTACGTGAAACGTTGCACTAAAAATAGATGAAATATTTCTCGTGAAATTCCATTGTACTTTTAAATAATTTAATTAAGTGAATCATAAAGTACCTTCCATTTAATGTTACATTCTACAGGTCATTTCTTATTCTTTTTCGCCCTAAAATATCACATCAATTGTTATGTGCTTTAGTACGCTCCCATAAATATAAGTGTTCCCTGAATGCATTTAATTCTATTAAAATGAAAAGCTAGATAATAAAAGCTAAACAGAAAGAAATCATACTAAGACTGCGCTATATTATTGTTTCAAATTACGCGGACGGCTGCATTTAAAGTGTTGTTATTTACTTTTTCCGACTTCAGCGACACCTACTGCCGAAATTAGGAACTATTTAAACTAAGTGCATTTTTTCAAAATTTATTATTTACAACAATGGATCAAACGGTGCATTCCCCCCCTCAATTAATTATGTCTTTAATTATGTCCTCAATTCATAGCTACGTTCAAAATGTTTGAATCACTTAATTGACATCTTATATATATATATATACTAGCTGACCCGGCAAACGTTGTTTTGCCATATAAATTATTCCTAGGATTATTTTAGTAGAAAAAAATGACTAACTTGTAAGTTTGTGAGGATGTGGTATATGAGTGGAAGAGGCATGGAGCGCTATGAACGATGCTGGAATATAAAAATAACACAATACCAAACATTTATATTTTTAATTCATTGTAATTTATTCTTTAAATTTATATATATCGCAAATTACAATAATTTTACTAAAAAATAATATCAATCCCTTAACGCAATAGAGTATACAATATTTTTTGCTATCCCCTCTTTAGATAACACAAACTGACTGGATGCCCACTGTATGGTTTGCCCACTCGAGAGCATGCCACGTATGACTGTCCGTGTGAAAAACATGGTGTGCTCAAATTTAATCCACAAACAGACATAGTTTGGCCTTGAGACTTATTGATAGTCATTCCATAAAAAATTTTGCCCCCCCCCCAAAAAAAAAGGATGAAAATCTGAAACACTTTCAGATTTTAAATAGGCACTATAGTGCTATATGTTAAAATCGTATCATAGTTTATGTGTTGTCCCTATTTTTCGTCCTTATTCCATTAAGTTGGAAAGTGTTATCATTATTCACGACTGTGCTGTATTTTTCTTTCTTATTTCATAAAACCCATCTTTGGAATCGAAATCTATCTTAAAATTGCCTACTAAAACTATTTTACAATCTTAGCCAAGTATATCACAACTATACTTCACCGTTTTATATATTGTTTCCTACTTTAACGCCTCGACTCTAGCCAAGGAGGTGATGATTAAACATATGCAGTTACCATGACGATTTTTTGCATTTATGTAGAAATCGTAATTTAGAATTAAAATGGCGATTTGGAACAACATGTAAGTACAGCATGCCGTTACATTTTTATTTATTTTGGATTACCAATTAATGAAGTTTTAATAATTGTCTTCAAATTCCTTAACTGGCCCGTTTATCGGTAGTTTGTTTACTTTAGTTATCACCTAGTTCTTTTGGGTGCGTTGAAACGGTACTTACGTATTATCCCGGCGGTCACTTCCGCCAAACTACTTTTTCGTAGATTTTAAATACGTTGCCAATCGTATTCCAAACCATCAACAATTTCATGTGGCCGGCATTTATCTTGGTGAGAAATTGCTTGTCTTGGCGGACCGCCGGGATAATACGTAAGTACCGTTGAAACTTGTGCATAACTCCCAGAGACCAATGACTGCAAAGCTCGCCAAAGGACGGGGATTTTTTAGGTTGGCGAGAGTGGTGGCGTTAAAAAAAGGAATCAACTCTTTCTTGTACCATAAAACACTTGTTTGGAATCGAAATCTATCTTAAAATCGCCTACTGAAACTGTTTTACAATCTTCGCCAGGCATATTCTTCTTGTAGGCATATTCCAACTATACCGCAAAGACATTTTAAATTCTGTTTGGAATGGGCATCATAATCCATGAATGTACCGTGTTTTCCTTTCTTGTTTCACAGAGCACTTCTTCGGAATAGAAATCTATATTAAAATCGCTTAATAAAACTCTTCTACAATATACGCCAGGCGTTTTCTAACTATACGCGAAATATATTTATGATAAATTGTCACGTTTTGGCACCACATTTAGCGATAAATTATCAAAAATTGCAAACCTTGTGCAACTTTCAACATTTTCTTAACGCCCCCCCCCCTCTTCACATTATCTGGCAAACCAATTTGAAAAGTGACTCGACACGCTAATGTCTAAACAGAAATACTGATTGAAATTAATAGCACTCTGAGGCTAAACATTTTGGGGTGGACCGCCCTTATGACTTAGGGGTATGAGACATAGTTAAAAACCTATTCTCAGACCTAACGAATATACATAGAAAATTTCATTAAAATTGGTCGAGTGGTTTCGGAGGAGTTAGGTGACTAACACTGGGACAGGAGAATTTTATATATTAGATATATATATATATATATATATATATATATATATATATATATATATAATAATCTTATAAATAAAAATGAAATTCTGTTTGTTTGTTTGTTTGTTTGTTTGTGGATTTGAGTTGTATACAAATCCACAAAAATGGACCTATCAGCCTGAAATTTTGCACAGATATGTAAAATAATATAGAATAAATCATAGTCCACTTTAAAACTTTGAAAGTCCACCCGTTCCCGGAATTTAAGAGATTTTTATGTTCTCCATGCAAAAACCTTTCCGTAATTGTAACGCCTGTAGTGAAAAAAGTGTGAAATAAGCATCGTGGTTGCCATGTGTGGCGATTTTGCCGAATAAGATGTTTTAAATTCTCAAAGTAAAAATAAAAGAATAATAATGATTTTTTTTGTTAGTTTATATTTGTAAGATTATTAATTTTTTATTATAATATCGTGTGCATGGGAAATCGGAGCAGGAATGAAATGTTTTATACGCAAAACAATAAGAATTGAAGATTTCCGAGGCTAATATGTAATTTTTTTTAGTTTGGCGAAAAAATAAAATGCCTCAAATGCTGATTTTGAGAAAGTGAGTTCTAGCGGTTTGCACAGTTTTCGGCTTGGCGCAATTTATTGAGAGCTTAAGGAAATAGATTTTTGAAAGCAAGTGCAAAGGTTTTATTAGAATACAGCGTTAAATTTTAATTATCCGTGAAGAAATAATGCAGTTATTAAGGGATTTCAAGCGATCTATCTTCAGAATTCTCGCCAATTGAGTACATTGATTTAAGTTGGGGGAATTCCGCCAAATTTCAGAAAATTGAAATCTTCTCATTTAGTACATCGGAGTAACGATGAATAAAACGCGTTATAGTTGATAATTTAAAAAAATTCGGTTGTATTAAGGGATTCCCCTTTTCAAATAAATGTGTGCTTTACTTTTTGGCGGCCGAACCATTTCCCATATTGATTGCTGCTAAGTCAATGCTTCGAATGATTTCCTGAAAAAACTCTTGCAAAATGGCGTATGTTGGCACTTTGGCGAGGCTTAGATTTGAAACTGGATTTTATTTGAGACTGGGATATATAATGATACTGGTTATAGATAAAAATGAATGTTGGTATGTGTGTATGAGGTTGAAAAACTCCAGCACCGTTGCACCATGAAATTTGGTTCACCTATGTCTTATCATTGAGAAGATTTTTATACTATCCCTTTTCCTCTAACTTGCCACTAGGTGGCGCAGCAGAACGTCGAATTCTATTCCGTTTAGCCGTTTACTATGCGAATATCGTCCACCCGATTTCGATGAATTTTGGTACACGCGGATATTAGAACACGGAGAATATTTTTCACTATCCATTTTGCTGTAACTTGCCGCTAAATGGCGCTGCAACGCATCAACTTCTATACCGTTCGACCGACCGGCATAAAATTTCTTAAACTTACACATTTCAGCACGAAGAATATATTCTAACTGTGTTCCTTTTGATGTTACTCACCACTAGAAGGCACTGCAGTGCATTATTATTTTAACTCGCCACTAGATGACGCTGCAGCAGGCCAAATTCTTGACCATTCAAACGGTCGCTATGAAAATCAGTATACATAGCTATTAGAACAATGAGAATATTTTGGCGTTATCCATTTTGCTATAACTCGCCACTTGACGGCATTGTAGCAAATCATTACTTTAATTAACCACTAGATCGCGCTGCAGTGTATCACTTCTTGACTGCGCAACTGATCGCTATGAAAATAGGTATACATAGGTATTTGAACTCGGGGAAGAGTTTGGCGCTATCCATTTTCCTATATAATTTGCCACTAGATGTCGCGTCGTCAGGGCTGTCCAGCCGATCGTCCTGAAATTTCGTATTCATCGATATCTGAATGCGAAGAATATTTCCGCCGTATCCGTTTTGCTAAAACTCTCCACTAGATTGCGCTACGCCGCATGGCATTCTGCACTGTACAAACGATTGCCTTGAAATTCGGTATGCATGGTTATTGAACACAATATAACACGATATCCATTTTGCTATATCTCTTTATTACAATAAATAGTAATCCCACAAATCGTAATATCAAAAAGTCCATTCATTCCCGTGCGAAGAACGGGTACTTCAGCTAGTATATATATATAACTAATAAGTAAAACACAAAATATACTGCAAATTAGACATACCTCGCATTAAAAAAGATAACAGCTAAAAGCAAGAAATAGAAACCAGAATTTGAAAAAATAATAATAATAAAAATTAATAAAACCAGAGCCAAATAAAATGCAATAATTATTTTGAAAATAGAATGGAACGGAAATTATAACCACTGTCACCATCATCAGGAGCCACGAACAGTGGATTGTAATTAAAAGCAAACAAAATAGTACGGATTCGGTAGTGTGGCATATCAAAAGAGATATTCACTCCATACTTTCTGGTCTCAACCCTACTATAAAAAGGAAAAAAAGAAATCAAAGAGATAACGAAAAATGGAAATAGCATTGATAGATCTACATACTAATCTTGAGCACATGGAAGACAATTAATACGTGTTGCCAATGTTAAGAATTGTAAAAAGTGAAAACTGGTGTTGCCACTAAATAAAAGTGTAAAAGTTGAAAGACGAATGTATAGGTGTTGCCAAATACTAAAGGGTAATATTATTATACTTTATGTGTATCCAGTTATATTAATTAAATTAAAGATATATAGAATAATAATAAATTAAAATTATTGAATAAAATAGATAGTATAGCCAATTAAATATAACATATTGTTTTAAAATTATAATGATTATTAATAGTGACAAAGTATGAATAATAAATTATTGTATGACAGAAGATTAATCTAATAAATTAAAAAAAATGTTTTTTGTATTATTAAATATAGGTAGGACAGAATAATCACAATATAGGATCCCCCCCTTTTGTTTTTTTTTATCCCTCCAGATATATATATGCATGCATATACACATCCAGATTGTTTTTATACATATTACTCTTTATATATATATATATATATATAAAAAAGAAGAGTTTGTTTGTTTGTTTGTTCGCTATACACGTCCAGACATTTCGACGGATCTGGACCAAATTCGGAAACTACAGAGTTTTCTTTTTCAAATGCAATTTGTTAGAAAATCGTACTTACATTTGCCGATTTTGGGGAATTTTTTAAAGGAAATCCTGTTTCGAAGAAAATGTACGGCTTTTAAAAATACGCTATTTTTAAACTGTCGCATCGAAAAACCTAACGGGCAAAAATTTTCCATCTTTCTACCGCTTATTAAACATTTATTTCTCCCTCCTTTAAATTTTGAACCGTGCAGAAATGTTTATTAGATTTTTTTATATAATTTATTTTCTGAAAAGATCGCAGGTTAAAATTCTCTTTGGACTGCGAATTCCGCCAAATGAAAGTCGAAAACTTCGCCCTCTGGTTTTCAAGGTCGCTTCAACTTGAGCTCGCTTCCGGGAGGGAGGAATTTCTTCTGGCGTCCTGAAAGAGAGAGGGGGATAGAGGTGGAGATTAAGGTGACCATACGTCCTCGAAATTCGAGGACAGTCCCCAAATATAGATCGTTTTTTCAATTTGTCATCAAAAATACTTTGACTTCTTGGGGACGCCAAAAGTCCCCAAATTTAATGATTTGTACTTTTACCCTGAAAGTTTCCGTTTAGTTTATTTATTTCAGAAAAAAAACTGAATAAATAAAATAAAATAAAACTACTAAAAGTTCCTTCTGCTCAGAGAAACAACAAAATTCGATCTCTGAAAGATGATTGTTAGAAAACACAGACAAGTAGAAGAGGAGAAATCTAGCCACGTCCAATTCCTGGAGCCTCTACGCCATCGGGTGCTTTGTTCTTTTTTTTTTCTATTTTGCAGGGGGAAGACCCATGTCCTTTTTTTATTATTATTGCAGCGGGAAGTCCCATGTCCTTTTTTTATCATTTCAGCGGGAGAATTCACATTCCAGTCTAGCCAAGTCCAATTCCTGGCAACCTCTGTATTTTATTAGGTGCCGTGTTCATTTTTTTTTTGGTTGCAGCGGGAAATCCCGTGTCCTTTTTTTATCATTCCAGCGGGAGCATTCACATTCCTTCCCTTTACAATCTATATTTAAGGTAAATGGCATTTCTCATTCATTGTACGGGCAACGCCGGGCCACGCTGCTAGTATATATATATATATATATATCACCAAACTTACGTAATATGGGTATCCCATTAATCCATCGATCGAGAGTAAGCTCAAAACAGAAATTAGCATTTAAATAAAATTCCCAGAACCAAGAGTGAAAATAGAGACATAAGCTTTAAGCGTTGTACACAAACCTAAATAGCAAAAGAAAACAGAGCTATAAGATCTTAAAAAGCAGGAAATAATTACCAAGTGATATCTCATGGGCTTAAGCTTAACTACAAGAGAAAAAACACTCAAAATACTGGTGTTAAACGATAAAGTAATTAAAAAACTTTGTAAAAAACACACATAAGAAGTAAAAGGAAAAAGGATACGCGTTCCGTTCAAAAATTGTTTTGATTCTTCAGTCCAAGCCCTTCGACGTAAAGAACACAGGGAACTGAAGAAGAAGAAGTAAGAACTTCGACGTAAAGAACACAGTTCCCTGTGTTCTTTACGTCGAAGGGCTTGGACTGAAGAAGTTCAAAACAATTTTTGAACGAAACGCGTATCCTTTTTCCTTTTACTTCTTATGTGCGTTTTTTACAAAGTTTTTTAATTACTCTAACTACAAGAACCCAAAAAAGTGGTGGTGAACTGGAAAGTAGATGAATCGAGTTCTAATCTTCAGGTGCCACCACTTGAATTAATCTAGTTAAATGAAAAAAAAAAATAGCTAGGTTTCTATAGGTTGAATGACAAAAAGAATCATTAAAATCAACCTAGGGTCACGACCATAGCTAATGTAGAAAAAAATAGCGTGGTAAAAACCAAACATGGAGTAAAAAGCACAGAGATGATGCCAATATAATAAATCGGAAAAGGTGAATAGATAGTAGATAGATACAGTTATAGGTATTGATATTATTTTGTAGAAATATTTGGAAGTTTTGTAACCATGTAAAAATTAACTCCAGTCCTTGGATGTTTAATTCGAAATCTATTTTTAATCTAAAGTTGGCTTCTTCTCACAGCTGCTCATAATTTCTTTGCGCTTTCTATTTCCGTGCGTTTTTGGATGGTTAAACGGTTAATTCCCATTCAAAACCTCTCTTCGGTGTAAACGTCATATGAAATAACTGGCGTCATTCATCAGGCCAAATTCATCAAATTCGGGCTTAAAAAAAGCCAAGATATGGCCACCCTACTTTGATAAGTTCGGCTTAAAATTAAAAGCCAATCTGGAAATCCTACGTCACTTACTCACCTGATGACATTGTTTCTTCAGTCGTCAGTCCTTACAACTCGAAAGCGCAGAGTTTCTATACATTTTTCTTTATTCTACAAATTTCTTGAGTTACATAAATGCAACAATAATTTTTTTAATGTTGCAAATTCAAAGTAAGGTATGTGGTGACAAAGAAGATTTGAAATATATAATTTATTTTCCAGCTATAAGTTTCACAATACATATTATTAATATATTAAGTAATACAATAATGAGAAGCATACAGAACTTCACTCTTCACATTTTCCAGTTTTAACTAATGAGCCTTTCTCATCAAGAAGCAAAGTTATGAAAAATAAGAAATTAGTCATAGCATCCCTTTTAAAGTTCTTCCATCGTGTGCCTAATTTTATATTCATTTGAAACATTAAGAGTAGCTACTTTATGCCATAGAAAAGGAGACGTTAGGCTAAGAGCTTGCATATGTGGCGTTAAATTTCAGCAAAAATGTACTATCGCATATAATTCCTAAAAACCTGTCGTATTACATATTAAATACGATGTAATTATCTTATGTTCAAGTAAGTGATATAAAGTTCAAGTAGCTGATACAATAATAGTTTTATTATCAATTACCTGATACATTAATAAACTTAAATTACACCGAAAACAAGTTTACTTTTATTAAATATGTAGTATTTCTCAAATAATATTTTAATTTTAAGAAAATTCATTGAAGAAGAAAATACGGGTTTAGGAAAACGAGCATTAAAAAAATAATAGGTTAATTTCTTAAAAAAGTGACGTATATTATTAGGAATGACAAAATTTTATCATAAAATAAAAACACGTTAGCACTTACGAAATACGATGAACGACTAAAAGGTTAAGCCAATACTCCATCTTGATATTATCTAACTTTTATTTAATAGCTGTGAGATAACAATAGCATTTCTTCTATTTTCAAACGAAGGCGATACCTTTTTGATCCTGTACATGCATCAATTAATACACTAGACACTTTTACGACCCCTGTAATTGACACAGACAATTTCGGAAAGAGTTTATTTGACTCCGGAGTTACGATAAGAAAAGAAAGAGCAGATTGCAATTTCTTAATTATTTCACGAAACTAATTATTTCTTAATTCTTTGCTAATTGTATAAATTTCTCCATCTGTACCCTGAAACATAGTGAAGCATTGAATACAAAGTAATCCCGGTAAATTATTTATACTTCAGAATAAAGCTCTCACGGTGTATTTTCTATAGAGTATTACTATATAATTTCGCAGTATGCAATAGCTATCAGATTAAAAAGTAATTGAGGTTTCTTATAAAACTAATCTTATAAAACTGTCTCTGAATTTCGTTCAAAACAAATTAATTTAGTTTCTAAAAGTAGTAGATCACGAAATAATTTTTGTAGCTACATAGTTGAGTAACTAAACGTTAGGATGAAAATTTGGAAAAAATGCTTTAAATCAGTCGTTCTTAAAACCTTTTAACATCGCCCCCCCCCCCCAACAAAGGCTACCTTACGGTGGCGCCCCCCACCCCCTCACATTTTTCAGCATACATTCAGTTTTTTTTTTATCTTTAACAATGAACATTTAGTGGAATTTTCTACAAAATAATGTTATCAGTAAAGTTTGAATGAACATTTTAAACGAAAATGGATATATTTTTGAGTAAAAAATGAGAATAAATAAGATATTTTTTTTAAAAAACATGCATCACTACTTGCTCTTTGGTTTTTCTCGCACTCCGCCTGCAAACGCTCTGCGCCCCCTTTGGGGGGTCGCGCCTCACAGGTTGAGAAACGCTGCTTTAAATAGCTTTTAAATTCTATTTGAAACAATTTAAGCAGTAAATGCACTTAATGTTATTATGGAATTATTTTCATTTATGTAGAAGTAAAATGCATCACGATGCCTTCCCATTACTTATCAAAAATGCTGCAACATTGCTGCTGAAATTTACTGCTCGAAATAAGGGTGAAAAATCACTTTTTTAAAAATATTTATGCGGAATAAATTTCTGTCTTTATTTCTTATTTCGGAAAGGACACTATTGAAACCCTAAAGAAACCACAATTACTTTGGTTCAATTGCAATTCCGCTTGCTCAAATAACTGCTGATTCTGTTTTGCTCATTAATGAGAGACATATCTAGTATCTTCTATATTTACTTTGTCTTAGTTATCTCTTAATCCAATGCATTAATTTGATAATAAAGTGTGATAAAACTTGCAGTGACTGAACATTGCATTGTATGTAGCTGTATTTTTATATAACTATGTATATTTTTCATCAATTTAAACTTTTATTAATTGTCAGTTTACTGCATAAATTATTTAAGTAAAACATTACTCTGATAATTTTTTTTCTCACAATTCTGTTTATTTTTCAAGGGCGCTCTAAATCTAATTTTTTTGTGTTCAAAATAAATTGAGTAAACAATTCTTCATGGTATACCTTAAATATCAGTAAAACTCTCTCTAAAAGTCGTTTTTATATGTTGCTCATTTTAAATTTATATTCAATATCGAGAGTTTAAGCTATCATGAAGTATATACTTGAGAAAGTGTATTTTTCTGTATTAAGACGTATTTATAGCAGTTGGCATGATAGATATATGTAGGATTTAGAGAAGTACTGCGATTATTTTCGTACATAAACTTAAGGATGGGGACTGCTTTACTTATATCTTCAGAGTAAAGCTGTTCTATTTAGGTTGTGACGAAGTTCACATATTTTTCGCGTCTTAAAATAATGTTCCTATGTTTCGTCTTTCTAAATCAAAATTTCGTTTTCCGTATTAATCTCTCTCCACTTTGTTTTTTCGGCTCGATAAAATATTCTTTCTTTCGCGACGCTAAGTCTGGGATTTTTCGGGGTTTCCCTTCTAAATTAATTTCGCTTTAGCATATGCTGTGTTAGTTCATAGCGTCTCCCGGTCTTCCGTCGGTGTTTTCTCACGGGGTTGTAGCCTTACGTATTGGCATCCGCCAAATTCTGGCACTTCTGTCTTGGCATTAATCATTTAATCCGTTTGTTTCAAATTTTTATATTGTTTACGCCTACCGGACGGTGGTTGTCACGTGGGGCAGTGGCTTATGAGTGCTCATATTTTACTCGCCAACCTGTAGAGAGCTGGCAGTTTTGTAGGAAGATTTGAAAAGACTTCTCGATTGTTCTCCGTCAGAGGAGGTTGTGTTCATTTCTTTTATGGAACTCCGGCATGCCGTGTGGCCGGAACAATTAGATATGTTCCTGGTGTTATTTTTATGAAGCAAATGTGCGGTGCGTAATTGAACTTGTTTCTTTAATAACTGTTTTGTGAAGATACCTACAATAAAGTGCAGCTTTTTTGTGTATTCCAGTTGTCCGTCAGTTTTTCTCAAATACCTTTTGTACACTATACGTCATGTGAGCGGCCGAGGGAACGTTTCTCTTAATCGTCCTCCGACAACTCCCTCATATAGGTATTTCCTTATATAGGCAATTTTTCAAATAGTAAAAGTATTTGTCCTGCAAATCAGTTTTATGAAGTCATTAATTAAGAATTACGCTATCCCTTTGAAAACTGTGTTTTTCTATTTACTTCATGTGTTATAGCTAACTAACGTATATTATCAGCCAATGGGCAAGAATATTTACCTATGGATCCCAAATTAACCAAACAGCTAAAACAGCTGCTTCCTGTAATCTGTTTTCCCAGTACGCACGTGTAGGGAAGGTATACTGAAAAATATGATTACAGTACAACAGAGGGTAAACGTAACGCCACCACATTGTGATGTGTGCGTTACGTTTATCCACACGTACCAATTTGCTATACCATGTTCTTCGTGATTGGTTTATCAACGTCATTACGTCATTTTGTGAGTGGATTTACAACACACAGTGCTGTATTATTTTACAACGCAACGCCAACACATTGTGATGTAGACTGTGCCAGTTGCCATACAATCACTGCCATAGCTTCTTCGTGTTTGGCTTATCAATGGCATTACGTCATTTTTGAGTGGATTTAGAAGAAATAGAGGTGTACTATTTTAAAGCAATACATGTAGTAAAGTTACGGGTATTTCTTGAAGTGTATATGACTAATTTTGATGCTGAAATTTATGCTATACATTTGGCAATAAATCATTTGAAATTTAAAACCAATGATAGTTGCTACCCTAAAGTTGTAACATTTGAAGAGCTATCTAGTCTGTCTCGTCAAAATATTCTTCTGAAATGCCGATAATAAAACAAATAAAAGAGAGATATAAATTATTTAAACAGTAAATATAAACAAATTATATTGCAGTGTATTGTATTGTGTGTATTAAGGCAAATCTGCACAAGGGGTATTTGCTGAGGATGGGGATGCCTTGGTTGGAGGACTTTATTAGGGATTCTAACGCCTACTCAGGTTACATCTGGAGAAAACCGACCAAAACTCCAGACCTTTAGATCGACAGCTGCGCGGCTGGCTCGAACTCGGATTCTTCACAGCCCTCTACCATTTTGAGTGGTTTACCACTCGGCCATGATGGGGCTTACATATATACCGGTGGATATCATCCTATGTGGGTTTTTATGTAAATGTAGCCGCAGATTTCCTTCTAAAAAATGGATATCTAGTAAACTTTAAAAAACAAACATGTTCGATCAAAATCTTTGACAAAGTATGTCCATGGAGACATTCCAAATATAATGAAAATCTAATAACTGAATCCAAAATGAAACAGTGGTATGATATCTCCAAGATACTTGGACAGCTCTTATAATACCAGACTACGTGTTAACTTTAGAATCAAACCGGACGTAACTGTTTGTTGAAATACCTAAACAGGATAAGTGCCCTCCTCTGGAGCAACTGCTTGTTATATAAAGCTGGCAAAATGAACTCAGACACATTTCTAGATTTAGTTGTTCAGATGTTCTGACTGATGTTCATTTCTAGATGTTCAGACTTAAATAATAAACATTCCATTGATATCTCGAAAAAAAATTGGTGGAACTAGAATTTATGAGTCGATGTACTCCCTATATATACTAGATCATATAATGAGACACTTCTGTACGCACTTATCCAATTTTTAGATCTCTCCTCTATAATCTAGTGCCTGTACCCAGTTGAAAATACAGTAGAATCTCGCTTACGACGTAAAATGGCCGGCACGATGTCGGATAACCGAAAATGTCGGATAATAGGAAGGAATCAAGAAAAAGCTTCTTAAACGTTAAGCTATTGTATCTTGGAACATAATGCATACATACATATGTTATATTATATTTACTATCTTGCATCGTAATCATGATCTACAAATACAAGAAAACAATGGAAAAAATGAATTAAAAAAAACTTACTGTTACATAATTATCTGTTGTCTGAATTTACGAGGGCTGTATGTTGCACTTTAAGTTCAGTCCTGTGAGGATTTAAAGAAATTTTTTATGGCAGTCTGCTTTCCTGATGAGTGCCGTTTCTTCCCTGCCAAATATCGCTATCATTTAGCATCACTATGTCAATTCCTGTAGCTTCTTCTTGTTGCTCATTGTATTGAATTGCAGTCTCTAGAGCCTAAACTCCATTGTTATGTGAAATTCTAAGAGTCTAAACAGTCAGTGTTTGATCTTCATGTTCGCTGTCATCGCAGTTGACAAGGGCGACAGTTTCTCCATCAGTTATTTCATGCTGATCATCAGCGCCCACCCAACTTTCGATTTCTTCCAAAGATACATCCTCACATCCAGGTATCCGTTGCGCTAAAGTTAGAATCGTTTCTTCGGCTTCATATGTGCTTTCCGTGACCATATTTTCATCATTACATAGCAAATTTTTCGATGCTTTGGTAATTGTTTGAGCCCTTACATCAGCCCAGGCCCCCCTGCAACCCGAGGTTGGATAATACGGAATGTCGGATAAACGAAGGTCGGATAAGCGAGACTCTATCTTTAAATCACTGCGTTCGCTAGCGGGTAGACTCACAAACAGTTATTCTAGTGATCGAAGAATCGAACGATAATTTATCGTGACACAAACTTAGTCATTCTGTTGTTATTCGTCAGAATACTACGGACTAGAAATTCTTGCCCATTTCGTCATCTCTATCACCTACAAGCATAATTCTACGATCTGTTCTTTTTAGTTTTGGGACACAGAAAACAGCCATCGATTCGTTTTAGATAAGAGCTGTATTTTTTTTTCTTCGTGTAGGACTTCATAAAGATGACCAACAATAGGGAGGTGTTTTCAAGCTGTATCTGGTATCTAGGAATGTTATGGGTTGATAAAGGATAACAAGATTTGGTTTTAACTTTTATCTTTGTATGAAGCGACATCTTTATTTTGAAAAATGTATTATTTTCCAATAGATTCATGTGTTCCAGCATCTAGTGATATACGAGTAACGCTGACATCTGTACAAATTCGATTTGCCATTTACCTATATATTAATAGTTAACTGATGTGGTTTACTATGGAGTGTTCAGTGTTTCATTAAAGTTTGTTTAAAACTAAGTTTATATCACCAAAACTGATTGGAATTATTTCACAAAAAAACGTTTATATGTTCGTGGATATACCTACCGCTTCTATATAAAGGTTCCTCAAAACGATTATATTGATTGTAAAAGTTAGAGGTCATCCCTGCTTTTTTTATACAAATTGATAAAAAGAAATTGCCTTTAACAAATACCTAAATAATCATTCAAAAATGTGAGATTCTCCATGATCTATAAGGAGTCAAAGTTGCAGAATGATTCCCAAATTCTTTCCTGAAAAATTCGAGTAATAAATTGAAATCGAAAATGTCCGATTACTTACTTAAGATAATATGATTGATATAGACATTTTTATCATGTCTTTACAGCCAAGGTGTGTGACTCAACTAAAGCTCTATATTGTGAGATGTTCTGTTGATATGATGTAATCCTCCGTCTATGTAGTTACTGACACGTAAAATTTTCTTTTGCATAAGTTTTACTCGCGCACCAAATTTCGTACTAATAATACCAATCAGACAATTTACTGAGAGTGCGGGTTAATTTCCTTAAAGTGTGTTTTTACGATAGACAGAAAGCTGAAGAATTCATAAAATTCGTAACTTGGTGCAAAGCACACGCTGAAATAACAAAGTTAACGCTAGAAACAACAAAGTGAAAGAACACCAATGAAAGTTAATACTTAAGACTTGTTTTGGTAAGTATAACTTACCATCATCAGTAGGAAAATTCTCGCACTGATGACGGAAAATCCTATTTACCGAATCCGGTCAGCGGCATTAACTTTCATTGGTGTTCACTGACTATTCCTTCCACTGTCTGACCACTTCGACTATCTGAACAATCGATTTTTTCCCTACTTTTTCATAGATGATCGCCATTTGTACATTGTTTAAGCCAGTTAAAGACCCTATCTATAACCAATTGCAAAAGACAATTAAAAAAGTCTTACCTGCATAATTCAGTTTTTATTATTAGCAGTCATTACATGTAATTACTAATGCAGTTCGATAATACCGTGCAAAGTCTAAACTTGGCTCAACTATACCACCTTACGGATAGCTATCTTCGAAGATTCGTTTCTTTAAGTTTAAAAATTTTGTGGATAATTTTTTTTCCAAATGGACACACTCCCTCCCCTGCACTTCCACCCGAACAGTAGAGACATAGAACAAGAATATTACCTCTGCGTCTTTGTAACGTAGAAAGAAAACTGGTTATGGTAACCCCTTCATGTGCTCAATTGGGAAATTTTTATCCATATGATTTTTACACTCAAAAGAAACGAATCTCCTAAGATCGCTAGAAAACGTAGCTGTGAGATGGTGAATTAAAACCATCTTTTAGACTTTGCACGGACTTATTCAGCTGACTACGTTCATTCTAGATATTTTCCCAGCGAATTAAAAATGTTTACTGGATTTTTTTTTTTTAAGACTAGGGTGCTATTTCGTTCACACCCAAATTTTTGTCTATTCGACTTTGTACACATGATTTGTAGACATGAACTGTCAGGGTGAAGATCTTTTCGAATGTGTTTGCCAGATAATGCGGAGGGTGGGGGGGGGGGGGAATAAAATGTTGAAAGTCGCACAAGGTTTACAATTTTTCATAACTGATCGCCAAATTTGCTGCCAAAAAATAACTTCAAAGCCTAACCAAGCTTGGTGATATCTTCCGTTTTAGTAGGCGATTTTAAGATAGATTAAGATTCCAAAGATGTGTTTTATGGATCAAGAAGACAAACACGGCACACACATGGATTATGATGCCCATTCCAAACAGCATTTAAAATGGTGAAGTAAGGTTGGAATATGCTTGACGAAGATTGTAAAACACTTTCAGTAGGCGATTTTAAGATAGATTCCGATTCCAAAGATGTGCTGTATGGAACAAGAAAGAGTTGATTTCCATTTTAACCCACCCCCACACTCTCGCCGACTTAAAAAAATAGCCGCAATTTGGCGTTGCAGTCATGGGTCTTCACGAGTTATGCACAAGTTTCAACGCTCGCAAAGAAACTAGATGCAAACTAAAGAAACGAATTAGTGATGAACGCACCATTTAAGGAATTTGAAGACACTTAATTATTAAAACTACATTAATTGGCAACCCGAAATAAATAAATAAGTAATCGAATGCTGTACTTACATGTTGTTCCAAATCGCCATTTTAATTCTAATTTGCTGCTGCCATATAAATACAAAAAATCGTCGTGGTAACTGCACAGGTTTAATTAGCTTGGAAAGAGCGGGGCGTTAAAGTAGAAATCAACCTAAGAAAGACAAACACGGCACACTCATGGATTATGATGCAGATTCCAAATGGTTTTTAAAACGGTGAAGTAAAGTTGGAAAGTGCTTGGCAAAAATTGTAAAACAGTTTTAGTAGGCGATTTTAAGTTAGATTTAGATTCCAAAGATATGTTTTATGTAACAAGGGGAAAAATACGGTACACTAGCGTGTAAGGATACACTTTCCAACTTAATGGAATAAGGGAAGAAAATGAAAATCAGGAGCATGGATAATGATCCGCTTTTAATATGTAGCACTTTAGTGGGTATTTAAAATATAACAGTGTTTCAGATTTTATTTTTATTTTATTTATTTAGTTATTTTCGCTTAATGCACGTTAACATGGAAATGAATATTCTTTTATATTCTTTATGGGACCAGAACTTCCCAGAAGGAATGCACAGAGCTTCAATCTTAAGGACAAGTCAAATAGGCTTTTCAAATATTTTCTTATCTAAATAGCCAGATCCCACCAGACGCATCCCTACACATTTTCAAAAATTCATGAAACATAAAAAACTCAACTGATAAATCCTATTTTGTATAAATATTTAGTTGCGTGGGATTTATTCTTTAAAACTATTGTATAGTGGATATATTTAAACTTCTTTAATTTAAATATTTACTTTCTTAACATGACTTTAACAGCTAAGGCGATAATGTGATTATTTATTTATTTATACATCTGTTTCATTGTGGGGGAGAAAAATAGCTTGAAAGATTTATTGTAACAGCTGTTGCCGTTGTAGGGCAGGAAGGTATTTCACGTTTTAGATTCCGGAGGTTTAATGTATCAACTGAAAATATTTTATTTATGACAGTGATTTAATTTCTTGTATTAGTAGTATTCTGGGACAAAAAGAGAAAGCTCAGAAAATTAATTTTAAGACTTAGGCTTTACAAAACGTCATTAAACATACCACCTTCAACTTAAAAAAAAAAAAAAAAAAAACTTCAAAACATATGAAAAAAAAAAAAAAAATACGCATGCATATGTTTTTGTGTGTGTGCATATGTATATATTTCAAATAAGAAAAATTTTAAACATAAAATAAATACTTGAAACCTAACGTAATGAACTGTTAAACAGCAGATTAAATATGAAACCTGTGAAAAATACGAAAATTTGTAATAAAATTAAAAAATGTCCCAACTACTACTACTACTACTACTACTACTACTAATAATAATAATAATAATAATAATAATAATAATAATAATAATAATATAATACTATACTTCTAATAATAATAATAATATAATACTACACTTCTAATAATAATAATATTACAAACCTCGTCAGAGAGAAAAGGGCTCAGTAAACTAACGTACTGAAAACATCATAATTCTGGTTCTATATTAATTTGATGAGCTTTTTTCAATCTAGCGGGGATTGATTGTTATAGTACTAGAATTCTGTGTTGTTCATTTTTGTACTTTTTTGTGTCTGTGCTTTTATAATCCTTTTCTATCAAAGACTCATGAGAGGGTTATGTTCTGTAAAATTGTAAACAGGGTGATTCGAAATTAATTTTACAAACTTTTAAGACGGGTAGGACACACCAAAACGGTTCAGAATCACACAGCAATGCTGGATCGGAAACGTCATCTTCACGTACCTGTTAATAATCACTTTGTAAGAAGGGTTCAATTAATATTAAACTTTCCGACCATGGTTTTTCAAAAAAAAAAAAAAAAATCTTTCACGAATTGTACTTGATAAAAGTTATTAATTTACAATTTTTTCTTTCATTGCATTGATGAAATTGTCGGAGGAAGCCCATTGTTTATGAAACTTCTTTAAGAAATTAGACGCACACTTCAACACTTCTTCCAAAGTGATTATTAATAGGTACATGAAGACGACGTTTCCGACCCCACATTGCTGTGTGATTCTGAACCGTCTTGGTGCATCGTACCCCTCCTAAAAGTTTGTAAACCTAATTTCGAATCACCCTGTATATATACACCCTCCAAGATAAGTATTCGAGTAAGAGACAAATTTCCTACGTTGGTTTCGTTCAATAAAAATTATTTATCATAGAATATGAATTAGACTATGTATAAATATGACTTTACATATTTCTGTCAAGTTGTGTGTTTTTCATAAACTCAATTATTATTTGCAAATCTGAAATAGGAAATTTATTTCTTACTCGAATACTTTTTTGGAGGGTGTACATTGTACATGGATATCGCAGAAGTTATAGCCTAAACTTAAACTATTTCCGTAATTAAACGATTTCATATTTTGTGTTATCTAACACATTTACTCAAAGCTGAAAGTTAATGAAAATTTTGTAATTCTTCTTTCTTTGAAATTCTACTGTTGTGCAATACAAAACTGAAATTTTATTTTTAAAAATCTATTACGAGATGCTTATGGCACAGTAAATAGGAATAATATAGATATATTTTGTAATATTCGATTAATATTTTTGCCACTTAGAGCACGAACAGACGAACAGGCCACAAACCAAAATCATAAATACTTTTAAAATTTGTTAGGAAGTACTATAATAGAAGAAAAGTACACCATCCCAAAAGTATGTATTATAGAATATATTTTTGCGTTTACACAATGGCCTGTTTGCTTCTGTCATCACAAAAACGCGACAGTATCCATAGTGCCTGTCTTTTCTGTGTCCTAATTCCCTCCGGTATACCGTTGGCGGGGCAGAAGTGCCCAGGTCCATCTGATAATAGCTCTAGGCACCACCAAAACAACAAAGGAGCACAAAGGTTGTCGTATTATTTATACACCTTTTCCTGCTATTTATTGAATGGATCTTGTGTATAATATAAAACGATAGAGTTGCCGTGATACCTTGAAGATTTGATACCAATTTTAATAAGTAGAAAACTCCCTAAGACAAGTTAATTGTACCCAGTATTAGAAAATAAGTATCAAAGTAACACTATACATTAATTTTGGTTATTTTCCTTTTAAATATTTTGTTGCCGCGGGGTCGGGGTATTTTATATTTGGATTTCTGAATTTTTTTGCAGCATTAGATACCCGTATTATTTCTATAACTACATGTTTTTCATCCGCATTGTTGAAAAAGTAAAGTTGAATCCTGCGAACACATATTGTTTTTCTGAGGAAAGAATTCTTGTGAAACCTAATAAATTTCTTCATTTCTTTGCTTATCCATAAACCAATTGTTTTGGCAGAGTTTAATAAATGTATTTTAACTTTCGTTCCGGTGTCAGAAAGATATACTGCAATCTGCAGAATATAAAAGATGAGATCTCAAAGTTTCTGACTGTAGCTGACGAAAGTGATACATTTTGTTTTATAAAATGATACAAGTTTTTACATTCTGTTAGCTTGTGGTGAATGAATGTTAGTAAAAAAGTTATGCAATCAATCAATTATTTTTAATTAACCAACTACCCGAAAAGAAACTTCAATTTAAAATCCGAAAATCTTCGAATTTCAAGTACCACTCACTAATGAAAGCTTTTAGCGATTATTTCAGTAATTGGTGAATAAAAATCATAACATGTATTTAAGGGGACAAATAGGCAAGTCTAAACATAGGATTCATATGCATTACATTTTAGAGGAAGAATTTTATAGACAATATTTTTCTTTTCTTTCAAGAAGAAAGACCACCCTCTCTCTTATCTTTAGCGTGCACACCCTCCAAAAAAAGTATTCGAGCAAGAGATAAATTTCCTATTTTAGATTTGCGAATAATAAATGAGTTTTTGAAAAACGCACAATTTGACAGAAATATGGAAATTCATATTTATACATAGCCTAGTTCATATTCGATTATAAATAATTTTTAATATACGAAACCAACGTAGGAAATTTATCTCTTGCTCGAATACTTTTTTTGGAGGGGTGTACCCTCCTTGAAGGAATTCCTGAAATTGATTTTTGGATATTCGTGCTTGTTGTATTTTATAGCAAGAATTATATATATATATATATATATATACCTCGTTTTTCCTTTGAGATAAAGCGACATATTTTAAAAATATGTTTTGACCCCCTACACTCCATAGGTAACGAATTTTGGAATATGCTGTCTAGTTCTGCACTTATGTTACAAATTTCACATACAAGCCAAAATTTGTATAATTAGCTTCAGTAGTTATGGCTAAGCGAAATACTGATATACGAAAAAACGACTTCACTTACTGGTTCCCTTTTTATCTTTACATTGAATAATATGATCTTATGAAGCGCTCACTTTCTTTACAGTGAAACTGAGTGACATATGATAACTAACATCACATACTGATGTGATAGGGATAATATGATCTGAAATTTACTAAATAATTAGCTGTTGAATCAAATTTATCTCCTTTTCATAACTTTTAAACAGCTTATAATTATTTTTTAAGGTTTCTTCATTTTTCTATTTTTTTTTATGTAAAGCATTTTATTAAAATTAGTATTGGGATTCACAATGTGTTGTTTTCCAAAAATTTATTCCCTGATTTGTAAAACACACAAAGTAAATATTTTCATATTTTAATGAGCTAGCACATTACCCTAAGTGCTGAAAAATCAATATAATTTCTCTGCAAAAATAAAAAACTTTATTATTATGCAATATTTAATGCATTTTTATAAAGAAGGAAAACACTTTATAATCTTATTTGCATCTGAAGAAACAATATCGTACTGTCTGGTCGATATCAATGTCGTCAAATTCAAGAAAAATGAAATTTTTCTTTCTTCAACCATTCGTTGAAATGTGGTGAAGTACAAACCGCTATCGAATAAACTCTTTTATGTCATCAATATGTAAACTTAAAAATATTTTAAGTTTTACCTTAGTTTTAAAGTTTAAATTGAACCTCGAGAAAAAATCACTTCTCATATATGAACCTTTTATAATACAGAGTATGTAGTTCATAAAACTTAAATTGAAATTACATACATTAAATTCCTTTCTTTATTAAAATAATAGGGAAAGTGGCCTAAAATGATCCCCTTAAGGTTGAAGCTTGTGTAAAAAAACACAAATCTTTAAATAAAATTTCTGCCCTTTGCCAGCATGTTTTACACCATATTTTCCGTTATAAACATACTTTAATACTAGTATTTTAAACCCACACTAAGATATGAAAAAATATCACTTCTAAAAAAGTGTCCAAAGGATTTTTTTACTCTTACTAAACAGTAAAATCCAAACTCTTTACTCTCAAAGCTATTTTTCAATTGCTGAATCTATTTCATATTCTTTGTTTACCCTAGAAAAATGGATTAGTCAATAATTGGGGATAGTATCAATAATAAGCTACACTAATTCAAAGATGAATGTGACCACATGCGCAATATTGGTAGATTCCAAGTCTGGTTACTTAATTTACTATTTTAAATATTTTACCTCATGATTCAGAAATTACATGCACAAGTCGATTTAAACTCTAATTCTGGGATCACTTTTTAATCCATACGGATTTTACCTATAACAATATACCTGTATATTCGTATTTATAATTTTTTATTCATGATTTAATGAACCATAAATTATAGAAAAACTATTGCAACTTAAGTACATTGGTATTTTTATACATTTTTTTGCAATAAAATGTAATAAAAACGTTGTAATAAAAATGTAATAATAAACGTTAAACATCTTCCAACGCCTTTTTTAATTATCTTATACTTTTCTACGAAATTAGAGACTATGAAATTAATTCACTTCTTTATGAAATAAATTCAGTACTTCTTTGCGAATTTTTATTGACTGTTCAATAAAAACTAATGAACTGGCGTATTTTCATTTCTTTAGAAAAGCTAGAAGTAGAATCACCATTAAAATTTAGAAATGTGAATTCTTCTAAAATAAGTAGATGATCCCTCATAGCAATATTAAATCTTCTCAGAAAACATTCACTCAAGTAAAAAAAGTCCTTTCGGTTTCTGTGCATCAATAAATCAATCAGGAGTGCAATTTGTAATACAATTTATTTATTTATTTTTATTTTAACTTTTAGATTTTTATCAGTATACTATTTATCTAAATGACAAAAATTTAGATGTTCTGCTTTCTGTTACAGCAATTTAACTTATACTTGTCATACTTCTCAGTTTCGCAATTTCACTAGATAAAACGCAACAGATAAACTTTACATCTTTTTTTCATTTAGAGCTTGCATATTCATTTAATTTTCTACATTTTTTTGTGCAGATTCATTTAAAATTACAGTTGCTCATATTTTATTCAAAATTAATCGTACCTAAAATTACTTGTGCATTAAAGTTCTTCTATACGTCGCGTCGCCTTTGCGAGAATTTTAAATTAGCAAAAATCTGTCCATTAAGCATACAAAATGTAGGAATTGTACGTTTTTTGAAGAGTTACCTTTATTTCTCGGAGGTGAGGACAATACCGGAAATTACCACTCTTTCTGAATGTAATAAATCATACTTAAAAAATTTTGACGTTGTCAGGAAAGTAGCCTAATAATTTAAACATTTATATCTTTTCTTGATATACTGATATTTGCATAATATTCTAACTAATCATTTCAGTTAAAAAAATGTTCCCTCAATCTGAAAAATTACTACTTTTTAAATTTTTAAGGGCGATTTAAGTGCTCCTCAATAAAATTTATTCAAAGCAACAGGATTGTAATTTTATAAACCGCTTCACCAGTGTTTGAGAAAAATTTAAAGATAATTTTGTACTGCGGGAAGTTTTTTTTAAATTTTATTGAAGGAGTAGATTTGTGTGTTATTAAAAATGAAAGTACTTCGGAAAAATATTTAAAGCAGACTGGGTATCCGAAAGCTCCCAATTTACCAATTTTGTGTATATTTTTCTCAAATTTTCTTCAAGATATGAGCCTGAAATTTTCTGGACCTTTGCAAGCAAATAAATTTACACATTGATGTTTCATGTGTTGAATCTCATCTTTTCCTACCTACTAACGACAAAATCAATTTAATTTTTAAATTCATGTCACTTGTCAGATTTCATTTTTCGACAAATTGTATTGTATACTTTTAAAAATTCTCAGTTACCTATAAAAACTCTGTTTTAAAGTTTAAAAAAAAACTACAAAGTAACTATTTCATAAAATCAAACAACTAGAACAAATAGAAATATGGATATCTTGAGGAAGTTGTTTCAAACGAACTAAAATTATGAAATTTAAAAAAATTGCTTTAAACTTATCAAAATTTATTTCCATCGCGGCGTAGATGGTGCAGCTTTTAACTTTTCTTCCCAAATAGAACAAATTTCTGAAGTTAAAATGTCTGACAGTCAGGGAACGTGTGGACTTTCAAATTATTACTGTAGGAGAAGACTTTTAAATGCATATTTTTTGACATGATTAATAAAATTTTCAAGGCGATATCATCAATTTAGGAATTTTATTGCTCTTTTTCCCGAGTAATTTCGGTAAACGTTTTAATTTGAAGTGGTACGAACTGGAACTGTTATGGAGTCAGTGATCAGCGTACTATATATTAGTATGCATATAATCATTTTTATCTATCTTATGATGAAATCGTCATTTGTATGAAGGGTTAGATGCGATGTGATGGCTAAAGAACCGAATATTTAATAAACTTTTACGTCTTTGTATAATTAATATCAGAGAAGACGAAGGGGAGGACCGTGGCTGAAGAGATAGACAGGCTGCGGTGCGGTATTTTGGTTACTATCTTTTGTCTTCGAAGAGTCATGCGACATAGGATGTGGTCACCTGAGATAGTCACAGTAACATGGTCACACACCACTTAGGTCGCACGACTCTTTGAGGGCAAAAGGATATGACCAAAATGTCAGCACCGAAGCCTGTCTATCTCGTCAGATACGGGCAAGACGGAGTATTCCAGCCTTATGATGATTTCTAATTGGCCAATTGCTATAGTTTGAAAACGAGACGATGCACCCCATGGTGGTTTTAGTCTGCACACTGATTAATACGCTGCTATATTCCATCCGCTTTATTTATTTATTTATTTTGGCATATTTTTAGCACTTAATTTATATCTGTTTGGTACGCGATTACAACGTCAATAATATTCGTACATATTAGTTGTAAAGGTATTTCTGTACGTCAATAAGAATGCTTGCAAGTAGCTCCACTGTCTATTATTTTTCATATCATTTTAAATTTTCAGTTAGTCGAATGGTAGCCAGAGGGTTAGCGTTATAATTATGTTGGCTATGTAAGGATTATATTTTTACATTGCTTTAAGTAGAAAACATACAAGAAAAAGACAAGTGGAGGGTATAGATTACATGAAAGTAAATAAAATTCTAATGTATAATTGTAAATAGTTTAACTGCTGAAAATGATGTACTTATTTTTATTACAATTAAATATGTGCTAACAAATTTGTTTAATAGTTTTCTTTTCCAAATTTGCAAAAATAATTTTTTCTTCTTCTGGTGTTCATGTCCTCATCAATATTCTTTTAAAAAAACATTATTTAAAAAAAGATTTATCTTTACAGAATATTTTTTCTTTGTTATTTAATAAGAATTTTTCATTAAAATTTTAATCATTTTTAGCTTGTTACGCATGTATTTTATCATTTTTTTTTGTGAAGAATTAAGTTAACTTTAAAAACTAATATTGTTTGAATATGACATTTTCAAAAAAACTTTTATATTTAATTTTTCTTCTGAAATAATGCGTTCATAAAACAATCAAGTGCTTATTAAGGACTTCGTTTTTCTAGTCACTTGATTATGTAAGTTCTTATGTTTAAAAAACCTTTTGACTCTTTTGTAATAAATCAGATTTCTTCTCTTCGATGAAGGAATTCCGTGAATAAATATCAATTCTAACCATTCAACTACAGTAATGCTTAAGTAAGTTATTTTTCATTGAAGAGCTCTTTACAATACCATGCAAAATTTAATGCTTCAACGCAATTTGCTAGACTCGATTTTTGTTAAATCTATTAGTACAGACTATTAATGAATTAACCGATTATTTCCAATGCGGATCAGACTTTGGGAATATGAGATTATATAACAAGCGGGATCATAAAATTTCAATCATTGCAATTTTGAGGTCTCTAAGCATAATTGTAGTAAATAAAGATAAAATACCTAACATCTTAAAATTTAATGAACAATAATTTGACATTATCTAAAATGTCATGGTTGCAAAAACTTTCAATTTTCTTCAGACGCAGAGAACTCGCAAAGATAATACCATATAGGTGTGATAGTCAGATTTTTTACAATTAAGGCTGTTGCACATGGGTTTCATGTATATTTTTATTAAGAAACACTGTGAACAGCCCTAGACTTTCCTCAGATATTTAACTTCCGCCTTCATGTAAAAAAAATATTAAAGCCGAATGATATATTTCATAGAAACGGTTCTATTCCTTGAAACTAATATTTTTGTGAAATTAAGCCGTTATTAACAAATTAGCGAAACTTGTTCTACAAAAAAGTGTCAAATTGACAGAATAAAACTGTCAGTCAGGACGCCAGTTTATTTCTTATGTTTTACAGAAATCTTCCGTTATTTTTTCCGTATACGGAAGATTTTTGAAAAATGAACTGAGAATCTGTTAAATTCATTAAAGACGTCTGTAAAACACACGAAAATAAACTGACATCCTAGCTGACAGTTTTTTTCTGTAAATTTGGCAGACTTTTATTGCAGTGTGTAAATATTTTCAAACTACTTTCGTATAAGATATACTGACTCATAAAAAGTAGCAAGTTGATGTACTTTATAAATAAGTGTTGTGTATTTTATAAATAAGTGTTGTGTATCATGTGTGTATCATACAAACTAAGACTTTTATAAGATACCCGCTAAGAGTAAATTAAAGTACTTTAAAGGCTGAGCGAAAAATATTTCTGATGTTAAAAAAAATTAGTTAATTTTCTAACAAATAGAATGAAATGGAGTATAAATAAAGGTTACCTTTGAATTATTTTGTAAAATAAAGCAAAGCATTTATATTTACAGCCGTGTGAAATATTTTTTAATTATTTGTATTTATATTAAAAGCTCATTAAATTTATTATGTATATAAATGTTACGAATTTAATCTAACCAACTAAAATAAAAGATTTCAGTTTGAGATACCGTCAACAAGGTTACTTTGGTCCGACACGATAAACTGACAAAATAAAAACATTTAAGCACAAATTATGCTCAAACATTGGTAACAGGTTACTGAAGCTAATAGTTATACACTTAGCTTCTTAACTCGTTTCCAGATTGCTGCACAGGAAAAAAGATTAATTAAATAAATGTTTACAAAATACTCTAATGTGTGTTCCTAATAATTAAATTTACCTCCCAAACTACTGAGTTACCCTCAAACAGGTTGCAATGTATTTTTCAAACCCAAAAACTAATATTTATCACCTTCTGTTTGTTCAGTACTATACATATGTGTGTGTGTATGTATATACATGTATGTATATATTTTTATGTGTGTGTATGTGTGTGTGTGTGTTGGACCAAAGTCATATGGACCCGGTAGCAGACAAAGTAGCCGGTATTACAAAAAATTCTTCTAATTTAAGAGTGTTTTAGGGAGAAAAATAATTAAGTTTTCTTTTCTTGTCCGTGCTATTGTAATGATTACATAAATATATATTGATTTGTACACATAAATATACATTGACACAAACTTATTGACACAAAAACAAAAAATTAGATTTCGTTCAATAGAGAAACGGAAGCGCATGTTCAATGTACTGAATAAAATATAGTGGCTTTAAAATTTCATTATGAAAGTGCCTATTTGTAGAATTAGCATTTATCATCGATATTTTATAGATGATTTTGATTTACCTCTACGAATACAATTGCTTCGTTTTATATTCAAAGTCAATTACTTAATGTCCATAAGTTCAAATGCACGAAAGTAGTTTTAAAGTATCTTTTTACACTCTTTGCCTTTTACTTTAATAAGAGAAATACACATCTAAGATATATTTTTATTTTCTTTCACTTTTAAGAGTATTTTGTTTCAAAATCGTTTTAGCCAAATATCTATTATTAAGACAGTAGTGAGTCAAAATTAAGTCTCATGTAACTATCTAGTATTTTACGGTGTGTGATTTATTTAAATTTCCTTTTGAATACCTGAATCGCTTAGTTTTATAAATATTTTCATAAACAGTAATACCAAAGTTTTTGTATTTCTATTTCTAAAAATACAGATGCACTTAATTAATTTTATTAAATATTTAAAATATTGCATGATATCAAATTAACTAGGTTTAAATGATATGTAGAAAATTAAATGCTTTTAAATTGATAAATTGAAATAAGTTTTACAGGGGTATTTTACTGGAAAATTCGCAATTTTATGTTTCGCTACAAATGAGCTTCATTTTAATAAATTAATGTAAAAGCAAATACATTCCGTTCTCTTATACGAAACTGCTAAAACCGATGGCAATGTGATAAATGCAAATATTACTAGAAGTATTAATTACTTCTAATTGCGTTAACTTCATTTGTTAGCCATATAAATAAAAATTCAAGTTTTTTTATTAATATCGGGAAAAAAACACCACTTGAAATATTTTTACTGTATACCAGTATCATCAGCTATTAAAAATTGATTTCGATACCCATTTAAGTATTAAATCTTTGCATAATTTGCATTTTAATTTAAGACGTAATTATACCTTTACACAGTATGATAGTAATAAACGGTAATACATCCTAAAGAAATGGTCAAAATTTAAAACTACTATTTATTGTGCTTTGGTTGCCACTACGCTGATCAATAAATGAACAATTCAGGCACAAAATATTTATCTCCTTCAACCTGACATTCGCTCGAAATCTACTGAAAATGGTTTTCTTCTTGATTTAGATTGAAACGCAGCTTAACAAAAGAAAAAGAAAAAAAAAGGGGGAATTTATAGAATCTTTGTGCGGAGTAGAATAGGCAAGATCCGAAACCCCTATAAACGTGGGAGATTTTTCAGTTCAAAGAACTTTCCTAACGGATTTCTTACACCCATGTGGACTCCTGATGAAGGAAGAAGCAACAATATTTTTTGTTCATTCAACTGATATATCAGTTGCTTGCAGCAGGTCTCAGCTTCTCTTCAACAATGGATATCAGAGCTGAGTGGTACAATATTTAACTCTTTAATTTTTCTGTGAGTATTGATTGTGTAGTTCGGAAAAAAAAATCTGAACCAATAGAGGTCCGTAATTGAAGTACAAACAAGAAACATGTATCGTCTTGCTTCGGTACATGTACAATACGGTTTTTCTCTTAGGGGTCATTTACATATTACAATAGAACGGGTTTTTTGAAATTTCAATGGTGACCGTACCATTTTACTTGATATTTAAAGACAATGTATTTCACTTTATATTTGAAGTCACCAAAGAGTGTATAATTACAAGACACTACAAATGCTCTTTATAACTTTAAAGGAGATTGTATATTTCATGCCATTGCTTCCAAAATATCGAATATTTATCATTATACTTTGTTTCAAGTTATAATTTATAGAAATCCTATGATAATGAATTTGTCGGGAAATTATTATTTTTCATATTATTTGCGAATCATTCATTCATCATTCATTCGTAAATTTTATTTACATTCGATTCAAATTACTTTAAAACCTATAAAAAATAAATTTTGGTTATATTTGAGGCAATAGTTTTGAAAATTTAAGTTAACGACGAATCCTAAAGGACTGTACGTTAGATTCTGTTTTCCTACACATTGTCTTTTGAGTACAGTTCCAATTTGAAAATTCTCTCGCATTTCACGATAGAGCAATAATTAAACATCATGTTGGAGGAGTAGTCTAGACTCAAGAAAGCGATAAATCATAAAAAGGGGGGGGGGATATACTTAAAATATCGAATTTAAGTAGAAAATAAATACGTAGACAAAAAAATTAAAGTTTATAGAGAACGATAACAGTAAACTGATATTGCACAAACTCGGATTTATTTCATTTTACTCTTATTATTTTTTAAATTGCACTGTACTGTTATTTTAGTTCACGTTTAGAAATTGTTCTAAGTAGAAAGGAATACATAAATTCTAAAGCTGTAATGTAAGTAAATACCAGGTACATCAAAATTAGAGAAAACTTTAAAAATCCAATGAAACAAGCAAAATATGATAAAAAGTTGCGGTTTGCCGATATAAAATTAGAAAACGATCAGATTTTTTTTATAACAAAAATAAAGTTATAGTTCAAAAAATTTCCGATAGATGGCCTTTGCATACATAAATTATGTATGTACGTGCCATCTATCGGTATCTATGTGAAGCAAATATTCGATTCAAATAATCTCTCAAAGAGTCTCCAATCTCTTTTTAAACTTTTAGATGCAGACCATAAGATTTTATAATTATTTTTTAATGAATTTTTAAAATTTGGCAAACTCAGAGTGTTCGAGAAATTTTCATGAACTCTATATAAATATATCTATCTGAATCCTTAAATAAATTAGCACTTTTTGCTAGTATATAGCTTTTGATGCTATTTCTGCTTGAGCTATCTATGCAGTATATTAAGCTGGTAAGCATAAAACAGCATATAATAGCTTGCTAAGGTACCTATCTCCCCATGTTTTGGAAGAAGCTTGTACAACTAATAAGCATGAAATGCTTGTATATACCATGTAATGCTATTTCTGAATAAGCTAGGAGTATAGCATATAATACAAGCTGTCATTACAAAACAAATAATAGCATGAAAATCTAGCAGACATAGCAATAACTAGCCTGTTTTTGTTGCTGGTACTAGCATGAATTTTGACTTGGGTCATTATTAATTTTCGAGAAAAATTGTTTTTTCCGTTTGTGCACAAATTAGGACATCCATCCTGCACGACAGTATAAGTAATTTTTGTGTCCTCAGTTTGGACGCAGGGTCTCAAAAGATTAAGCTTGTGAAGAATAAATTAACCAAATTTACATATATTAGATCTACAACTTTGCCTCGGAAGTGTTCCTATAGATGGCTTAAACAGTAAGTAACGGTCGAAATAAATATATATTAGACGTCATGCACTAAACTTAGACTTCTGTCAACATAGCCCCATTAAAACGTTAGACGATTTGCACTTGGGTCATAAAGTATCCATCGATTGAAAATGTCAATTTACGAGCCAAATTCTAGTCAACTGGAAGTCAAGGCCCGTTGTGAAGGCAATTACAACAGGCGCTAGAAAAAACATTTGACGAAAGCATGTCTGCATTTAATATATTTAATCTTCGTCCACCTAAAACAAATACCTCCATATTAAATTTTTACTATATATGCTCAAATCGAATTTCATGCTCTTCTGGGAACTTGCGGAAACTTTTCGCATTCTAACAATTTCATTTCTCTGGGAATATCCCGAAAAAATAATTTTATTTGTGAAAAAAAATGAGCTTACAAATCTGGAAAAAACTATTTTAAACGAATTGGAGTCCCAATTTTTCCTTCAAAGCCTAATAACTGTGACATCAATATAACGTCACTATCACTTGCAACAGCTAATTTTGTCACGCAAATGATTCACATTTTTTACTGTCGGAAATAAAATGTAGCTGAAAATAGCGAAAAATATCTTTAAAATGAGGGAACGGGTGGATTTTCAGATTTCTAAAGTAGCACAAATTGTTTTCTCTATTTTTACACAAAATTATGAAACATTTCAAGAGGATCGTACAATCGGTGTAGATGTTATTCGATTTTTTGTTCTTAACTTTGTAATATTTTTGCAGTAATGGCGAAAAAAGATTTCTCTTGGAACAGGTTGCAGGGAATTGTTAGAGAGTCGGTGAATCAGTGAGTCAGGGATCAGCGTAACTATATACACTAAAACCTCGCTACGACGATATTTAAGGGACCAAAAAAAATTATCGTTCTAGAGGGATGTATCGTATATCGAGGAGAGATTATACTGTATGGAAATTCCAAGGGACCCCAAAATTTTATCGTTATCGAGAGATTTATTGTTGTGTAGAATATCGTTGTATCGGGGTTTTACTGCAGTAGGATATTGCAGGATTTGAATTTTCTTCTTCAATATGCTCTCAAATATTTATGGTGTGGCCGCTATTAGTGAAAAAAAATCTGATGTGTCCAACACATGACTTCCTTGCACGTCCATTAGATCAAACATATTTTCGACGCACTTCGTCTAAATTTATTTGTTTGAAAGAGATAAAATATCAATAATAGTAAGGTTTAGCGATTTCTAGCCAAATATTTCGATATCGCCAAGCTGAGTTCAATTTGAAAGATTTCCTTCTGACACTTTATTTGGAGATATTTCACCAAAAGCCGACAAACTTGAGATAGTCAGCGAGATTTTGGGGATAGCCAAAGTAGTCATTGACCACAGACTTTCAATGAATTGAATGCATCTATACACATCAATGTATTCAAAGTCATTTGCCTCACCATGTAAATAAATTCTCAGTCGATTGCTGTCAAAAAAGATATTGAAAACAGTTAGATATTACAATAGTTCTAAATACAAAGTTAAAAAATCTACGGGTTAAAGTTTTAGAGTTATACTAAATAGAAAAAAATTTTTGGCGCCAAATTTGGCGATATTTCGGCGAAACTCGTCAATGTCGACGACATTTGGCGAAATTTTAAGCATAAACCAAACAATGACAGATTATCGCCAAATTTGGCGATATTTCGCCAAAACTCGCCAAGAACGATGACAAATGGCGATACTTTGGGCATGGACCAAATGACTGACTATCGCCAAATTTGGCGATATTTCGCCAAAACTCGCCAAGGTCGAGGATAGACGGCGAGATTTTGGGCATGTACCAAACAATGACTGTCTACAGTTGTATTATAATGAAGATGTCCATAGACATTAAGGTACTGAAATTCTTTTCGGTGGTCCTGTAAATAAACTCTCCAGTATATTGGAACCAAAAATCGAGATGCACAACTAGATGTTACAACATTCTTATATATATGAAATTTCATAATAGTTTTTGAGATTTGAGAGTTAAATATGCACACACGTACACCAAAAGTCGCCAAGCAAGCGTTCGAATCTTGGCGACTTTTGGTGTAGTTCTTGAGGGAGGCACGTGACCGTGGTCGGACCATTACCTAACTTATGACAGTAGGACGGTATTGTGCTTGAAATGGATGAATGCCCCTAAAATTGCTATTGACCGTAATGTATTGGAAATCTTTTGAGTGTTCCTGTAGCAGAACTATAAATGATAAAGACACTTTTTTTAATGGAGAAATTCATTTTCTAACTCTTTACAGCATATATCACTTCTGAGTCGTTTGAAATAGCCCAATACCTCTAAAAAACGCTTTGATGAATTTCGGCCCATAGAGCATAATGTATTTCGAATCTTTTGGGCGGTCCTGTAGATAAACTATTCAGTCAAATGGAACCGAAAGGGGAGGTGCACAACTAGATGTTACAACAATCCTAAATATAAAGTTTCAACATTCAACGCCTAACAGTTTTTGAGATATGCGAGTTTAATGAATTTCGGCCCATTGAGTGTAATGTATTTCGAATGTTTTGGGCAGTCCTGTAGATAAACTATCCAGTCGAATGGAACCAAAAGGGGAGGTGCACAACTAAATGTTACAACTATCCAAAATATGAAGTTTCGACATTCTACGCCTAATAGCTTTTGAGTTAGGCGAGTTTAATGAATTTCGGCCCATAGAGCGTAATGTATTTCGAATCTTTTGGGCGGTCCTGTACATAAACTATCCATTCGATTGCCACCAAAAGGGGAGGTGCACAACTAGATCATAGAACAATCCTAAATATCAAATCTCAACATTCTACGACTAATAGTTTTTGAGATATGCGAGTTACATACATACGTACGTACGTACGTACGTACAGACGGCATGGAAAAACTGGCCACAGTAGACTCGCCACTGGTCAAAATGAGTTGCAGACGCGTTAATATGATCGTGCATGCTAGCCTACGATGAGATGCATCGAAAAAAAATTTTAAATTAAATTTAGAGGTAGTCAAAATCGGTTTTTATGTCGAAATTTGGCCCCCAAAATTTTTCGGGATCACATTACTTCCTTATACTGCGTACAAGGAAGTAAAAAGTGCCATGAGTGGATTCAAAGTTTTAAGAACGCTTATATTCACGTTGAAGTCCCGCATAGCAGTGGAAGAGAGAAGGTTTCAGAAGAAGCAGCATTGGAGATAAGACTGTCATAGTCAGGAAAAGTTCGCACGATCATTGGAAGTGACTCAACTAGCAAGTTCAACCTCAGATCATAAATATATTGCAATAAAACACCAAATTTCTTGGGTAGGGGGAATAGAAAACGGCGGAAACAAAATTGTGCATCTTACAGTTAAAAAGAAATTTTAACGATATTCTTCAAATTCTGAAAGGAATAAAGCATATTTTTGGGTATAAAATTAGTCTTTTATTAGCTATTCTTTTGTTTTAAACAGCCTTTTGCGCATTTATCAGTGTATTAAATATAATTTAAGTATTTATATTGCTTATATTATTAAAAACTATTACTAATAATTTCATAATTTCAATTGAATATTTCAAAAGCTTTTAATGAATAAATTAAATTAGCTTAGCAACATAACATTGAACTTCAAAGAAAAAAAATGAATTACTTTTCAGTGATATAAAATTATAAAAATAACGTTTAGTAAATCTGTGCAATATCATTATTTTAAAACGTTAAGTTGTTTTTTTTTCGTATTATTATTTGCCAAAATTTCAAAGAGTTGTATTTTACAATAAAAATTCGGATTTATTTAAACATTAAATTATTTTTTTTAGATGGTAGTAGATAATCTTCCAAAAAAAAAGCTTAAAACTTGTTAGCTATGACATAATAAGAATGCCACACGTGTCAAACTTCTGAGCTCGTGTCAGCTGTTAAGGTTACCACCCTTGCTTTCCTATGCAATTATGGTTCCTAGCAATGTTCTCTACCTCCCCTTCAGGTTTTTACATGAAGTTCCTGGACAAGCAGCATTATAAGTGATTGATGGTGAAGCTGAATCAAGGGCCCTATTAAGGAGTTCCTATCACTACAAGTTTCATATCATCCGCTAATGCCTGCAGACATCAGAGGACAATGTTTTCTTTTTCCGCCAAGTTATGCCCATGCGCAAAGACAGGATGCTAGTCTTGTAAAAGCTAGTAGACATAGAAAAATGGCCTTTACATAAAAATCAATAACTATTAAATTTGGACATGGCTGCGATTAGTGTAATGTATCGAAACATTCAAAAATGTAGTCAAAATAATGTCAAAAAATATTTAATGTATTTATGATCAAGATTTGTCACGGTAACAAATTGAAATTACTTCTCGTTTGAGATATCTTGATAGTTTTATGAATCACATATGAAGTAACATGCTTTATTATAAGAAACTTAGTTGTATTTCGTGAAAATTTAAAAAAAAAAATATTTTCTAAATTTCGACTAGTGTGAATATAAAGATAAAAAAATAATCATATTACATAGCACATTACATCAATTACGTAAGATGCATAAATACTTAAGAATAAAAGCTGATTGCAGTGATTTTTTAGATCCATATCTGTAATAAAAAATGAAATAGTATTATCATAGACACTGGAACAATTTCAGAAAAACCATTTATTATAATAAATTGAACTCTTGTTAGTTTTAAAAATCATACTTTCAGGTTGAAATCTTATGCTAAAATGAAATCGTTGGACTGAAAATATCAGCTCATTCTAATCACTGTAATTGCTTATTCAATAGGTTAATGTGATAACATTGTCTTAAAATGGATAACCTGAAAAAATGCTTGGATTTGAAAACTATTAAAATGTATGTTATTTTACAATGAATGCATTCGTTTCACTTATGTTAGTAATGACATCTGTAATATATGATACTATAGGATACTACCTTCAGGAACGGCCTACCTATTTGGTTTAAAGCCTGTTTTAGTTCCTGAAGTGTCCTACTGTCTTACTGAACCCTAGCCGCAGGCTCAGGTCCAGCAAGCAGCGGTTTCCCTCATTTTAATATTTTTAAAGCACATGTTTTGGATTACAATTGGTAAAATACATCAGTGTTATACAATATAAAAGCAGTTAGTCTACAATAGTTTACAATAGCTCACAATATTGTTCTTAATAACATTTGACCATATATACCTATATTTAACACGTTCCTTTTTTTTTTTCTTTTACAATTTTGAAAGTTCCAAAAAAAAGTAAATAAATATCTAAAAGTAAACAATAGGCTTGATAATGATAAATTTTTAAAGTAATTTTGAAAACTAATATCCATAATTGGGCTTTAGAAATAAGTTTTTTTTTCTTTTTTTTTAATTTTGAAAGCATGCATATATATATATATATATATATATAATGTACTGAAAAATAAATTTAGGCTTGGAGTGTTTTTTTTTTAATTCTAACGAAAAAAGAGCAGCAACAGAATTTCTGTCAGGAAGTAATGCAAATAAATCCATAATTTAAAAAAAAATCGTTCTATTTAGGGTTTTCACGTGGTTTTTATCAACTGAAATTCTTGTATTTATTTAATCTGAATCGCTTTGTGGTGTATGGGGTAGCACGTAATTTGTAGTTCTGTAATATATAGGGGAAGGTGGCTGAAAATGATCCCCTTAAGGTTAAAAATTGTATAAAGTAACATAAAAGTTTAAATAAAACTTCTGCCCTTTGCTATCATATTTTACACTATATTGTGCATCATAAACATACTTTAGAAATATTTTAAAAGCACAGTGGGTAATGAAAAAAATATAATTTTTAAAAAGTGTCTAAAGAATCATTTTACCCACAGACTAAGGGCAAAATGATCCTTCCTTAGAAAATAACTTTAAATTGCTTTATCGGCAAAATAAAAGATATAAAATTAATTATGACAATACACAATGAAATAAAATAAATCTTGCAGTCATATTGTTTGCATGATTCATTTTATGAAAATTTTAAATGTAAAAAGTATCACAATCTATAAAATGGATTATTTTAAAATTATAATTAAAAATTTATGGCCTACAGTAAACGCAAAAATAAATTAAATAATGTAAAGGGGAGTCACACATTTTGAGAATGGTTGAAGGGCTGCCATGACCCCTAGCCCCGGTACTGGAGTTTTTTCAGTAGAGGGATCATTTTATCAGACATTATGGCTTCTCACTTTTGACCATATTACTGCAACACGCCCAGAAACCTAACAAACTTAGCAAGTGCAATGCACATCTAAAAAGATACTCTATTCAGGAAACCATCTCATATTTCTGTAGATTAAAGACCATATTTCTAAATAAATAGGAAAGTTAGTGCTTCCCTAATTTGAGATTTGATAAAACAAAGTTTTTTGAAGAATTCTACTCAGACACGTAATAAACCGATCGCTTAAATACAGCCATTGCTTCTTCTTGACTTCGCACAACTTACTTATGTGTTATCCGGTAGATAGCGTGCCTGTATCTAAGAAAACATATGTGCATCCTTTTGCCCGCTAGGATCATTTGGGCCACCTTCCCCTACACTTATTAATTCATAATTAATAATTTGGACTCGAGTACCATCGTACTTAAATAATTCTCGATTTGTCTTACACTAGCACTGAAATTAAATTATTTCGAACAATTTAGTAAATATTTTTCGTAGAAGTGTTTTGAAAACAAATGCACGCATTTCTATCTCAGTTTAATTGAGTCCGCAGAGTAATCCTAGACGTCAATAACTATTTGTGAGAACTTGTTTATTATTCCACGTAACTCTAGTGCTTTAATTTAATAAAACACTGTTTTTGTGTCAGTCAATGTTAGTTTTTGAATAAAACGCAATGCTAAACCAATTGAAGTGTACTACAGTGAGACTTCGCAGATCTAAATTCGAGTATTATGTTAAACTAGAATTATTTTTTTAATAAATTTTATTTATTTGTTATTTTTGTGTGGAGAGCAATATTCTTGAAACAGTTTTCTAAATAAATGCTACTAAAAACATGAATACCCATTTCTGACTCGTGCCTATGTAATTTATGTATTCTGCTTTATAAAATTGACATTTATTAGACTGGTGTGATACTTTGCATTTTTAATTCGAATATTTTGGGGAAAATACTTGCAAAAGTTTTATTGTATTGAAAATAAAGCATATTCTTAACATTTTTCAATAAGTTTAGAAATTCTTTATAATTTTTCATAGATCTGTTTCTCCTTCTGAACGTCTGAGCTCTAATTACGTAAATATACCTTGTACAGTACCTACGAAACTTGTGTATTATTTACTTTGTACTCGCTTGATAATGGTAAAAATTGCACACGAAATAATTCTAACACACTTTGATTAACGGACAATACTTGCTTCAAATGCAGTTAATAAACATTTGTATAGTTTAAACTAAAAATAAGTACGAGTGATTTACATTGAAAATAGTGTTTGCTTATGTGTTTTACGGATGCACAGAAAAGAATTCCGATCCATTCGGTGTAAGAGCAGTCAATGGTTAAAACAATTTTACATATGTTAAATCACGGCAAAGAAAAGGAATTTAGTACACTTTATTGAGTTTTGTAAGAAAAATTACTCTAAAGACCGTAAATGAAAGAAATATTTAAGTAACACTGCTGTATATGCTTTTACCCATATATACAGACTGATGATCAGGGCCATTACTTTTAAACGTATTATTGGATTAAAAAAATTGGTAGTTTTCTTGAAATAACTTGATATATTTTTTTCATATTGGACAGTATAACTACCTCTATTTGAATCAATCGATTTATTATTCCAATAATATATCTCAGTTTATCAATAGACTAATCAGGACATCTTTCGTTTTCTTACTGGAAAAATCCATACTTTTAGCAAATTGAATGTGCATCTATATGTGTGTAATACATTTTTTTAAATTCTAATCACACATAAAATAAATATTGCTTCATTTGGAATAACACTTTTCACTTCAAATAGAAATTCATGGCGTAGTTTATTGACAGCATCAAAATTTCGGCAATTAACATATTTACTCGAAATGTTTCCCAGACTGAATTTTATTTGAAGTAATTTTTGATTTCATTATATCCTGGCATTACATCAGGAACTCGATAAATATTCATTGACTTTATTTGGGGCCAGCAAATGCAGTTTAATCAAAATTTATTCCGTTTTCACAAAAAGATATGGAAAACTGATTACGAAGCATATCATAAATTCAAACATCCATTGTGTGAAGCATTTGTTTTTATCACTGTATGGAAATTCTCCGTTTCTAAATATTTTATACATGATAAAATTACATTATATTTATGATGGAGGAAAATAATTGAATGAGAGATAAAAATGTTTAAATTTGAATTGATTATTTATTTAGACGGTTGAATTCTTTATTCGTGAATATACTTACAAGAAATTAAGAAGTTAAAAGTTCATATAAATAAAGCAGATTTTTTTATTATTATTAAAATGATATTTTATATAGATATATTTTTTGAGATGTAGAAAATATACATCAGACAGTTATTTTGATTTAAGGGATTTTATTTTACATTAATTCTCTTTAAAATGAAATAATGGGGAACAAGATGTTTCAAGATTAAATAAAATTTCAACAGTTAGAAGATGATGTTTTCAGATTACAGGCCGTTTAGAAAAGACTATTTATTGCATTTCTTGCCACTGTTGAGTGCATTTTGTTATGTCACAAAAAAAAAATGCAGGGAAACTAGAAACTCTTGTCTTCTGACTTTAATCATTCACTTTAAAAATTTCATACGTCGGTTTTTCTAATATTTATTTAAAATAAATTTTTTAATTAATTCTTAATATATAAAATTTAGCAGGTATGTAATTAAGTTTAAAAAGAATAGTAAAATAAATATTTATCAAATCACATATTTAAAATTACTCACGGCAGAGCACATTAAAGTGCAGTTGCAAGCATTTAATGTAGGATGAGTATTATTTGTATCTGTTTAATTACACTGTAGTGTACAATAATAAAAAAAGAAAAATACTTATTTTTATTCCATTTTAAATATTCAAGTAAAAAAATGAGAAATGAAGACAAGAAAACTTCAGAAAACAATCTCACCGACAGCATACTTTTAAAAAGAATGAAATGAATGACATCTGTTGAATTCAAAAGTACGGAATCATAACTTTCTACCCTCAGGGTTGTCGCCTTCAATTTTCACAGATATCTAATTCTTTGAATTTGACGTCAGTGCCAGTTAGTTTGGCTTGTATATTTCTTGCTTGTTCTCTTATTTTAGTTTGTTTACGTCTTGACTTCGCCTGACTTCGATCGATTAAGAATGACTTTTCAGGTTCAAATGTTTGTTAAACGTCACTTAATAGCACGCAACAGCTTTATGTAAGTCGCGCCTTGAAACGCTAAAATTTTCAGAAAATTGAATGCCCGGAGGTTCAAAAAGTGCAATCTTTTAAGCTACAAGATTATGTGAAATTATTGATGAGTGATTAATGATGATCTATGACAATTATCGTCACTTCATTTTATAGATATAGATATTTTGTTCAAGATATAGATATTTTTTCTCGCAAGATGTTCAGTTATTCACAAAACTAATAGTTTTAGAGTCATTATAAAAATGTTACTAAACTTGTTTAAACACTTATATTTATGCATATATTTCTCATGTTATATTTTTAGTATGTGTACTCAATAAAACATCCGCGAAGACTATATCTTCAGTTATATTATTTTCATTATAATCAGTAAATCCATGAATAAATATCTAAAAACTGTACTCAGTTTGAAGTTACTTATGCTTTTGACTTTACTCCAGTTTATAACATACGTTGTGCGTGCTAACAAAACTAAATTTTAATAAATATTTACACCTCAGAGCTTATTTGTCATTTCATTAATTCTGCAAAATGTCTGTGGTTCAAAATGAATAATGCATTAAATTCAGAATAAATTTGTGAAACCATATATGGATTTTTATGACGGCAAATAATTTTATGTCAAATAAACAGCATATAATATTATAAGATAACATATTATAAAATAAGCATTTTACGTAGGACTTTTTATAGTCGAATTCCTTGTTTGTTAACTAGTCAAAAATATGTACTAAATGCCTTCAATTCAAAAAAAAACTAAAAAAGATGTAAGGAAAAAATTTATATTCAAAGCAAGTATTGTGAAATATTTTCCCAGCGCATTTGTAAAATATTAATGATTAACTTACAGTAAAAATTAATTAAGGGACGTCCTTAATAAGTACCACCAGCCGGGTTGAAGATTAAAAAAAATGAAAGTGTTCGTATTATTCATTTAGAATCATGGAAGATCATCTTTCTCTCAAAAAACATGTTTTTTCTGGAATCATCCACCTCTTCTTGCCTATGAAAAGTATGTAACTATATAAATATAATCAAGTTGATAACATACATTATATTAAGGTCGTTATTTTTACGACTTTTTTTTCTCAAACTTTTATTCACTCAGACTGTACTTGTATGTGTATTATTATTATATGTGCCGAAGTTTTAAACAATGGATCCCTCAAACATGATTATCATGCAACAGAATAGGGTTTTTATTAGTTTCCTTTCTATACTTATCTTTCATTTATATTTTTACTTTTTTTTCTCTTTGTACTTTTGAGATTTTGAGGTTGAATATGAACATTGAGAATCGAGGACATTTTTAAAAATACCAACAATATATATATATATATATATATATATATATATATATATACATATATACATATCAGCAGCAGTGGCCTAGTCTATAAGTTCCGTTCCCATAAGAACACGGAAAGTGAAGCAGCACGGGTTTGGTCAATGTTTGGGAGGATGAATACTTCTCTCGACTGGGCTGCTGTGGAAGAGTGCCCGCTAATGGGAGCTGGTGCACGCAAAATCTGTTTGTGTCTCCAATGTTCTCTTTTTCAAACGATACCTCTGGGGCTGTCGATTTCAGGTGCAAGGTCTCTCATCTAGAATTGGTTCAAAATTAGGAGACCACTCATAGGGGCCAACGTTGGTCTGCCTAATAGGCGTCCCCATAAAGAAATAACCAACATCTTTGGCCCTCCTAGTGATGAAACTTGGAGTAGCCAGACCTGGCAGTTAGAAAAGAAAAAGAACTACACAGTAAAAAAATTCAGAAACGTTACATACTTATAGCAGAAAGGTTTCCGAAAGTATAGCGTAACCTACCGATGCTCTACTCGAACTCAAGATATCGGAAACATAACCCACATTTCGGGATAAAATATTTACGGGGAAAGGAAAACTTTATTTGGGACTTCGTGCGCATGCGGCAAGTGCCAAGAAACAGGGGGAAAAGAGTAAACGCGTCTTCCTTAATAGCACAGATGGTCACAAGAGGCGTTGTGACGTCACAGGGGGTCACACTTGTCACAGGACTGTCACATTGTAACTTGCAGGGCCCGATTATGACCAACAGGGGCCCCGGGCATTGATGAATTTGGGGGTCCCCATCTATAAAATTTGTTTTCTTTTTCATAAAATTTTTTGCATATAAAAGAATATTTCAGAACAACATTTGAAACTGGGGGCCCTGGGCAAAGTCCCAATTTGCCCATGCGATAATAAGGATCTGGTAACTTGTGAGTGATGTAACTCCGCTGTGTAGTCACTGTAAAGTTTATTTGTGACCAGTCACCAGGTGACGTCGCCGGATGAATACTTAAATAAAACAGCACATTATCTCCTGAAAATAATTTGTGTGAAATAAAGGATTTAAGATTTTTAATTTATATTTATGAATACTTAAATAAAACAGCACATTATCTCCTGAAAATAATTTATGTGGAAAAAAAATTATGATTTTTAATTTATATTTATTAATTATAGTATTTTCTCTCCATTTATAAAATACCCCCAAAAAATTTTAAGTTTCCAAAACAAGCCATACCACAAATAACTTTTGAAGCAGTCAGTTTACTTTTAAAGCAAAATACGGCAAGACAATCACAGCGTCGAGGTAGCGTGCTCTCCTCCTAATGCATACGTCCAGGGTTCGATTCTGGTCGCTAGTCCTGACCGCTCCATACGTTAGAGTTTGGTGCTTCCATCTAGTGTAAGGTACTCGGAACGCTTCATCTAGTGCATGTTACTGTTATCTGAAAAACTCAGAAAGGTTACTCGTTAATTTGGAAACCTTTGTGAAATACACGGAAAGGTTACTCAATGTTTTACCAAAATATACAGAAACGTTACCCATCTTTTCCAGAAACCTTACCTAAAAAGCAGGAAAATATGTAAATTTTTTTTTCCAAAATATGCAGAAACGTTTCTAAATACTTTACCCACATGGTTCGGAAACGTTTCTGCAATTTTAAACTACAAGACCTGCTCCCTTTTTTAGGGTAACGTTTCCGAATTTTTTTTTACCGTGTACTTGAAAAGGAAATATATCGATAAATGTATAGTTCTGATATCGTTTCATTTACAGGGTTGAGATTTTGGTTCAAAACGGCTTCTTTCCTTTGAGAGTGAAGCTGAAAAAAAAGATTGACTTCTATTTTTACCTGCAAGGTTTGATTTATTACCACAATTTCTAATTTGTATAAACGTAATTTCATGTATTCTACATGAACCTGATGTTTGCAATATTAGTTTATACAAGTAGTAACGCCTTTACCTCTCGCAATGCCATTTAGCTTTCAGTGCGTTTGCATCATTCTGAAACAGCCTGTACATGCATTAGTATAACTGTAGCAATTCTAAACCATTTATTATTTAATTAGAATGTTAGACTAAGACATGGTGTGAGTAGAGTAGCCTATGTTGTAGAACAGAAATGATAGTACAGCATTATGTTGCGTCACAGTTCATATCGTATATTGAAGCTGAATCGTGTTCAATACTTTGAATTAAAAAACAATTTGCAATTTCTTCCGTCATTGTTTGTTTTACGTCGTAAATTAATCAAAAAGCACTAATATCTTCATTCAACTTTGCAATTTCAATTTTTTAGGAAAGGGTAATTTCTTAGTACGAAAGAAATGAAATTATTTTCAGTGTTTGTGTTTTTGAAGTAAAACAAGATCACATAAAATTATGTATACTGTACTTAACTTGACCATAACTGACATATAAACTGAACATATAAACTGAAGTGGAATGTGTAAGGATTATGGAGTAATTATCTTTAAACTTCTCACATAAGCTAGCTGCTAAATCAACGCAGATGTAATACCTAATTTTTGCGCGAAGGTGCTCTTTTATCTGTAGTCTATAAATGAAACCCGAAATTCGTTTAATTGCCTTTCATTTTAAATGTGAAGATAACATTTATCATTCAGCCCTTACAAGTATATTCAGAATCGCACAGACTGCAAACGTATGTTATAGTTTGCAGATTACAAAGGTATATTGGTATCTCATGTGTCCATGGTATGACGGTGGTGGTTTCAAGTTTTGTGGAGAAAGCTACAACATTCTGATTTATTTACTGAAAAACCTAGTATATTGGAAGCATATAGAGACTATATCAGAGACAATAATGTTCTAGTATTGCTCGAATAAATTTAAAACCAATTTATTCACGTGTTATTCAATATTCTAGTAAACAACTGGCGTAAGCGAAACTTTTTATTCATCTGAAATATAAAATTACGTTTATTTGCAAAAAGAAGTTAAGGAATTACTTACACCAGTATTTTTTATGAAAATGGAAAGTTGACATCGCGATTATAACCTAACATCAGATCCATTGTCTCAGTTTCTACTGATGTTCAGTAATATTTTGAAATCTGAGCCGATTGCATTTTAAAAGCTAGAAGTCGGCTAGAAGCAAGTTTTTTTATATTTTGAATTCATTCAGACATATTTATTCAAAAAAGTATGTAAATTTTCTTTATAAATTTTGAGATATAGAATTTATTGGTGCATATAGAGACTAGAGGCGAAATATTGAAAAATGTTATATTTAAATATATGGAACTAGTGTAGTCTTTGGTGTTTTTTAAAAATATCTTTTTAAATATTTATGTAAAATATATTATTTATCATTATTTATGCAATATAACTCTGAGCATTGTTTTATTGTTTACTTTTTTTATTTTCTTTATTTAATAACTGTCAACTTATAAACAATCAGTGACAAGTAATGTTAGTATTGAATTTTCAAAGCTTCAGATATGTTTTCGATATTGAAACAACCTTTTATAAATTCATCATATATAGAAGAGAATATTTACCGAAGTTAAACGTTACTTTCCAGTTGGGTATGGAAGTACAACAAAAGACTCAGGTTTCAGTATTAAAATTACGTTTTATAAATACATCATACGTAGGCGAGAATGTTTACTGAGATTAAACGTTACTTTCCGCTTGAGCGTAGATGCATAAAAAGAGACTCAAAATTATTACTCGATAATTTTTTTCTGCTCGTTTGCTCTGTATCCTCATATGATAATCTAAACGTCAATAGTCTGATAATTTATTACTTGCTTTCACAACCTTAGAAAATTCGTAAATAGATTTTTTAATGTCCATTACTTACCATTTATGGACATTAGCTATTACTAAGGTCGAAAATATTGGCCACTTTATTATGGAAGCACTTAATTGGCGGGCCCACGTTACCTCTTATGAAGGATGACACACAAGTCCTTGCTGGGAATTGATACCGGACTCGTTGTGTGGTAAAATAGTTCTTTAGCTTCTACAACAATCGAGAAACGAGGACATTTGTATGCTTAGAAAGCATTTTTTTTTGTTTTTTATGCAATTTTAAAAATTAAAAGTATGCAAGAGTAAAGCAGTTGAAGAGTTTCAGTAACATGCTGATCAATTTTGATTCATAAAAATTCTTGTTACACGAATTTAGAGATAATGAATGTGTCTAAAATATAAAAAAATAAATTATATTCTAAAATAAAGTAAATAAAAATATTAAAAATTGAATTCTAAAACAAATATTAGAAAGATTAAAATGCCAAGAGCAGCATGTATTTTCTAAAGGAAAGGAGTAATCCTCTTTAAACTAAGCTATTTATTATACAATATTAGTTACTGAAAACTGATAAATGGCGCTTTGGAAAGGATTATAGTAAGTAATTAATATGTAGCTGAACGACAAATGAAGGGTAACTGAAAATGCTTTTAAAGTCAATAGAATAATGATTGCACAACATTAGTAGTGTTTGCCTGTCAGTTTATTTTATTTTAATTTTATTTTTTTTTATCAACAATCAATGTTTAAGCTTAAAAATAATGATTCAGTATCGAAATGTATTTAATTTTTGTTTAACAACATTTTTCATAAATATGCATTTTCGTTACGAATGCAATTAATTACATGCTTTTAAGCTCACGGACCATAAGTTGTTAAAAGGTAAGAAATTTTAAAATATAATTTACTCCAAAAATTATGGTTAATTGAAAAAATCGATATTTTCCTTTAAAGTTTGCTGAATTGGATTAATACTTAATGTCTTTTTAAATGAAAATTTAAATTTTTATTATAAATGAGAGTTTCTGATATATATCTTATTTGTGCTTAACTAGTCTAAATCAGTACGTTTCAGTGTGTATTTTACAAAGGTCATTTTAAAGAATGTATAGCTTGTGTAAATAGCTTCTTGCATTTTTACAGTTAAAGTTATAATTTAAAATTTTCAGATTTTGTACAATTTGTATCAATGTAGGTATCTTTGTTACATTCAAAACGAAAGCCGCCCTTTAGTAATTAAAGACAAATACGTGAACCTTTTTTTTTCCTTCTAATGGCTGGATCATCGGCCTACTTGTAGGCTTGACCAACCGAGGGTCAAAGATGTTGGTCATTTCATTATTGAGGCGCCTAGTAGTCAGACCATCGTTGCCCCTTATGAGTGGTCCAATAATTTTGAAACATTTCCAGATGAGAGGCCTAGTACCTGGATTGATAACCCAAGAAGTATCGTTTGAACGTGGAGTACGTTGGATACACAACAAATTTTACGTGAACCACTTCCAATCAGCGTTAGAGATTGCAATCCGTCCCGACAGTTATATTTAATTATAAATATAATATTTAATTATAAAATATATTTAATTATAAATATAATTTTTAATTATAAAATATATTTAATTATAAATATAATATTTAGCAATAATAGTTTAAGCTCAGTCTTATAGAGCTCACACATGACATCAATGAAAATTATCTTGTATTTTACAACACATTATGTAAGTTTCTTATATTACCTAAATCTAAATCAATTGAGTTTACAATAATTATGTAATTTCGTCACGCTACGAAGTCTTATAATTATGATGACAGTTATGATATATATGTTTAATGAATGGAACAATTATCACACAATATCGAGTATTTTTCAATAAAGTCACTTTGAATAATTAATTTGGTTATAACGATTATAAAAAATCAAGCTTGTTTTTTTAAAAAAGATCGTAGGATACAAATCGAGTTAATCGTGTCATCTGCAAATCGACTGAGAGTTACAAATATAGCCAGCGGCTAAAAAGGACCTTTCAGCATCTACACATGTAGCGGTTTTACTGTCAACAAATAGTCAAGAATATAATACAAGTATTGCCCTCGAACTCCTTCGTTTTCATATGCAGTCATATCTTTTTTTAGTTGCATATGTAGCCATTTCCTTTGTTTACCGGATCCGGTAAACTGCTACAGGATCCGATAGACGTCTAATGATGCCGGATTACCGTATCCGGTTTTTCGGATTGCAATCCCTAATTAGCGTACACCGTCCACAGCTGACTCGGTCGAGAGAGGAGTTCACTCTCCCAAACACAGGCCAAGTCAGTGCTGCTTCACTTTCAATGTTCTAATGGGAATAGAGTTTAATTGTCCGGTGTGATGCCGGACAGTTGGGAAAACATACCATTTAGTAACATATATGAAACTTTATAAAGTATCGCCGGTGTATTCTTACGTGTAAGTCATGCCTATACAAAAGTTCTCTCTTAAATATAATGTGACGACCGTTCATGAATCGTCGATTAAATATATATATATATATATATATATATATATATATATATATATATATATATATATATATGTGAATAAATACAAACAACACAATGCTTAAGCCATTTTTATTCAGGTACTGATATCCTGCAAAACCATACAAAGCTTTACAAAATTCAAAAACAGCATTTTTTTTAACACACTGTAAGTGCGATTGATGGTAATACCTTCATTATAAAGACTGCGAATATACATACAAAATGAATGGGTAATTGCAGTAAGAAGCAGCAATAGCGATTTTTTGCTATTAAAACTCTTTTGTAAATCATGTTGTGTTTTAAAAATTATCTTACTAATTATTCTGTTTGAAAAATGTATATCTGATTTCATCAGCTTTCTTAAATTCAATAGTACTTTAAATAAATGTTAAAAGCACCACTTTAATTATAAAGAATAATTTGAATTGGAAATAACACTAAAAGTTTTTTAATGGATTTAACAAACTATCCGCACTGTGATTAAAAAACAAGAAACCAGAAAGAAATTTTTCATTTGATCAGCATCGTTAAACTCTATTTTTGTAAAATTTTCCAGATCCAATCTCGAGTATAAACTTTTAAATAGACTTCTTTTTGAACCATTTACTTCTACTATCTGGTTTTATTCATTTCCACAGATAAAATGTTCGCGGTTAAAAAGTCGTTTCCTCTTAAAAAAAAATAATAATGAAATCGAACTTGTAGAATTTGAGAAACTGAAGTCATTCCGAAAAAAAAAATATGTTGTTGAAACAGCAAAAACTGCTGATTGCTCATATTTCTATGCATTATTAATAAAATGACTTTACTTGGCTTCAAATGAAATGTCTGTTTTCGATATCTGTCTCTTACTAAGCAAGAGCCAGAAAAAGCTTCTTTTATAAGACAATATTATCAAAATTTTTGTACCGGCATCAATTTTATATTATGCATATATGTGCGTAAATGCATAAACTATAATGATTTCTAGTTTATCTCTGTAGTAGCGTTAACGTTTGTTACTCCACAGCAAGTTCTGAGTTTTACCAACACCTCCTACATATAGGAAGCCTAAAAACTGAATATTTGACGTCATCACTAGGCCTTCAAGTAATGACGTCATCACGGTTTTATTTTCATAAAGTAAAACTATTTAAACTTTCTGGTGAATGCTACAAATATTAGAAAATGTCTTAAGTTAAATATAAAATTTAAAATCCTTTAGGATACAAAACAATTCATTATGATTTATTTCCTTATTACATTACATTTTAGCTGCAGGAAAAACTTACCCTTTATCGTAAATTAAAGTTTCTATCTCAAATCATTAAAATGCGGGCTGTTATGCGTGAGTAAATTCACCAGAATGTAAATAGTTTAACTTTATGAAAATAAGATTGTGATGACGTCATTTTTGAAGATCTACTGATGGCGTGAAAGCTTGGTGACGTAACAGTTGTTAAGCTTCCTATGTATAGGAGGTGTTGGTTTTACACAGTTAAAGGATATTACTGTTATTTATTTCCAAGTAATACGAGAAGACATTATGAAATATAAAACTCCTAAAGGAAACCAGCGTAACTGTATTATACTTAAATCGAGTCTTTTTCTATTAAACGTATGGAATCAAATGTAAGCATGGACATCTAAAACTAATCATGTGCAAACAAATTGAATGAATTATAATTTTTAACATTTCCTTTATAACATATAAGTACGCTTTGGACAAAACTTGGTATCTAGCTATTTATATTTACAGGAAAACTAGGAATTTTGTTGAGCTTAAAATAGTACTTAACTCGACAGCAAGCATAAAACAAAAGTAATATATTTACAGTGAAACTCCGTTTTAACTTCATTAAAGGGACCAAAAAAGAATAGGATTATATGCAGGAAAATTCCAAATCGAGGTTACAGAAAAACAAAGTGCTGACAATGCATTAAATAGTAATTTGTTATAAGTCTTTAATTTGTTGTTGCACGATAATTTAAAAGTTAGTTCGACAAAAAAAAAGAAAAAAAATCGGTTGCTTTGTTTCGGTTGTTGAATTTCAATTCCTGAAAGAAACGCTTTCACTATTTTCACTGCTTGGATCGCTGAGAAAATTATATGTGTTTTCTCATTGGCATTCCGACCATCATACGAGCTATCATATTCCGAAAATACGTTAAATGCGGAACATATAATTTTATTAACGGTATTTTATAACATTAAAAGTATAGGAAAATATTTTGGACCCAAAGAAAATGATGTTATAACCAATGAAACGTTAAATGCGGGTAACATTATATCGGGGTTTCACTGTAAAAGTCTTCAGTTTTACTTTATAAGATTAAATACCAGTGAATAATCAAAAGTAAATTAAAATAATCATAAAATATGTTTGTTGATTATATTATAAAAATGTGTATAAGTTCCACACTGAAACCATCGTATTTTATGCACACCAAGTTCTTTTCATCCCTTTCACATGTAGATGTACACCATTTTATTTTTCGCATCGCTACGCATTTCGCATTTTCTACGAACTTATAAGTCTAAAATAAATATCTGAAATCCAAGAAAGCATTTATACAATCGTTGAAAGGAGAATTTTTTAACCTACATATTTCTTCTGAAAGAACGCAGCAGAAGAGAAACCCAAAAACTTTACTTAATATTTTCATAAAGCGCAATTTAAATAAGTAGAAGCCATAAAAGCAATCACAAAAGTGCTTGTTGCATCAAGAGACAGAACTATGTGTTTTTTATCTTTTATATAAGAAATACTTGAAAAAAAGTAGAATGTTATTGCGCATTCTCATTTTTACAAAAAGATGAAAGAAATGTGGGTATTTTTATTTTGACCTTTCTTCTTTTCTTTTGATCCATAAAAGTAACAAAGTATATCGTGTGCTACAAAGTATGCCACGAGGTTTACAGAGGTAGGTTGAGTTACACTCAAAAGAAAAAGAAACAGCAATAATATATTGTTTAAAAGACATGGGGCCAAGGCCCCCAGACTCGCTACG